>JBAJHW010000010.1:4178898-4731398 GCA_037013535.1 Intellagama lesueurii | reverse complement strand
GCTCAACTGTACTTGGCATCTCACCACTGCCAGGTGTAGGGAGTAAGCTGAAACCACACGGATTTGCATGCGCTAAGAACTGGAGAGAGGTGCACATTTATATATCTATTTAATCACTGAGGCACAGCTCTTTCCTGCAGTGGCTCCCCATGGCCATTTATGAGAAAGGATCTGGGTAAGAGGTGGGGCTTCCCAGCAAGGTTGAGTGTGTCATTCAATTACTCCCTTTTGGTAAAACAAAACCATCCAGATGGGTAACGGTGTTAATCTGTTAATCTAAAGCTATCGAACAGTCCTGTGCTGTGGGGAATTTAACTCTCTTTGCTGCCTGCTGCACCTCCACAGGTACAACATTCCACAGAGAGGTGGCCACCACCGAGAAGTCCCTGCTCTTAGTCAAAGACTTCTTGGCCTCCCTCAGGGTGCCCACCCACAGCATCAAGTGATTGTAGGTCTGCTCAGTTTTCACACTGAGTTAAGCAACTTGACAGACAACAACAGAAGCTTCCACTGACTTCTTGGCTTGCAGTAATTCATCACAAACCTTTTACACCAGACTGTCTAACAAATAAGATTCAAGCTAATATATTTTCAGTGGTTGTTGTGGGTTTTTCGGGCTCTTTTCAGTGGTTTTATATTACTGGTCTTTATATATTTAATTGCATGTTTATATTATAACCTCTTGTGGTTTTGCTTGTAGATGGTTTAAATCATTTCAGACACCATCATGGGGCTCTGTGTTGGGAGAAAAGCAGAATATAAATTTAAGAATGTACCGAGGTTCGTGCCCACCTCTACTTTCAGTGTCAAATTCAAATTGTTGAATTCCAGTTTCAACAGAGTACGAAAGTGTGCTTGTCTCATGTTTGGAACCTATTGAGTTAAAGTTAGCAGAAGATGAGGCCCTCCAGAATGTGAAAAGGTGTGCAAAAACCTGGATACTGCAAAATGCTATCTTTCATTAGCCCTCCTGCTCTCCCAGCACAGATGCAATTTGTTCAGCTAGAATCTAAACAAGTGAAGTTGGTAAATAATGCATGCAGAGCTATGCCTAGGGCAAGACAGGGAACAAACAAACAACCAAGCAATTTTCTGTAGGCCATCAGCCTCTTATTATAAAAATAAGGAGCAATAAAATAAAATAATAATAAAAACAAAAATAAAAAGGCCACCAGAAGATGGTTGTCGCTGATGGTGCCACTCTGTCTACTTGGAATTGATGATGAAGTTTTCCAGCTTGGCAGGAAGCTGGACATTAATTCCAAGGCATTTCACTTCCAGGTAACTACCTTTAGGATCAGAGAGATCTGTGCCAAAACTAAACTTTGATTCACCATTGTCATGGCCTCAAACGAATGCCTTGAAGTTTTGTGATTTCATTGAGATGAGTAACTTCCCCATTGTGGCAGGCTTCAGCTATGTGGTCTTGCCAGTGCAATTCATAACTGCTGTGGGCCATTATTCACCAGATAGATAACCTTTTGGTGACGAGGAGCTAATTAGGCTGGCCCTCACACAACAGACACACCATCTGTCATGAAGGCTGATCTCAAAGCCTTGTCGTTGTGGTAGGACCTACCAGAGCATCATCTCCACTGGCATAGCCTTCAAGAGTTGAGGATCACCCCAGTACCATTGTGAAGGCAGAAGAGTAGGGTGCTGTGGAAATGTGCCACATTTACAAAATAGAAATGATTATTGTGAGTCTGTACTCCCTTTTGTTCACTGTTAATGTTCTTCTCATCAAAGATTCACAGGATCAAAGTCCAAAGACCCCAAATATTCTAAAGCAGCCATTCCTAATGGGGGCCTTGGGGCCCCTGGAAAAAATTCCCCACACACCATCTTCTAAAGTTTGTTATGCAACTTCTACAATCCAGATCTGGCCTACGTTTCTTTCATATTGTGTTCATGGTTGTGGCAAAAAAAAAGTTGAAAGTGGCTATTCTAAAGAATGTAGTGTGGGAAACAGTAAACTATTGTAAGAGCTAGTGAAGTTTTTGGCATATACTAAGTTCTAATAAACATGAAACTAAAAGTTATTATTCTATAGTTCATTTGTTTTTCTTTTCCGAGATACCAAGTCTGGGAATTTTAATGCACTCTAAAGATGATTCAGATGATGGAAAGGTGGTGTGGTGAAAGGTGGGTGAACATCAAAACAATGAATTACAAACATTTGGATGTTTAACATGTGGTATCAATCTGGCTAAAGGCTTACCTTGTCCTGTTTTCAACACCACCACTAGCAGCAGCAACAACATGCAATGCCTGTGATCACACCATCCATACCAATATGTCTAGTGATACTCTTCGAAGATTTAGAAAGTAGATACATTTGCTGATGGCATCTTGGCTTCTTTTCAACAAGACCTGCTCTTCTGCCTCACAGATGGTGGTGGTGGTGGTGGTGCTGTGTGTGTGCATGCATAGTTTTTTTTAAACTGCAGGACCCATAATCCCCAAATGACACAGAAGGGTTGAGACTGCAACTCCCACCCCAGCTAGCACAGCCAGTGATGAGAGATGTTGACAGCCACAGTTCATCACAATCTAAATAAACCTAGGACAGGCAACGGCCTATCCTATTCTATATGCTTGATCAATTTAACTGCAGCAATAAATTCTACTAACTTATAAACATTTGTAGAGATTTATCAAAGATGTCTAAATTTGTAGACATTTATAGAAAACATTAAGCCAACCAGTTTACAATTTTCAGTGTCCCCCTCACCAGATCCATTTTCACATAGTATTTCCTAAACAAGCATTGACACTAAAAATACTATGAATATATTACTATTATAGCCGTATCAGTAGCAATACTTGTAATTGGCTGTTTCCTAGTCATTATCCCCTTACCCCGGAATAAGACACGAGACAACTGTTATGGAATAAACATGGGCCACACTTTATTAAATATTCATATTTATCCTCAAATGGGAAAAAAGGGGGGTCCTGCTGTAGTGCGGAATCAGGTTCTGCAGAGGGGTCTCACCGGACCCCTACCAAACTATGAGTGAGTCCCGAGCCCCAAGATCTCGCAGTCGTGAAGACAGCGAGAACCTGGCTGGCCCAAATTTGACCACCCCTGGACCTCAAGTCCCCTCCTTCTTGTTGACTGTTGGTCCGGGAGCGGCCCCAGCTGATCTTCTCCCCCAAGCACTGTAATCGCACGATCCGCAGCTCTGGGAGATCAGATGAGCTATACTTTACCTGTGGTTGTGAGGGGACTCACCGAAACCTGTTTTATCCGCACTACCCGCCTGTGTGACCATATTGCCCACTTCTAAAGTGCCACGCACCTCAGCCAGTGTGGGATAGGCGAAAAATCCCCGCTTCCAAAGGCCAATCAGAATGCGGGTCAAAAATTCCTATCTGGCCCCAAAAGGCGACCAGAAAAATTCACACTAGCATACAGGGCGGGCAGGTGGGATGTCGAAAAGGAAGAGGCCCAAGGTAGGAGGAGCTTTCCTTTAAATACGCTCCCCCCCTCTTTCTCCAATTGCTCTTGCAAGACTATGATGTCTCACGTTATCCCGGGAATGGGATAATGGCGGCCCGCACTGCCGAAGAGCTGACCAGCAGACCGAGCATCTGCTGCGAGTACCTTTCTGAGCAACAAGATAGTATTTTTTTTTCTTAGAAGTTCACCTGTCTCCTGCAACACCTTTTCCTCATTGGAAACCACTGGGAGATAATGGAAAGTCTTGTCTTCTCCACCCCACCCCCACCCCCATGATCACTATATCTCAGCAAGCAGAGAGGAAATGTTTACAGCTCTCCATTTCTGCACATTGTCTCCAGTCAGCCAGCCAACACGCTGAAGCAGAAAAGACTTTGAAATGGCTGCTAAAATGCAAGATAGTGTCCTGGGTTTTGTGAACTGCTTCATGGTGTTTCATCTCTCCCGTCCAATGACCACCTTCTTGGAGGTTTGCATCTAATCTTTTTTCTAAGATCAAATATCCTCTTACAAACCGAAGCACCCCCTAAAGCAATCACACCACCAAACTTGCCCCCATCTTCTTTGTACAGAATATCAATAGTTATAAATTGTCTGCCTTGTTTCCTTGGAAAACCTATCTATTCTGAAAAGAAAAGGAAAGGGGGGAAAAAAGGTAGAGTGATTTCTTCACATTATCTGCAAACAACTTTATCAGTTTGTGCTTACATTCAGCAACTCATTTATCTATTGTAAGGGCTTTGCCCCCAAAAAAGCTATTCCAGATATATAATTCTGCTCAGTTAATTACATTCCCATTGTGCTTCTTTCCTTTATCTCTTTTTGATGGTGAGACTCCATTTTCTCCTTAACCTTTTCTGCTGCATTTCTGAACCACAGCTTAGAAGTAACTAATTACACATAACAGATTACTTGTAATTAATTCCATCTTGGACTTTCTTCTACAGAGTTGTTGATCACCTTTCAAACCAGACTGGAGCACAGTAATCTTCATCATCTCCCACCAGAATTTGGCAATAGCTAGTTACAAATAACAAGTTCCTTTCAACTGAGCTCTTTTTTGTAGTACCTGCAGTGACTTGAGCTACTGTGTGCTGTCAAGGGTTTTCAAAGTAGAGAATACACAAAAGTGGTGTGCCATTCCCTTCTTCTGGGGGTGCCTTGGGACTGTGCATCTTGCCCAAGACTACACAGTCTGGCTTTTCTCACAGGAGGTACAGCAGGGAATCAAACTCCCAACCAAACCACTGAGCTATCCAGCCAGCTAAATAATCATGGGCTGTCAAGTCAATTCTGACTTATGACCACCCTTTCCAGAGTTTTCAAGGTAGAGAATACACAGACGTGGCTTGCCATTCTGTTCTTCTGGGGGTGCTCTGGGACTGTGCAGCTTGCCCAAGGCCACACAGGCTGACTCTGCATGCAAGAGGCATAATGGGGGATCAAACCCCCAACCTCTGGCTCTGCAGCCAGATACCTAACCTATTGAGCTATCCAGTTAGTTAAATCATATTACAATTGCATGGTAATGAAGGATAACATCCCTCTATTTGTTCTATAACTGTAACTTTTTAGTTGTACTTACAGTGGTATGGTCTGACTAAGTGTTGGAAAAGAAATGTCAAGTACTTCAAGAGTTGTCTTGTGCTTGTGGTTCGCATTTCTCTTTTGGGGCTGAGTCATCCACAAAGTAAACAAGAGGAGAGTGCATTATGTACCACTAGACAGAAGTTTGCAGCTTTCAGATCTTAAAAAATAAAATAAAATAAAATAAAATAAATTTGAACTCTGTTAATCACCTTTTAGAAGTAGGCCTATACAGAAAACTTCTTAAAATTTGCAGCAACCATGGCCTCTGTTTTTCTTCTACTATGGTGCCTCGAATCTGGATAACATGACATAAGAGTACACATCTCTAGCAAATACAATACATTTTATAGCTTTTCATTTATTGGGGACAGTTGCTCTTGTAAGGTGGTTTGAGATTCTGCAGTCTGTTCTCCTTAACACAAATATGCAAATGTCATAGTTACACAAATAAGTCCATGTTTTACCTTTTATGTATTTTAATAGCATCTTGACAAAGGCCTTGATATCAAAATATGTCTGGTTTTTTAAGCAATAAACATTGGCCTATTGGTGCTTGTATAAGGTTTATGTATTGTGCGACATCTGATCGTGGCCAACTGGTAAGGTGCTGGAGTTCATCTTGGTTGTGCACTTTGACAGCTGACCAGGTGCATGGCCCAAACTCACCCTGCATATTATTTCTATGATTAAAACAAAACCAATTTCTTGTGATGAGGAAGGGACTGAGGGAGTTGAATACAGGGAGCCAGTTCGAACAATGGAGCAAGACTCATTAGACCCTGATTCTAATCCCCACTGAGCCATAAAACCCATTGTGCAACCTTCGGCCAATCATTATGTCTCAGTCTGGCCTACCTCCCAGTGTTATAGAGAAGATAAGGTGGAGAAGAGTATCCACGTACATCCTCTGGAGCTCACTAGAGAAAAAAAATGGATGTAAATGTATTTAACAACAGCAAGAACAATAAAGTTGGAACAAAATAAACAGAAAAAAAAAGTAGTACCTTAAAGACTAAATGTTATATTTCAATGTGAACTTTCATGGATACAACCACTTCTCCACTCAAGGAGTGGATGTATCCATAAAAAGTTACACTGAAATGTAAGAGTTAGTCATTAAGGTGCCACAACATTTTTGTTTCCTATTATTTTTACTTTTATTTTTGTCTCGATATGCTTGCACAGATTAACATGGCTGCTTCTTTAAAAACAGAGCTGGTGTTTCATCAAAGAAGTGGTTATTGGCACGATCAATATATTTATTCATTATTTTCATTTATATGATGTCCTTCTATTCAACGAGACCCAGAGCAGAACACAGTACAAAAGCAACACATACAACAATAAAGTACTTTAAGTAAATGATAAAATACAATAAAACCTGACAGTAATGCAAACATTAATGTATATAAATTCATGCATGGTTCTACATGTAAACAGAAAGGTCTCTTGATCTGAAACAATGTCTCTCTTTCATATTGCCATCTGAAGTCTGTTCCTCTCATAACAATATAAGCTCAATTTCAGATAATGGTGTTGCCTGTATCAACTATGCTGGAATCAGGTGGCACCGTGAATATGGCTGATTCAGCTGGAAACAATGAGCACAATGCTTCCAGCTTTAATATATGTGTAAATGGAAAAATTCCAGAAAACTCCTGTAGATGCCTCTTTTGCTTAAAGAGAGGTGGCTTCTCTAAGTCACTGATCAAAATGGGATAGAAAGTAAATGCCAAGAAGATAGAATATCTCCAAAATGTTTGAAGGGTTACTCAGAACTTCAACCACAAAGTCTCAACTAGAAGATATATCACAATTTGGGAAAACGTGTACAAACCAAACAGGTTGGGCAGATCTCAATGGAAAAAGGTGTTCTGCCTGGTTTAAAGGTACCAAACTGTTTACAGACTAGTATGTCAGCATCATCACCTAGAAGCTGGCACAGAAATGAACAGGTAGCCAGTGTAAGGCAGCCACGGTAGGGGAGATATGATGGTATTTCTTCAATCTGCTCAATAATCTGGCCGCCATATTCTGGACCTGCTGAAGTTTTCACAGCAGCCTCCTGAGCAGCCCCACATAAAGAGCATTACAGTAGTCTAATCTTGAGACTACCAGTGCATGGACCAGTGTCAAGGCAGGGATGCAGCTGGGCAGCTGTTAGCAAGCTTTGTGGAGGAAACTGTTAGAGATGAATAAAAAGCAATAAAAAGAGGCATGAAGGTTCTGCTTAGGGTCTGTCAAGATGTTTACCTGGATCTTCTCATAGTCAAGGGCTCCTCGCTGGCACAGATGGAGTTGCCTATGGATTTTTCATCTCTTGAGAAACCACAGCTATGCAGGGCCTCAGTGAAGGAAACCGTGGTCTTGGTCCACCATAACTAGACCACAGAGACAATTGTTGCAAAATTCCAAGAGTTCTATTGACTTGAGAATTCTCCAGAAAGCCTGTTTTGATAGGTTTACCAAGACAAGGCAGCTCTCCTGTGCTGTGAATGAATGTCTAAGAGAGGGAAAACATGATCATTATTTCCCAGAACCTGTGCTACAGGTAGTTTGGGTGTCACTCTAGCTGTTTCTTTCTCTCTGCTTTGCTGAACTCTAATGAAGTTAGAGTGGGAAGTGAAATTGTGTGGAACTCCTGGTGTATGACTGATTGGGTGGTAATGCGAAAAAATGTGCTCCTCTCGAGAAGTCCCTGGATGATTTAAGCTGCCACCGCTTGTCTCTGTGAACAAATCGGTACGTCTGATATTGTCAGGGTGTGTTTTTCACCAGGCAGAAGGAAAGGAGGGGATAAAAACATGAGCTGTATGGGAAGCGAACAGATTTACAGTTTAAAATGCTTTGATCTTCTAAAAGGACTTTCTAAATGAAGCAACGCCAAATTGCAAATCGTGATTTTGTACTGAGATTAGAACCAGTGGCATAGGTCTAAAAGGCGCTGATCAAAATTGATCAAAAGGAGATAGAAAGTAAATGCCAAGAAGATGGAATTCGTCCAAAATGTGTGAGGGGCTACTCACAACTGATCAGAGATACGAAGTAAATGCCAAGAAGATGGAGTTCCTCCAAAATCTTTGAAGAGTTACTCAAAACTAAGTTTTTTGTTTACTTGCTTCTTTGATTACTTCCTTCTTTGCTTGCTTGTTTTTCTGTTTTGGTTTTGTTGTTTAGTCATTAAGTCATGTCCAACTCTTCGTGACCCCATGGACCAGAGCACGCCAGGCCCTCCTGTCTTCCACTGCCTCCCGGAGTTGGCTCAAATTCATGTTGGTAGCTTCGGTGACACTGTCCAACCATCTCGTCCTCTGTCGTCCCCTTCTCCTCTTGCCTTCACACTTTCCCAACATCAGGGTCTTTTCCAGGGAGTCTTCTCTTCTCATGAGATGGCCAAAGTATTGGAGCCTCAGCTTCAGGATCTGCCCTTCCAGTGAGCACTCAGGGTTGATTTCCTTCAGAATGGATAGGTTTGATCTCCTTGCAGTCCCCACTCTGTTTTGGTGGGGCTGGTTAAAAATAGGAACAAATTCGCTAATAACAGCAAGATAATTTTCTATTGATTTCTGTATGCCTTGGAAAACCAGAGTACAAACAGGCATTCTAAGAAAAGTGCTGGTGGTTTTGGAAGGAAGGAAGGAGTGCATGATGAATGGATAGAAGGAAGGAAGGAAGGAAGGAAGGAAGGAAGGAAGGAAGGAAGGAAGGAAGGAAGGAAGGAAGGAAGGAAGGAAGGAAGGAATATCCATGATATCTTGAGAAAGCAGATAAAAAAGGACCTTTTCCTGTTTTCCATGTATGGATTAACAAAATCAGAGTTGACATCTATAGATGCTAGATGCTGCAGTGCTTTAACAAAGAGTCGTACAGGTCAGGCGCCAGTTCCCTTCTCCACACACAACTGGGGCTAGGAAATAAACTTGAAATTTGAGCAGTAGTAGATGAATCCAAATTTTCCCATCAGTAACATACCATATATTTATCAAAATATTCAGAACTTTAAAAAAAAAAAGAATTCATTCTAACCCCATGTTGTTCAGAACAATGCACTTCATTACATCACGGCCTTTTACAACAAAACCCTCATTAAATTAAATCATTTCACAGCAGTCTATTCATACCTTGCTAAATGATAGCAGCTTGCATTGTACTGGCATGGTACATGCTGATATACTTAATGCTCTGTTGCCAAAAAGCAATAGTCTGCCACTATTTCATGTATTCCAGGAGTGATGGATGAATCTGTCAAATGTGGTTTCACTGCATTTCTCATTTTTCCAGCCTTAATTTTCCTGCAACCTCTTTCTGCCCAACTTCACACCCATTTGAAAAAGTCCACACAAAAAGTACACATATTAAGGTTTATTTTACTTAATGCATCCATTTCTGTAAAACAATTACCTCAATTTATATTGCAGGCTTTTGACTGTATTGCACAGCTCTAATAAGTATAGTTATGGAAGTAGAAACACAGTTTGGTTTGTATATAGCAGTGGTTCCCAAGCATGGGTAGCCCAGGTATTCTTGGACTGCAACTCCCAGAAACCTTAGCCAGCACAGCTGGTGGTGAAGGCTTTTGGGAATTGCAGTCCAAGAACAATTGGGTTATCCAGGGTTGGGAATGACTGGCATATGGGTTAAGAAGTCAAAATCCATGCATTCACATTAAAATCTGAAAGAAATGAGATTCTCCCCATCTCCACCAAAGGCTACATTTGATGATGCATGAAAATAAAAATAAAAATAAGAGGTATAACAATGTGGGCCTCTATGACAGTTGTGTAGAAACATGCATTCTACTAGAACAAAACAAAAATGTGCAAAAATTGCTTACAGAAATGTGTGTGCTCACGGAAATCAGCACCAAAAAGGGTATATTGGGGGAGTGCACACAAAATTTCAATTAAAATGTATTGGAGTTTTTGGACTGACTTAAAAAATCTCTAAGAAATAGAAGTAGAACACAGTAGAATAAATCTAACATTGTGAAGATAGAAGCGAGAGAAATGGTCGTCTACCCCAAAGGGGAAAGAGGTAGACCTGAAGGTGTCATAGACATTGATGGATGAATGGTACTCTTGCCATTGGCTTCCAGACTTTGTTCCCCCTGTATTCCCTCTGCACCACACCATACTTAGCAGGTAGCTTTTGTTACAAAAATATTTATGGGAAAGTCATTCAAAATCTGTTGCAGAAAATCCTGATTTTCCAAAGTTAAAGCAGGCAGGGGAACACAACCTATACAGGGTTGAGTCATCAACTTTCTATCCAAAGAGAGATTTTGTCAGACCAAAACACTCAAGGAATTAGCACTTTTCTCTTGCTGGAGTGTGGACCTCAGAAGCTGCCAATTACTACTAACCCTTGATATTGGACCAGTGATAACTTGGATAGTCAGGTCTCAAAGCCTTGGTGGCAATCTCATGGAATTGGTATGCTTCTTCAATCCATCAAGTGTGGAGACCGATCTCAAGTCAAGTATTGATAAAGGAAGAGAAAGTTGGATTCTGTTGGTGCGTAAAGACTTTAAAGCTTGTATGCCCATTAGAGATGGGCACGAACCTTGTTTTGGAGGTCCATGCTGATTTGTACACATGGCACCACAGGTGCTACACATTCCCTTCCCCCACTTCCCCAGCTGGATCCCCCACTCACCAGCCTGTGCACCTCCTCTCCTCTTCCTCTTCAGTTGTTCAATCAAGGAGGCTGATCACCCACTCAGACAAGGAGGCAGGGAAGGCAGTCCTGTGCTCCTGTCAGGGACTGGTTGAACAGCCAAAGAAGAGGATGAGAGGAGCATGCACTAGCTGGTGAGCGGGTCATTGGCCGGGGAGGAAGGGGAAGGGGACACCTGGCACATTCGGTGTTGCACATACAAACCAGCACGAACCTACGAACCGAGATTCATGCCCACCTCTAGTGACCATTTCCAGCTGGTGGCAGGACACACTGATGCTGTGTGTGCGTGTGTTATGTATGGGCAACAGTGACATTCCAAATGGCAAGAACAAGGGGATTTGGCTAGGGAGCTGGTGGGCCCATTATGCAGTTTTGGAACCAGCCCGGGGGGGGGGGTAGAATGGCTTGAGTTCATGTCTACATTTAGCCTCTCTGTAGCCCCTACCTACCACATCCTGTGACATAATGAGGGACACACCTGTTCTTTTTAATTAAAAAAACCTATACTATACAAAAGCAACAATAAAAATTGCAGTCCTCTGAAATAACATACACACTAAGAGCATCAGATGGTGTTACCAAATTGTTAACACGTCTTTCTATAGATCAACATGAGAGGCTGGGGGAATCGTTGAAAAAATCGATATAATTGTTATAATACTGAATTAAAGGGAGCCAAGTTTTGTGAAATGAGCCCATGCTGGAATTCTGGCACATTGATCGTGAGTGTGCAGTGAGTTTGAACATCAATGCTAATATCTATGCTCTAGATTCAATTTCACCATCTGTGGGAGTGCATTATCTCAATGTGGCACACTGATGGTATCGCACCACTCAAACGGAAACACATAAACCTAAATCTGGATCCAGATTGTTGGAGAGGCTGCAAAGCACTTGGTACATAATTACCTTCCTGATGTCACTGTCCTAGAATATCTAATTTCTGGGTAAAAGCATTTGATGGAATTTGAAAGGTAAAATCACAAAGGTTTGTCATGGCCCAGCATTGGGACTAGTAGATTTACTTTTGGGCTCCAGTGCATTATTACAGCACAAGGATTTTTATGGTTTGAGACCCTGATACCTGTTGGAATGTTTCTCTCAAGGAACAGCTACCCATTTCACCCAGTCCTCCCAGGCCTCACTACTAAGGATGTCTACTGGGAAGAGGGCCTTCTCAGTGGTGACCCCATCCCTGTGGAATGGACTTCCGTTGGAGATACACCAGACCCTCTCTCATCAAATGTTCAGGAAACTGGTGAAGGTAGAGCAGTATACAAAGGCTTTTAACAACATACTCCTCTGAGGGTAATTCATGACCCATAATCTGTATGCAAGCTTGCTGAATAGCTCAGTGGCTTAGGTATTTGGCTGCACAACCAGAGGCTGGGAGTTTGATTCTCCACTGTGCCTCCAGGGAGAAGAGCCAACCTGTGTGACTTTGGGCAAGCTGCACAGTCCCAGGGCACCCCCAGAAGAAGGGAATGGGAAACCACTTCTGAGTATTCTCTACCTGGAAAACCCTGAAAAGTGGTTGCCATTAGTCAGAATTGACTTGACAGCACATGATTATTATATTATTGTTAACCTATATAGCATATTCATGTTGCCATATGATTTGTTGATTTTTGATTTGGTTCTGTTTTTGACTCTATTACTTGTGGGATAAAGGGTGGTAGGACTAATATTCTTAGATTTTATGTTTCTTGTGTTAATCACCTTCAGTCAATCATTAAGTCAGGCAGTATAGAAATCAATCAATCAATCAATCAATCAATCAATCAATCAATCAATCAATCAATATCCACATTTCTATGGATGGACAATTGCTCCTTCTATGGCCATGGAAAGTGGCCATAGAAATTTCAATAAATGCTTGGTAATTTAGACTCGAGTATGAGTCCATACTCATCACAAGTGTCCACCCCGTGTCTCCATTTTTGGCCCTGAACTCTCGAGAAAATTGATGCTGTTGCTTTGGCAACACTAGCGGTAATAAATCTTTACCTCTATTTAATCTGGAAGAAAAAATATGAAATCTGACTTCCTCCTATAAACATGGGATCATTGGGCTGAATGAAACAAAGTCTACTGAGAAAGCTGAAGAGGTGTGGGGGAAGGATGTAGTGCTGTTTTCAAAACAGGCCACACTTGTGTCTCCTAACAACCTTACTAAAACAGATGCTGTTCTTCTGAAGAGGAACTATATGACCAGGAAGTTGAGATCATTTCAGATTCTGGCATGCTATCTGCATATTAAATATGCTGAAAAGCTTCCTCTTCCCCATTCAGAGAAGAGTTCTTACAGAAGAGCACCTAAAATCTCCCCAAACACGTATTTGCATAATATATCCTAATAGCTTTGAAGGACTATTTGAATCCGTTGGGTTGTTAACCGGCACTTTAAATAACCATTCTGAAACTGAAATGAAAGAGAGCCATAAAGGCTGAGATGAGTATGGTTTCGGCAGTTGTATTTTCCTAGCACTTTCTCAATTCCAGCTATGTCACCCAGGCTCATCTGAGCAGAAGTCAAAGTCCGACAACGTCTGGAGGGCCACAGCATCCCCTGTTCTGATAACCTTACAATTGCAGAGCTGGAAGGGACTCTCTGGATCACTGAGTCCAGTCCTTGATTGGGGAATCGAACTCCCAACCTCTGGCTCTGCATCTGGATACCTAAACCACTGAGCTATCCAGCCAGCTAACAATCTTAGAACTGCTGAGCTGAAGGGACACTCTGAGTCATAGTGTCCAGCCCCTATCAAGGAGTTTCAGTGAGGAATTGAACTCCCAACCTCTGCAGCCAGAGACCGAAACCACTGAACTATATAGATGTTGCATAGATCATTATAAAAGGCATGCTAGTAGGACATTGGGCATAAACTGGGAGTGAGCAAAGAGTAGCTCCAGGACCACATAAGATGCTAAGCGATTCCCGAGCCTCCTCCATTTTTAGCAACAAACACATCATATGGTTGTTGTGGGTTTTTCGGGCTCATCATAAGTAGAAATGTATAAGATTCCATTTGCTATCTATGAAACATTACTTGCAACTTGAAAAAAGTTATTATGTAAATCCTTAGACATTTTAGACGCTGTATCATGCTCCCAGTCTCAGTTTTGCAAGATGATTGAAATGAAAAAGGTGATTATTTTTGGTGTAAGATGGAGTTATGGTGGTGCTAGAGACTTGAGCTGGACAAACATAAGTAGTCACTGAAGGCTTGGGCTAAATATATGCCTTCTATATTCTTGAAGAAACACCTGTATTTCTGCCCCATACTGATGACACTTTTAGGATTTCTTTTGGTCATGTTCTTAACCCGACCTATGCATTGTAGGATTCCCAGTGTAGTGTAACAGGGTTCGATAACAGGGTTCAAATCCCCACTTGGCCATGGAAACTCACTGGGGGAGTGAAATTGGTAAGACCACTCCTTAAATATCTCACTTACCTTGAAAGCCCTATTAGGGTCACTGTAAGTCAGTTTCAACTTGACAGCACAGAACACACATACAAAATCATTGTAGAGTAGTGGAGGGTGGTGTGGGAGTGTTTCTGTTGCACATCTTTGCATCGCTCTGCAGCCTCCTTGACTGCCCATGTTCCTGATCAGTGAAAGCTCTTGGAGAAGTTCCCTTCCGAGGTCCTCCTGTGGACTTTTACAGAAACACAGGACATTGAGGATCCTGCATCCTACCAGAGAGATATGATGAAAGACTGGACACTAATCCCCCACCATTAGCCACCTCCTATTTAAGGTGAGTGTCAAACCTAAATATCCTTCCCATAAGAATGTCATTGAAATGCCTTTTTTTGGTGGCAGACACCAAGTCAGTGTTGGTTGATGCCTATGACGAGTGGCAGTGGTCAGTCTGCTCTGGACTTTAGCCTGAACTTTACATGAACTATACCAGGTACTGAACTTATTTTGAGGAGAGGGTTCAGCACCTTTTATTGCACTTGCAAAGTTCAGGCCAAACCCCGAAATAGAGTCTCCATGCGCCAACTTGGCAGTTTTGTCTTCCACTGCCAAAAGCAATTTCTTTTGTAACAAACTGAAAGCGGAAGTTTGGAAGCAACACAGAATAAATCCTTAGCACGGGACTATCCAACATTTCTGCACTGAAGCCCAGCATGAGGGATGGGGACTCGAGTCGCTGTCAAGTCAGACTTAAGTCGCACCGGTGACTCAACTCAGACTCGACTCGGGTTTCATTTTCAGTGGCTCAGACTTGATTCATGACTTGGATCCCACCCACCCTCCCTTTTTTCCTAGGGAAAAGAGCTTACTTGTTAATAGGGACTCAAGACTTGGTACCAAAGACTTGGACTTGGGACTTGGTAGCAAAGACACAGGCTCAGACTTGGGACTTGGTAGCAAAGACTTGGACTTGGGACTTGGTAGCAAAGACTTGGACTTGGGACTTGGTAGCAAAGACACAGGCTCAGACTTGGGACTTGGTACCAAAGACTTGGACTTGGGACTTGGTAGCAAAGACTTGGACTTGGACTTGGGACTTGGTAGCAAAGACACAGGCTCAGACTTGGGACTTGTTACCAAAGACTTGGACTTGGGACTTGGTACCAAAGACTTGGACTTGGACTTGGGACTTGGTAGCAAAGTCTCAGGCTCGGACTTGGGACTCAGACCCAAAGACTTGCCAACACCCCTGCCCAGCATGCATCTCCTGGGACAGACAGTCATTTCTCTGTGTGTCTCAGATAGACACCAGCTGAGAAAGAACTTCATATGTAAGTTGAGAAAAGATTGGGTATTCTATAAAACACAGAGCTTGAGAAGGAGTTGTCTGAGACAGTAGGTGTCCAGATGAAGGATAGACTCAAACATACCTTTTATTTCCCGCATCTGATATTTATCTCAGATTCTTGCTTTGGGCTATATTTTTAGCCCAGCCTTAATGGGAGTTGCAAAAAGCTCAGGGCTTTCTGGTGAGTGGTGAGAATAAACGACTAAATCTTATTTATGGCATAAGTCAAGTGCATGCAAAGGCTCCTTCAGAACCTCCTTGGATTGCTTTTTTACAAGTGTACGAGATGCCATCCAAATTATACACTACAAAAGTGCCAATTACAACTGCTGGCACTATCACTATATATTTATTTAGTGCCAAAGGCAGTAATGTAGTGGAAGATTAATGCAGGCAAATGCGGTTCCGGGGATTCCCCCACCCCACTGAGTAAGAGTTCATCCTCCAGAGTGCTTCATCGATGAATACATCCTTCTTGCACTGGAAAGAAAAGGAAGTAATAACAAGGCTCTCAACTTATCCTATTGATTGTGACGAATGAGCACAAGAGAAGTCAGAGAATCAGGATATTCATCAAGGAGAAACTGAGGGTGTGATCGGACGGTGGGAGAGGCACGTGCCCAATTGCACTAGGAATGTGACTATTCCATCCACTGGGGAATAAGTCATCCTTGCTCCAAAATATAGTAGCCCTAAGGCTGGATCAAAAAGGTTCATCTTGGGCACAGATTGAGGTCAGGCTGAAGCGGAATTCCTCGTGTGTTGTGTGACTACCAGGAGGAACTAGAAGAAAATATTTGAGATGGTTTATATTTTACTGCTTCCAAATCTGTTTTTTTTTTTTTTGTAATGCTTTTTCTAAACATTTTTCATATAATGTTAATAATTCTTCTTTAATATTTGAATAATGTACTGTTTCTAGCTTTTCATATTGTGTTTTTAATGATGGAAGACACTTTGGGTCCTTTTTCAGAAGAAAGGCAGGGTAAAATGTTTTAAATACATAAAAACTAAAAATAAATACATTGATTGCTCTGGACCACTCCACAAACAGACCAAATATAATCTATTCTCTCATATGATTACACTCATATCTTCTGTTTGTTGGTAGGAATTCTAATACACTCAAGAAATTTAAACAGTAACATTCTTTGCATGGTTTTCTTTATTTCTAATTCAAAGGCTGAATTTAAGTTGGTTGAAAGGTTTTCCAAAGGTCTCTGTGTGTTAAAACCTGAACTCACACAACCACCTGTAAGGAAGCACCACTGAACATAGAGGTGTTCACTTCCAAGAAGCTGTGCACGGCATTATAATCAGGCCAATCCTAATAAACCTGCTGCTTCATGGGGCTTTAGTGTATGTTCTTGAAGCTGGTGCCAGACACCTGTTGCACCCTACTGTGTGCAGAAGTGTTACAGTGTAAGCGGGTTCTCCACTTTTCTAGTTGTCCACCACACTCCCATGTGCTCAGCTAGTGGTGTAATTGATTGGGCTGCAGGATTCTGCATGGAAAGGAATAGCCATCTGGAGGAAGCAAAGAAAGTAGCCTTCTGTCAATGAGAGCCAGGAACAAAGTTGATTTTATGGACTACAAATCCCAAACTCCTCCATGCTGGTTGGCCAATTCTGGGTGTTGCAGTCCTGAAAGGTAAATTTCCCATGCTATCATCAGGGATGCAGAAATTCACTTTGCGGCAGGTCTTCTATATTTGCATGTCTCACCCAGTAGCCTACACCTTGATTAGCAATAGCTTTCCAAAATATTAAGCAGTTACTGCTTTCCCCATTATCCATGGAATTATCTCTTGCACTGGAGACCTAGGGATTAACCCTGCAACTTCCTGCAGGCAAAAGCCTGCAGTGTTATGGCCATGATCCAATCTTTCTCTTGCCCAATTCCCTTAGCAGGACCAAATGCTTCAAAACCATGTTTCCAGCCAAGTCCCTCCTTCCCTTGTCACAACTCAGATGGTCCTTCGAATAGTATGCAAGACATATTTTATGAATTACCCTTAGTTTGCACTTCTAAGACTCTACACATCTAGATTATAAGAAAGGGTGCATTGGCGGTACATTACACATTCAACAGCCACCTTTCCACAACGAAATTCTAATCTGAATTTCAAAACACAAGTGGTTCTTCCATGCTGCACTAATCATATTTGCATATATATGCATACCTATTTATATAAGTGGGGGGGAAATCTCTATAGCACACATTAAAGAATTCCTTAAACAATGGATAGGTGTGCCTAAAAACGATGGCGGTAAATTCGTAGAACAAAAACACCATCATTTCGTTTTCCTTCTGAAGAGGTTGGAACTGAAACCTGCATGCTGCATTTTATTTTCTCATGGAATAAGATTTTTCTCTTTTACACTTGATTGGTCCTCTGGAGGGTTGCTATCGCAGGAGAGCTGGTAGGAAGCTCTTAGGCTTGAAACGCTGTTGGCCAATTTAGGAGGTTTCAGAGACCACCAAATTAGGTCATCCCATGGATTCAATGGATTCATTTGCTACTGGAAATGTCATTGCTTCACCTTAGCAGGTAACTCAAATCTCTTCCATAGCTCATGCTATGGATTGGATGCTTTTATATTGGCAGCTTGGCTTGTCAGATTTAATTACAGCAAAACTAAAGGCATTATTAATATGATTCGTAGACAAATGCACCCTGTTTGGAGCGGACAGAAGGAAATTAATATGTAAAACAATCTCATCTGAGTGCAGTTCCTGTGATCCAGATGAAGGTGGGACAATTGCTAATTTCCAACTGCCTGTGAGTAATGCTCATGATTATTTTGCTGAGGAAGGGGGAAAACTGGAGAATAAGCAGAAATGGCAGTTCTGGAAATTGTGGCCTATAAATTATGCTGATAGAGAAAGAAAACATACTGTAGCTTTCTTTCCCTTCCCCCCAGCCTTCACTGTGCTGGAATATAAAATACAATGGATATAAACGAAAGCACTTAGCACATGAGGTGCAATGCTGTTCTTTCTCCCCCACCCCCAAGTTGGCTACTTCCTTGGTTTCATTACACTGTATTATACAATGAGCATGAAATAGATGTAGCTGTAATCAATCAGTCAGTCAGTCAATCAATCAATCATCTCTTTGCACCATGGAGTCATTGACTCAATAAAACATGAAACAGCAAAACAGATACAGTACCTTGAGTTCCAGCCATGCCCAAGAAAATAGGGTGAAATATTTCAAGAAAATCTAATAGACATGTATTAAATAAAGCAGGCAAAAATTAAAACTTAAACAGAAGGAATATTGTTTTGAATCACAGCAACCAGAAAAGGAACTCTTATTGTTGTTGTTGGCTTGTTTACGACTAGAGCTTGGTACAAACTGAACCATGAAGCAAACCCCCCCCCCCGCCATGAATCAGGCCATTTAATGGTTTCATTTTGGGGCACTTTGAGGAAATGTGCCTGCCCAGAATGAAATGAAATGCTGAACTATTCTTGCCACTGGCAATTCATCATCTTCTTCTTCTTCTCCTTCTCCTTCTCCTTCTTCTTCTTCTTCTTCTTCTTCTTCTTCCCTTCCTTCTTAGCAAAGATGGTGCAGGAGTCCTCCATTTTGGCCTCCATAAAGCATAAAGAGCCCGTTGATTGCTCAGAAAGACACAGGCAACCCATCCGCTGCTTTAAATGTAAAACTGAAGGCAGGAAAGCAGCATTTGACCTAGAGTAAGCCGCATTCTGTTCCCTAAGAGAGTCCTTGTTGGTTGTGTAGGATAATTCCTTCTCCTCTCATGGGCATGGAGACTGTTTCTGCCATTTTCTCACCCTGTGCATGAGGGCGAGACAGCTGAGAATTCACAAATCTAGTAAAAACAAATTGATTAGAAACAAAACCATAAAAAACAGAGACCCAATCAATTGAAACACTCTTCAACAACTTTTGCCTAGATATAAAAGAGTTGTTTTTGCTGTTGCTGTTGTATATTCTTTTCCTTAACTCTGACTGCCTATTTAAAAAATCATAAAAATGGTGCATTTCCAGGTGCCATCAAACCCTTAACATATCTCTGCCAGTTTACTGGGATAGTTTAAAAATTGATGTATAAAATTATGTAGGGGGTGGATAAAGTAGATAGAGGGAAGCTCTTTTCCCTCTCACACAATACCAGAACCAGGGGAAATCCACTCAAGTTGAGTGTTGGGAGAGTGAGAAAAGGACAAAGAAAATATTTCTTGACCCAGCGTGTTGTTAATCTGTGGAACTGTGCCACAGGATGTGGTGATGGCATCTGGCCCAGATGCCTTTAAAAGGGTATTAGACAGATTTCTGGAGGAAAAGTCCATCGCAGGTGACAAGCCATGATGGGGATGTATCATCTCCAGGCTTCAAAGGAAGGGACCTCCAAATGCCAGATGCCGGGGAGGGGGATCAGGAGACAGGTCTCTACTTGTCTCTCATGTGCTCCCAAAGGCATCTAGTGGGGGCCACTGTGAGATACAGGAAGCTGGACTAGATGGGCCCTTGGCCTGATCCAGCAGGGCTCTTCTTATGTTCTCATGACTTGGGGGGAAAAAAATTGAAAACTTTCATCTTCTTAAATTTGCCAAATGTCTAAGCACCTGCTTTTCCTAATTACTCCAACTATCTGCATCTCCTAATTACTCCAATGCATCTCCCTTCCAAACCCAAATTATCAGGATGCTACTGTCATCATCTTTCTCCAGGTACTGTTGGCGCACCTGCCATGCCAATTACTTTTTGAACAGCATCATTTTAAATCATAAATCAGCAGGTATTTTTCCAATTTAACATTTAAGGCAAACTCCTTGCCTTTTCTTTATGAATCACTGCATTGAAAACGACGTACCCAGGCAAATAGACAAGAGCAGGTGACATCAGCTCAGGAAGGACTGATATAAACTTCCTTTCCTGATGAAGCCTTCCTGTTTTGGCAAAAAAGGACTGATTAATAAACACACATGGAGTTGTTGTTTTTTTTAATCATCGAGCTGAATTCCTCTTAGCATTTTGGAATCCTGCATCACCTCAGGCCTATGCAGGTGTCTCTACCTACACGCATATGATGAGGAGAGAGTTGAAGTACAAGCTTACTGACTCTATTACTCCGTTGGATTCTTGATGTTCTCTTGACAGACCTCCATGAGGAAATATGATTGTTAATAGGCATTTTGACTCAGTGGGGCTCACGCCAATAGCTCAGCAGTTTGGCTGCGGAGCCAGAGGTTGGGAGTTCGATTCCCCCACTGTGCCTCCTGCAAGTAGAGCCAGCCTGTGTGGCCTTGGGCCAGCTGCACAGTCCCAGAGTGCCCCTAGTGGAAGGGAATGGTAATACGCTTCTGAGTATTCTCTACCTGGAAAACCCTGAAAAGGGTCACCCTAAGTCAGAAGTGACCTGATGGCACATAATTATTATTAATGATAATTTTAAAAAAACACACATTATTTTAAAATCTTTAAAAGCAACTTTTTAAAAAGGAAAAAGACCAGCATCCAAGGTCTCCCTCATAATGATTGAAATCCTGCTGGAAGAGGTGGGTCTTCGTCGGTAGAAGAATAAAAGGGAGGGCATCAACCTAACCTCTTGAAGATGAGCATTTGAGAACCTGGGAGCAGCCACAGAAAAGACCCTCAGACATGTCTGTGATAGCAATGGGATGAGAATTCACAATACAGTGTGATGTAAAGAGGATGTTGATTAGGCATGTGTCACCATGTCCAGGTCAGGCTTCTTGAAGAACAGGTGCCATTGGCAAATTAGTTTTGACAGTGCAATTGCATACCTGCCAACTGCCAAGGTGTGGCCATCCCGGGTATGGACTGAATCCAGAAGTACAGCAAACTGCAAACCTGAGTTTGTAGGGAAAACGTTACTCCATTCAGCACAGGCTGAATTCCTTGATCTGTCTCTCAACGGATAAGGAGCATCTCTCTCTCAACTTGATCAAGCTTTAGTTTGTTCATCCTCAACCAGTCCATTTCTGACCACAGTCTATACCTGAGAGAGTTCCCACAGATCCAGACAGAAAGGGGAAACAGTGTCTGATGAGTCTATATTCCCATGGGGACCAATAGCTGGATTCAGCCCCAAGTCGTATGTTGATATTTTGGAGCCCAGAACCACCTCTACTCATGCAGGACCTGTATATAATTTAGGATTCAGAAAAGTTAAGATTCTTTTCATGTAGTGTGTCCTGACAAGTGCATGACACATTGGAGAGCAGAAAGATATAGTTCATTCCCAAGCTAAGTCTCTGCCTACCTTAAATTAATTGATGATGATACGCCATCAAGTCAATTTCAATTTATGCTGACACTTCCCAGGGTTTTCTCTCGATAGAGTATTAGAAGCTATTTGGGATTCCCATCTCCTGGGGGTCTCCTGAGGCTGTGCCACTTGCCCAAGGCTACACAGGCTGGGTCTTCTCCCTGGAGTCACAGTCAGGAAGTCCCAACCTCTGGTTCCACAGCCAACTACATAACTCCTTAAGGTGTTAAGGTGTCCAGTCAGCTCCCGAGATCACTTTTATTTTGAATAGATTACCTTGAAGTTGTCAGTGGGGTTCATGGATGTAAATAAGAAAAGAAAGAAGAGGAGGAGGAGGAGGGGAAGAAGAAGAAGAAAAATAAGAACAATTTGATTGATTTCTTTCTTCTCTCTTCTGTCTGCCTATCTCTTTTTTTTCTTAAGCATTTAAAATTGTACTTGCTAGAACTGCCTCATGAGACATCTCATTTGAATGTGGGTTTATCCTTCATTCTTAAATTAATTTAAAATGCAGCTTGATTAATTCAATTCTGTTTCTAATTCTGAAACTTTCTTCTTTCTCTCTTTTTAAAACACTTTAACTTGGTTGAGTAAAATAAAAAATGGGGAGAGAGGGAAAGGCGTGCGTGTGGAATCAGCCATCCCAGTCGTCTTGCTCCCCCTTGTCAATTAAATGGAAATTCACTAATGTCCCAGTCATTTCAACTTAAAGTGTAATTATTACCAAGATGACAAAGAAATGCCACAGATAATCCCCTTGAAATTATAAGCGTTGCCAGCTCAGAGGCTTCCGGCCAAATGGGCAATGTGTCATCGTAGGTCTGGGCTTCGTTCTCCTTAGGGGGAAAGTGCTAAATTTAGCTCAACAGCCTTGACTCCCCTTGCCTGCCCTGATAGATTAGAAAGAAATATCTCTGGAATGGATTTGTCCCAAGGACTATGTGTAATAGAAAATAGCCCACACACCAGAATCTTGAAGCCTGCAAGCAGAAGAAAAGTAGGAACAAATAAATTGTGGTCTGATTTCATTTTGCATTTGATAGGCCTCTGTCGACCAGTCTTCTGCTTTGACTTCCCTCCAGACATTCTGTGCCCACCACAATTTTGGATAAGTAGGATGTTTGTGTGGTTTAAAAAATGATAATGCTAGGAAATGAAGAAGGCAGCAGGAAAAGAGGAAGACCAAATGTGAGATGGATTGACTCTCTAAAGGAAACCACATTCTTGAGTTTACAAGAGCTGATCAGGGCTGTTAAGGACAGGACATGTTGGAGAGTGTTCATTCATAGGTCCGCCATAAGTCAGAAGTGAGTTGTTGGCACAGAACAACAACAACAACATTCTTAAGTTAGTGTTTTAAACAATCTGGTTCCCACCTCAGTATCTCCAGAAGCTCCATTAATATGAATGGTGGAGGAAGGTGAAAGGTCACAAATATAGGTGTATGTATATCAGAAAGGACCGCAATAAGCACTCTCTGCCACACAAAATACTGCCAATATGAAGCTGGCCTTTGAATATTGTGAGCATGTTATCAGACAATTATATTTGATTCTAAATCTAATCTAATCTAAATCTAATCTAATCCAAAGGAAAGTAAAATCATCCTTGTTTGTAAGTTTCAGGTGGGCAGGGGCTGCATAAACTAAATCAATCAATCAATCAATCAATCAATCAATCAATCTATCTATCTATCTATCTATCTATCTATCTATCTATCTATCTATCTATCTATCTATCTATCTATCTATCTATCTATGGGTATATATATACATTATTAATGTGAATGACCAAAATCCAATGGTCAAAATATGGTTCCATAAGTGAAATCACTTTAAGTGCAGTGGTAAATTGCTGCTAATTAATAAGATGATGGTTGCATTCTTGTGGATTTCCCTGATCACATAATTGGATGGACAGTCTCCCAGCAACACAACCAGGACCTTGTAAATTTAGGGCAACTTGCCACCATGTTTTTACTTATAAACGTGTGCATCACTAATTGGATCCTGCCCAGTGCAAGAAATACGGGAGAAACAACAAAATCAAGAGTAGTAGAGAGCAGATGAAAACTCAAAGAAAGCACAGGTTGGATTTGCACCACATTGGTTGGAATGACACTTATTTCCAGGCAGAATACAGAAGACCTAGGACTAGCTAATGGTAACTTGTTACTTCCATGCCTTGGGTTGGACCAGAATAAGTTACTCTTCCTGTGCACTGAGACAGCATATGCATCTTAACAGTCCATACTAAGAAAAGAAAGAATATGGAAAGACCTGCCGGAAGGCTAGTTGGTTGGAAACCTTGAGAGGAACATTCCTACTAGGAACTTTGGAGATGGTGCAATGGTCTTCAGCCTACCTCTGTGTCCTGGAAAGGTTGCAGCTAGACCATGAGCCTTAGCTGATGGTGAAGGCTATAAGCTATTGCAACCTCCAGCAACAAAACTGTATCACCCAGCACTCCCTAGACATTGTTCGAGGAAGTCCAAGTCCATTCGGAACCGGGTTTGAGACTTGTTGTCAGACTTAAGTCACACTGGTGACTCAACTCGGAATTGACTTGGATTTTTTTCAATTATTCGGACTCCACTCACAACCCAGAACCCACTCCCTCCCTCCCTTTCTTCTGGGGAAAGAAGCTTGTTTTTATTAAGGACTCGGACTTGGGTCTCAGGTCTCGAGACTTGGGCTTGGACTTGGGACTTGGTACAAAGACTCAGACTTGGGACTCCAACCCAAAGCCTTGCCAAAATCTCTGTTCAGAACTGTTGGAGGCTTTGCAAAATGGCCTAGTCTGTCTATAAGCTCGAAACCATCTTGTTCCAAACCCTGGGCCAGAGGATGTTGTTCCTGTTGTTTTTAATGTATCAACAAGATGCATTCATTATCCTTTAACATAGTAACTTAAACTTCAAGCCTTGAAGGCTTTGATTTATTCCAGATAGAGAGAAGAGTTTAATGCCATTTGATGAAGCATGAATTCATAGATATAATCAGTAGTGTTCTTTTTTTAGTGAGCTCCCAGAATAAGAGTATGTATCATTTGCTGAAGGGCTTTGGTATGCTATGCTAAATTTTCTACGTGACAAAGTGGGACTATTCCCTGCAGAGTGGAAGAGCCGAAATAAGGAAGCAAAAGAAGGGTGTGTGTGGAAATGTTAGATCCTGAATTGAACAAGAATCAGATTGCAGCCACCAGTCGTAGGGTAGTTGGGGAAAAGTTGTATTATCAACAAGAAACAGCAACAGAGGCACCTTGAACAAATGGCAGAAGGAAATCGCTTTTCAACTCCAGTAGTGATGGAATGGTAAATATCAAGGGATACACCTGTCTGTGCGGAAGCGTGTTTGAAAAACTGAAATAACAGAATGAAGGAAATGAAGTTGACTAGCATTGGGGAATAACTGAACAGGTTATATAGGCCACAGCCTCAGTTGCTTCAAGAGGGAGCGTTGAGTGATAGACAACAGTGTATAAATAATCTTTCCTAGTCTGAACATTGCTTGCTATCTTTTTTTTCTCCCCAATTGCACTGGCCTCTTACATGAACCTGCAGCACTGTGATGGGGAGAGGCGCAAATTAATGGAAGCAGTGTAACACCACTGCTGCATATGATGCGTGTTCTAGCTCAGAAACACATTTCAGTAATGCATCTCTTTAAATCAGAATTCAATAGGAGCCAAGGAGCATAACTGTGTGTGTGTGTGTGTGTGTGTGTGTGTGTGTGTGAGTGAGTGAGAGAGAGAGAGAGAGAGAGAGAGAGAGAGAGAGAGAGAGAAATCTGGGTTTTGTAGCAATTTTTAAAAAATCAAATACTTGATGGGCCCCAGGCTGTATTTAGCTCAGTGGCTCACAAATAGTCCAGGACAAAGCACCCAGATCACAGGGAAACAATTAGCTAAAAACTGAAACCGGTCTTCCCGTTGAGTCATTTTTTTCCTTGAAGAAGTCCAGCCTTACAGCCAGTAAAAGTCAAAAGAGCCTACCATTGATTGGCAGTGCATCCTTGCTAGATAAGAACTGCTTTAGACTTGGCTTACCTTTCTTGGTAACTCACGCAGGAGAGAACCTACTTCACAAACTGTCGTCTCACCTTGCCCAGCCTCTGTTCCAAGCCCGGCCTCATTGTGCCTCCTGCATCCAGAAAGTAAGATCCTCATCTACCTGCCTCATAAACTGCTGGCCTCTTTGGATTGCGCCTTTGCATCCAGCCCAGTTGTAACTTGATACTATCTGAGGTTCCACCTAGGGTTTGCATATCCTGGATTAGCTCATCCTCACCCACCAAGATGAAGAAATGCAACAGTCTTCTTCTCACGTCTTAGAATTGTGCAGGGTTTTCTGGTGCTCACAATCTGTACTCCCAGGCTGTGCTCCTTTGCATTGCCATCCCAAGGAAGTCACCTACGAGAGGCAGGGGCTTCTCCACAGTAGTACTGCCCTTGTGGAACCAGCTCCTGGAGGAGCTATGCCAGGCTCCCTCCCTGTTGATGTTCAGGAGGCAACTCAAAACATATACTATCAAGGAGACCTTCCAAACTGACCTTGGTTGACTGTATACCTCTTGTCCTCCCATTATGGGAAAATTGCCCCCCGTGCCATTTTGTTTTAAGTTGTGAATAGTTCAAATTGTTTTTAGTCTGCTATCGTTTTCTTCATGCTTTTGCATATGAATAATTTTTTGTAAACTGCCCAGAAAAGCACACTGTATGAATGAATGAATGAATGAATGAATGAATTAATTAATTAATGAATTAATGAATTAATGTTCCCATTTGTAAGGAGAGTATTTTGAAGAAAAAAGCATGCAAGATTTATGCAAAATCATGATGGGGGATAGTTGTGTGTGTGTGTTCTGTGTCAAGTTGGAACCAACCTATAGCAGCCCTGACAGTGAGATATTTAAGGAGTGGTTTTACCAGTTCCACTCCCGCAATGAATTCCCATGGCTGAGCAGGGATTCCAACCCTGTTCTCCAGAGTCCTAGCCCATCACTCTATCCACTAGACCTCACTGGGAATCCAGGGGACACTTAGAACTAAGCACTTTTAATCCCAAGAAGAGTTATTTGCCTCTTTCTTAATGATCAATCAGCCTTCTTGAGCTTTCAGCATGTATCTGTGTTCTGTTCATAAAGGGAATGAAAGTCCAGTTTTGCACATATGTTGCAGACGTTACAGATAAGTGAATGGCAGCAAAAATAAAAGCTCTTTATTGCACTCACAGCTAAAGGGGAGGAATCTCATGGCGGTTCCAAAATACCCATCAAAATATCTGATTGAGACAACCTAAATTGGCAAGAATAAGGAATGTGGTGAGTCATCTTCACCTCCCTGGTCCAACGTCCAGCCTGCCCAAAAACCTAGTTGGCTTAGTTCCAAAACTTTGTTCCCCTTGCCATAGGTCACACTCAGCCTGTGGAATGGGCTTCTTCGAAATGGCAGCCCGCCAGCAGAACAGGAAGAACAGGTCAACAAGGAAGGTAAAAATGACCAGGGGAGACGTTTGATATGCCTTCTGGGCTCCATTTATCCACCGTGCCTACTGAGATGCAGCTGCAGACCGAGCCAGATTATGAAACTTTAATAATTGCCTGCCGTTCCCTGCAAGTGCTGAAAAGGCCACCTTGTTCTGGTGTTTGACGTGGCTGAAGTTATTCCGTTATCAGCCCGGCTGGGGAGTTTGTGCAAAGAGAGAAGAACTGACCGAGACCTCTTCTCGCTACTGCTGCAAATGCATGTTGGCTGGAAGGGAGCTCCTGAACCACGCTTCATATGACTGACAGTTCTATGCACACACATACATGTGCATAAACACATGTGTGTGAAGTCGCACTGGAAATATATATAATAATGGCTTATTATTCCAGTTGATTTTTCATCATCACAGTTAAACTCCCTAGACCGATGCACAGTGTTTTGGTGAGGGATGCTCCTCTTGTTCATCCTGAATTCCATTTTCATAATTTAAATTTACACCTCATGATGGAAAAGATTTATTTCCGTTGTCAGAGTGCAGTGGAGGGTGCGTTCTACACTTTTCTAGTGTGCAGAATAAATGAATAAAAGTACATTACTGCAGGCAAGCACTAAGCTAGAGCAGGGTGCTTTCGAAATTCGTTTGTTTGTTTGTTTGTTTGTTTTTGCAAATCCCAACAAAATTTGCACCATTCAGACTAGATATGTTTCCCGGAACACTAGTATCCTCTGACTTTCACACTTCCCAAATATTTCAGTGCAGATCTTGGCTCAGAAAAGAATCAAAATCCTTTTCTTTTTTTTTTCTTTTTTAGATTTTTATTTTATTTATAGCTCAACATATTTCCCAGGTGGCCTGCAATAAGTCCAAAAAAGAGAGATAACAGTGAAAAATGTGGTAACTGATGATATTAAAACACAAGAAGTGTACTTATAGCAATAATGGCATTATAATCTGTCCTCACTGTTATTTTTATTATTCTTGCCAATTTGTTCATTCTACACATTTTTCTTCCATTCTTCAAGTGACAGGTCACTGAGTTTTGTTTACATAAAAACAGTAAAAATTCAACATGAGCAATTGAAAAAAATAAATAAACAAAAGCTAAGAAGCTGATCCAAATAAAGGCAGCAACAGAGCCATGTGAAAGCATAATTCAAAATTCACTGGAAACAAATATTAACTTCAAAAAACCTGAACAAATATTTTGCGTGCATGATACACTGTATGTATGTATATTTTTCAGTCATTATCCCAAATTACAGTGTTATTACACTAATGAATCCTGACAATGACATTTAGATGACTCTAGGCATTCATTCTCCTTCATGGATTGCTGCCTTGTCGTGGCGAAGGGGCTTGAGTAATTCAGGGAAGCTATGGGCTATGCCATGCAGGGACACCCAAGACAGACAGGTCATAGTGGAGAGTTCTGACCAAACGTGATCCACCTGGAGAAGGAACTGGCAAGCCACTCCAGTATCTTTGCCAAGAAAACTCCATGGACAGAAACAAAAGGCTAAAAGATATGACATTGGAAGATGAGCCCCTCAGGTCGGAAGGCGTCCAACATGCTACTGAGGAAGAGCGGAGGACAAGTACAAGTAGCTCCAGAGCTAACGAAGTGGTTGGGCCAAAGCCGAAAGGACGCTCAGCTGCAGATGTGCCTGGAAGTGAAAGGAAAGTCCGAAGCTGCAAAGAAAAATACTGCATAGGACTTAACGACTAAACAACAACAAGGCATTCATTGGCATACCTCTGTATTAATTTTTCAGATATTCATCTGATGTGTGAAGGATTACTGTCTCTTCTCATCTAATACTCACTAATACTTATTTTGGTTTTAGAATTTCTATCTCACAATTTCTTCCTTGAGATTAAGGTGGCTTTCTACACAGGGCTTTCCTCATTCCCCCTACTTCAGTGCTTCTCAACCTTTGGAAGATGTTCTTGGACTACAACTCCCAGAAATCCTGGCCAGCATAATGAGTGGTGAAGGCTTCTGGGAGTTTTAGCCCCAGAACATCTGAGGACCCAAGAGTGGGAACCATTGCCCAACTTTAGCCACAAAACAATCTAGCAAGGGAAGTCAGGTTAAGAATGCACAATTGACCAAGGTCACCTAGTGGGTTTCCAGTGGCAAAATGGGGATTCAAACCTAGGTCTTCCAAGCCCTTGTTCAGTCCTAAAACCACTATACCACACAGACTTGGTAACTATTGGTGGAGGGTTTTTCCTCCCCACCCCTCTTTTGGACATGAACCGCAATGTAACTAGAATGGTGTATTTCCTAATGCACCACACAATGGCATTAAAAATGTGCAGCGGCTGAAGAAGAGGCCTGCATGGCCTCATTCGTTTGGGCAAGGTGTTGTTATTAAAAATGGCTTGTGCTACTCAGGTTTCTATAAGACGGCTTCTCCTGAGTGTTATATTTTACTGTGCTACACTGTTCCATATGTTTCTGATGATTTAGTGCTGCTGCAGTGAGGCAAACAAAGACATCTATTTTGTTGTTATGAATCGATCACCCGGTGGATTTTGATAAATCATTCCTTTCTTCTTATATCATGGAATTACCGAGTCCTGAATATGCTCATGCCACCAAATAATGCTCTGTAATATATCTCTTGATGCTAATCCAGATTTTGTGCTAGTTGTGTCCCAAGCATGGTTACTTACTGTCTATAGGAGGCTCACGTAGACATGCAGATGCCAAGAGCTATCTATATATAATGTTTTATTATCATGTCAGCCCATTCAGATTTCAGATTATGGCAACACACTTGAGCTCCTGAGCCCAAATTGCTGAAAAATATCTGGAGAGTTTAAGCTATTAATTTAACAGAGCTAATAATTCACAGTTAATCAAGTTCATGGCAGGAAATTAAGTACCATTTTTAAATAAAAAGGTTCTGCTTCATATGCATGTCTGTCGACATGGATGGGTCTTATTAAGCCCAAAAGCAGAGGGAAGTGGTGATGTGAAGGAATTCCTAGTTAATGAGTTGGCATTTTGCAGTGCCTTTCTTTCCAGTAGAAAGGAAGAGAGAGAGAGAGAGAGAGGAAGCTCACTAAATTTTCCGTGAGGATAATTACCTAGAAGTGCTCTGCCAGAACAATACTTTCAAAAGAGGAACCCAGAAATAGGTCAATGCAATTCACAAAGCCATTACAAGGATGCAGAGACTTAATATTTCAAATGTAACACACATGATTCGTTCAGTATTACAGAACGAGGAAAGAGGAACTCAAGAGGATGACCAAATGACTGTGCTATCACTACCACCCGAACAAGCATCCTATCCTTTCTATCAGGCATCCTGGCTGACAGAAAGGTCACTTGGGAATCCATGACCCATCTCCATGGGTGCTGGTAGATGAGAGAGACCATGGTCCGGAAGAGCTTTTATGTTTGGAGCAGTCTTTACTACACCCTCCAAAAGGAGTCTTTGATCTCTTATGTGCTTTGGAAAACGGCCATTGGCTGGCAGGCTTCTAAAACCCCTTTTACAAGATGGAGGCATTGGGCGGCAACAAATAACAATGTTCCAGAAGGGTAGATACGTTCTTCTGCAGTTGGTTGCAGGGGAAAGTAGCAAAGGCTCTTGTGGCTGTACAGGTATGTTGTAAGGGTAACCACAGCATCCTTTGATTGGATGAACTGAATACACCACTGCTCTACAAATGAGTGTTCATGCCAGGGATGGGGACTTGAGATTTGGGACTTACTGTCAAGTCCAATCGGTGACTCTACTCAGACTCAACTTGTTTTTTTTGCGGGTTTTTTCCCCAATTATTTGGACTCAACTCATGACTCAAAACCCACCCAACTTGTTGTTAATAAGGACTCAGGCTTGGGGCTTAGGACTCAGGACTTGGTATCAAAGACTCACACTTGAATTTGGGACTTGGGACTTATCACTCAGACTCAGACTTGGGACTTGGACCCAAAAACTTGCCAACATCCCCGATGAATGAGCATCCTTAAGATCATTGCCACCATCTTCCAATAATATTTTCATTGATGGCCCATGGTACAGCCAGGGCAGGTGGGTTCTTTCAAGAGTGGGGCAGTGAATCTCCCCCCTCCCCACATCCTTTGACCACAGGTTACCAATGGTGTCTGTTTGGTCCACTAGATGGATGTTAGCTCAACATGGGTATACAGATAAAAAAAAATTTCAGGATGGGTAAGATAGCAGAGTTATTGGTGAATAGAATGCAAGTGCATAGAACATGACAGATGCTGGTTCAAGAACACATGAATCTCTTTCTATATACAGTATATATACTGCAGACATAGAGAAAGACATGCAGATCAACATATTGTTGGAGTTTTGACATCCTCGCATGTCGCCTGCAATTATGAATCAGCTCATACTTGATCGATTCCTATCTGTACCTTTTGGGCTCTCTTTCAGGTGTGATTGGGTTTTTTGCTTTGTTTTGTTTTATTTTGTTGCATCACTGTGTTTTGGTTCTGTTCCACCATGTGTGATCACTGGGAAAGAAACCAAATGGCTGGCTTCTGTCCCTTTGCTTACGCCACTCAGTGATTTTGAGAAATGGAAAATTTCCTTCCCGCTTACCTAAAGAGGAGACTGGAAAGGAAGATTTCCATTTCTTTTAATTTTTGCTAATGCATTAGGGATGCTTTGAAAGTGCTGTTCTTAAGTCCTTCCAATACATTTGCTGATGCGTAGTATCAGTTAGCAACAATTTTAAATAGCTGAAAATTTTCTCTCCCTTTCCCTCTACAGGCAAGTGAGAAAGAAACTTTTCATTTCTCAAGATCATTAAGTGGCTTAAGCAAAGCATGGAGGAGGAGATAAAAGGGGGATTTTTTCCCTTTCCATTTTAGGGAAACTAGATGATGATCATGCTAAACAGGGGCGCTTGTAGATGCAACAATCACCCCAAGTATTGCACCCCAAAGCCACTCTGTTTAGCACAATCTAGGCCAATCCACACTGGTATAATTGGGTAGTCTAGTCATACCCATAGGCTTCACTCCACTTGCAAACAGAATGAAGCACTTTAGGGAAATCCTTAGTAAGCATTTCAAAAAATAATTTTGAACAACAACTCCTGATCTTGGCTTTCAGGCTTGCATGACACATAAGCAAAGAATAAGTCATTTTGCTTTTCATTAGCTCTTATTATCGCTACTTGTCCGCTAATCTCAACCAATTTATTTTCTTTCACACATCCTAAGTAGCTTGGTGGCTTCTAATAGTTTAACGCCAGTCCTCGGGAAAACTAGCAGTTAAATACCATTCTGCAGCATTTGCAATTGTGTGATATATTTAGTATTAAAGATTTTCTCCATCACATGCAGTGATTATGTTAACGGGGGGGGGGGGGGAGGAGGAGAGTGTTTCCATGGTAACAACTGTATACAGGAGTGGGTGGATGAAAGATGCTCTGAGACGCAGAAAAATGCCAATAAAATTAATGGAACTCTCCCCTTCTACGCCTTCAGCATCTGCTTTCATCTTTGTTTCTGCTTGGTGTTTGTGCACAAGCTTGCTAGATGCATTAAGAGATGTAGAGGGAAATTGTTTTAAAACTATGGGATGCTCTTGTGGCACTTAGCAACCAAGAGATATATTGTGTCACAGGTTTCTGTGAACTCAGAGCCCAATTTGTCTTTGACATTCTGTCTAGATTCTGGGGAGTCAGAGTTGAAACCACACATCTGCAAATACTGTATTTTTGAATGACTGCTCCCAGAATCACTCAGGCAGTTATGTCTTTGAGTTAGTCTTTAGTGTATTTAATCAAGGCAATCAAGCTGTTATCCTTTGAAGTGCCACAGTGATTCTTGGTTGGTTTCGTTGCTCCTGAGGCAAAATCCAACTGTTACCACTTGAGCCAGTATCCAGTGCGTTCGGGCTTCTATGAACAGTCCACACGGATAGACCAGCCTTTCTCCGTTCAGACAGTTTTTGTCGGTGAAGGAAGTGACAAGGAGGAAATGGCTTAGCACAGTCCCCTCATCATGTGTGGCCATGCAGGTTTTTGTGGTGGTTGTCGTGGTGGTGGTTGGACTATGGAGAACACCTTGAATATCTGCCCATGATAGCATTTACAGCCAAGCACGGACATTGAATATTTCCCAACCATGACTGAGAACTGAGATTTTTTTTTCCTCCACACACTAGGTAATACCTTTAATTTGGCTGCAATTGACATAAATGTGTGTAAATGAAAACTTCTCTGACATGAGATTTGCCATGTTGCTGTGCATCTCTGTCCTCTGAGACAAAAAGGAATATAAGGCATTATAATGTCATATATCCCTCTTGGCCCACTTGCCATGACTTTTTTTTTGTAGCCTATATGGTTCCTTTGACTATTTGCACCCTCAGATCAGTCTTACCATAGTCCTGGAATTTAGACCTTTTTTCTTTCGCTATTTGTTCTTCTTTCCTTTCTTTTCACCATTTTTAAATTGCCTTCTATTATTGTTTTTAATTTATTTTATTTATTTATTAGATTTATATACCACCCATCTGAGGGACGTGGTGGCACTGTGGGTTAAACTGCAGAAGCCTCTGTGCTGCAAGGTCAGAAGACCAGCCGTCGTAAGATCGAATCCACGCAATGGAGTGAGCTCCCGCCGCTTGTCCCAGCTCCTGCCATTTGAAAGCATGTAAATGCGAGTAGATAAATAGGTACCACTACGGTGGGAAGGTAACAGCATTCCGTGTCTAGTCATGCTGGCCACGTGACCACGGAAACTGTCTACGGACAAACGCTGGCTCTACGGCTTGGAGACAGGGATGAGCACCGCGCCCTAGAGTCGGACACGACTGGACTAAATGTCAAGGGGAACCTTTACCTTTACCTTACCACCCATCTAGAACGGGTCTACTCTGGGCGGTTTACATATAATATAAAAAATAAACTAAGATGTTATGTCTTTTTGTTCATTTATTTGCCTCCCAGAGTAGTAGCTTTGCTTCTAATTGGGTGGGATGGATGGATGGATGGATGGATGGATGGATGGATGGATGGATGGATGGATGGATGGATGGATGGATGGATGGATGGATGGATGGATGGATGGAGAGAGAGAGAGAGAGAGAGAGAGAGAGAGAGAGGTACATGGTGACTGGCAGCTGTTTGTCTAGCACGTCAGGGATATTTTAATCCACACCACCAGAGGTGAAGTCTGAAACCTAAAATCTCTGAGTGGAAACTGGAGCCCACATGTTGAAACTTGCTTTGAACAAGGAACATGGTCTACATATATGGTCATAGTTTTTGGAACTTCTGTGGGATTTTTTCTTCACCATCCTTGGCTCTGTAATGGCCAGCTGATGAGGACTTGGGTAGATTCTCTTGTGTGAGAACCTTTAGCAATCTGATAAAGGTATCATCCAATTTCATCTTCATACAAATATAGAATGAATAGGGCTGGACATACCACAATGACCATTCCACAACGAAAAACCTTAAACTCTTATAGGGCCTAATTCTAATTCTGTCCAAGCTGAAGTACATGCCCTTTCAATAGCTGGTTCTCTTCTTCCTTCCTTCCTTCCTTCCTTCCTTCCTTCCTTCCTTCCTTCCTTCCTTCCTTCCTTCCTTCCTTCCTTCCTTCCTTCCTTCCTTCCTTCCTTCCTTCCTTCCTTCCTTCCTTCCTGCCTGCCTTGTGAGTTATTTAGACATTAGGTTTTCAACACAGAGGGTGAGATCAAAAGAGAGTGAGGAATAACAGAGCACAGCCTTACTGAGATAACTCTGCTGCCAAATTCATGAGAAATATCACACGGATGAATTCTAAAAATGAAACCCTTCTTCCAAACTAGGTTCATCCCTAGAGGTTAGGAGCCTGTTTAACACAGGAGAGAATTCCAAAATGAAAGCAAGCCAACCCTTGGTTAGTCAGCTGTGTTGGTCTTTTCTTTTGGATGTGTTCTTACCACCAGTCTCAAACAAACTTATTTCTTCCTCTGTAAAACGTCCTCTGGTGGAGTCAGAGAAACTGAAAGACCAAGAGAAAGAATGGAAAGCCATCTGGCCTTTGCCAGTGTAAAACCTAAAATGCTGACATCTGTGAATTGATTTTCTTTCAGTCCCTGCTGTGGCATAACAGTTAATGAAGTCGCTGGGTCTGTTGAGAACCCTGAGATTTATTTGTTATACAGAACTTAATGTCAAGACAGAGCATTATTAGTTTTTTTTACTTCAATGGTTGCATTCATGGAGCAGAGTCCTGGAATGTATGGCAGTGCAGCTTGGTTCCATATATCAGTCTTGAAACACTCTTGATAGCTTCCTTTTAACCGAGCTTGAAAGGAAACAATTGCATTCTACATGCAAATACTTGTCATAAAAAGAGTGTAAAGATAATTTACAGAAATTATGCAGCCATATAATCAGAGAAGGAAAATTAGAGGACTGGTTTTGATAAGCAAATAATTGGATTTAGCAGAAGCTGATACAATGGTTTAGCTTTGGGCTTCGCTCCTCTCACACATCAAGATTTAGATATACTTCTACACATTGTATTTCCCAAAGCTTGCCTGGTGAAAAATTACAGATGTCATTTATTTCTTCCTCCTCTTACAATTCTTGTTCATTCTCTGCCTCCTTTTCTTTCTCCGTTTCCTCTTTTCTTCACTTTCTTAATGACAGCTAGAAATCAACCAAAGAGCATACTCCTCTTGCAGGGAGATGTAGGGATGGATAAAACATCATTACTTGATTTCTGCTTTTCCCACAGCTGTCAAAATAAGGTGGGAGAATTTCTTCAATTCATCAACTGTTTTTCAGTAGCCTTGTGAACTTTCTGTGCCTTAACACTCTTGAGCTTAAGATCTGTCTCACATTGTATGTTCTTCACCTAAGATGTTGAAGAACACTTCAGATGTGGCATATTGCAAATAATTTCGTATAAAGGAAAGACTATATACTTCAAGAACTCAACTGCATATTTTGGCCTAATTTAGAGGACAGAAAGTGGTTATAGTCAGGCTAAATTAGAGCCCTAAATGCACATATGCACCAATATTTTGAATTAGGATGCTTCTAGTAAGTTTTCTGGCTTTCATCTGGATAATGCTTTACTCAATAGTAGAGATGGGCATGAACTGCCAGTTTGGTGGTTTGTGCTTTTTCATTTATTGGCTGAGCAAGTGTTCGGTGCTTCAAAACCCCACCTCCACTGGCAGGTGTCCACTCAGAGGCAGAGGCCTTGCTTCCCTGTCCTTCCTCCTCCAGGCGCTACTTTTGAGGTGGGACTTTTAAACGTCAAACACCTATTTGGCCATTCTAAGAACTGTTACAAACCACCAAAGCTGTGGTTCATGCCCATCTCTACTCATTAGGCACAGCCTGCCACTTGACCTGTTGATATCATGGATGTGATTACATTTTTCTAGTGACATAAGGAACAGCCACTTTTGTGGCTTTTCAGACAGAGCAAAACAAATAACTACAAAGTTGACATAATAAAGAAGAAGTGGACAGGATCTTTCACTGTTATATATGGTCATGGGGTGGGAATGGGATGACCCTTGGCATGAGAATAAGGACATTGCATGTATCCTATAGCCATCTTCACAAAGAGGGGGGCATGGTATCTCTGCCTTTACACCTCCCAGTGTGATTGAGATCTTGTCCAAGCCATCCCTCACCCCACCCACAAATGGTGCATTTTGTCCTACTTCCCATAAATGCCCAGAGCATCACTCACCTACTCAACAAATATTATAGATTCCTCCCCATTTTGAGAAGGTCGTGTTGGACATGCTGTTGAGTCACAGGCTATGCAAAAAGCAAGTTAGGAATCTAAGAGACATTGGCAAAAGGGACTTATTAAGGAGGAAGAGGACAGAAACTTCCAGTGCCCAAAACCTAGACCACACTCAATTCATTTTTTCTACTAGTAAAACTGTTAAGCATTCATTGGAAGGCAGACTAAAGAACCTTCAATAGCTGACAGGAAAATTACTTCTGCCGAAACTCCGTTGTGTTCCACCTTGGTGGAAAAAGAGATACGTTTGCCTTAAGCTCCTTCTGGGCTTTACGCCGGAATTTTGGCAGGGTGTGCTGAAGCAAACAAGCTCCCAGCTTTGCAACCGCTCAAATTTGGATGTGGCATTTGACAACAGCCTGCTTAATATGACTGTGGCCAGCAAGGCAGGGGAACGAGGGAGGAAAGGAGAGAATTGATTTCCTTTGATTACACAAAACCACAAGGTGCAGTATCTCTCCAAGAAACAATTGAACAAGACAAAAATGTACACGTTTCAGCGGATATATGTCTCACATAATGGGAACAGGGAGCATCGATTGTTGTCAGAATTTAATCCAGAATCCTCAAGACCCAGCCAGAGTCAGTTAAGTCAACTAACTCATTGCCATTCCAACTTCCTAATCCACCCCATGTATCATCTTTGCATGTCTGAGGATAATTGTACAAAATGTTAAGGGATAGGAAAGAGAAGGCAGGATAGCTCAGTGGTTTAGGTCTCTGGCTACAGAGCCAGAGGTTGGGAGTAGACATGGGGATATTCATATTCAAATACGAATACGAATATCCCTGTCACAGCTGGCCCTAATGAGGGTCCGGCCGCCAGGACCAGACCGTCCATTCATGCATCCTGGTGCCATGAAGGTCCCGCTTGTTCTACCAGTGGCTCCTGGAGCTCTGCTCTCTTCCTGCTCGACTGACCACTCCAGGCAGGGGGTAGGAGGATGAGTCTCCCCACATCCCAGGGGGTGGATCCTCATTAGGGCCAGCTGTGACAGGGATATTTGTATTTGTATATGAATACAAAAATCCCCATCTCTAGATGGGAGTTCAATTCCCGCGGTGCCTCCTAGGGGACAGAGCCAGCCTTTGTAGGCTTGGTCAAGCTGCACAGTCCCAGAGCACCTACCCAGAAGAAGGGGATGGTAAAGCACTTCTGAGGATTCTCTACCTAGATAACTCTGAAAAGGATAGTCATAAGTCACAATTGACTTCACGGCACATGATTATTATTACTAGGAAAGAAAAATCTGGTTTTAGTCTGACAGTCAACAGGTGTGTCTCCGTTTGCACCTCCCAGACTGTACATGGACCAGATGTGATTTGGAGTCTTTACACTGTCAGTTGGCCGCAGCTGAAGCTGAACAAAGTATGCAAACTTGAACATCATGCACAGGCATACAGTATATGCACGTTTCCTACTATTACAATGTTCTTCTTTCACTCTCCACACAACCCGTTCGGAATTCCATGGCTCAGCAATCAGAGTTGGCTTCCAGGAAGCATACACACACCAGCTGCCCACTTGTCTTTCTTGTTAATGAGCTTGGGAGTTTCATTCTTTTCATCCGATCATAGCTCTCTCCTCCTCCTTCTCCTCCTTTTCTTTCTTCAGCTGTGAGTAGCATTCGTATTATAAATAAGTTAAAATGAAGCCATTTTTTCCCCTTCAACAAGGCCACCTTCTCTGTAATTTGTTTCCTCTGTTGACACAAGAAACAACAACATATTGGGAGGGTTGTCATCCATAATGTACTGGATTGCCCCTAGTGGGGTTGTTCCTCATCATGCCATGTGGGATGTTTACCGAGCTGGATGCATGTACAGTGGTGTTCGCAGTAGGGTGGGCTGCTGTATTTTGCAAACACAAGACAGATTCTTTTGCAACTCGTACCTGTATAGGCTATGCTTCATTATTTCATCCCAGCATAGGAGGAAAATAATAGCCCTCCTGGGAAATTACTCTCCTCCCAAGCAACATAAATAGCATTCACTGCACAACCAACATATTTATAAGCACATGTGGCCAACTCCCTGACACGCAGACATTTCCTTCATGATGGCACACAGTGATTTAAAGCAGTCTACCTTTTTTTTTACCAGCCTCCAACAATGGGTGCTAAATTCACAGCTTGTCCTCTGGGCCTCAGACAAGTCCAAAGAACAGAAGGCACCATCAGCTTGACAGCTGCTCCCTTTTCACTCATGAATTAAGGGGAAACTTTCACGAAGCCAGGTGAAATGCCATTTGGCCATTTGGTCACCTGACAAAATCTGCCAAAGTACTGAGTGAGTGCAATGGACAGCAACCACACCATTCAGGAGGGAGTACAATGGATTGCAGACTTCATATTCAGGACAGAGTACAAAGAACAACATACCTCCCATTTAGGAGTGAATACAAAGGGTAGCAAACGTCCCATTCAGGAATGAGTACAAAGGACAGCAGAACTCCCATTTGGAAGAGAGTCCAATGGACAGTAGACTGCCCACAAGGATACAAGAAGAGAAGGGGAATATCATTGCTGAAAAGAGAACGCAGAGGTGCACTGAAAAAAGACTTCTAGGACAATTATATCAATATATCTAACCTAGTTATTATAGCTTTTGTTTTGCTTTTTTTTTGCTGTAGCTTTTAGAAAACTTTTAGTACCTTTTTTCATTTGTACAAATCGTAGAGTGATTGATGGCAATGCCATAAACAAGGAAAGAAACCAGTGACAGCCCAAAAGTATAAGACACTGTTTTGTGGTAATGTACATGGTGGTTTGAACAAACCGTCAAGTTATGCCTCTGATATCACTTAAGTGGATTGTTTAAAAGAAGTTGCATGCTCACGATTTGTATCTTAGGAGAAAAGGCATACCACTGTATGTTAGCCATTACTCAGTTCAAAAAAAACTAATTGGTTTCTGTTAACGTGTAGCAGAAAAAAGTTTCACATTACCATTGAAGTTGTCATTAGTGTCTTTGACAGTAATGTTAGAAGTCAAAGGACTGACAGAGGAAATAGCACACCATTGTCTGGTTGACACAGTAGTTGTTGGTTCCTGCTAAAGAGGTCTTTGAGGGGTTTCTGTTGACTTCCTCAGTGACACACTTTCCAGACATGCTCAAATCACACATTCCAGTTCCTGCCTGGGCAAGGTTAGGATTCTTCGTCCAGTGCCTCGTGAAGATGCCTTATGGGAGAAAAGCCATCACTTGCCTCCTTCATTTTTGCTTGTTTGTCCACCTTCACCCACCAGTAACATATATGAATTTCCTTCACTCTTCTAATATCGTGGTAGGTGTGGGTGCTGTCAAGTCAGAACTGACTTGAACTGACCTTAGTAGGACTTTTAAGATAAGTGAGATATTTAAGTAGTGGCTTTACCAGTTCCAGTCCCCCCGTGAGCTTCCATGGCTGAGTGAGGATTTGAACCCTAATCTCCAGAGTCCTAGTTCATCACTTTACCCACTCCACCACACTGGGAAACATCTAATATCATCAATATTTTAAAAAGAAAGAAAACATTAATACTTTTTGCTCAAATGTCTCTAGTACGTCTAAAACAGTGGTTCTTAACCTTTGTTACTCAGGTGTTTTTGAACTGCAACTCCCAGAAACCCCAGCCAGCACAGCTGGTGGTGAAGGCTTCTGGGAGTTGCAGTCCAAAAACACCTGAGTAACAAAGGTTAAGAACCACTGGTCTAAAAGACCCATTAAAAATAGCTTCTTAGAAATAATTAGAATAGGTTCCTTATTGCAATGAAGTAATTAATGTTCATCGGGCAGAACCCAACTGAAGAACCATGGCAGCTTAAGTCCACCTGTGTACATTTCTGCAGCAAATTGCTGCTAGGGAAGAAGTCAACCTTAGTTGTCACATGACAAGTCAAATGACTGGAATGTAACAACAACACATGTGTCAATGCCTTAACTAGCTGTAATGCATCCCTGAGATTTACACTAGGGGGCTGAACACCCACAGATGTAATCGGATGTTGGCTGTTATAATACTTTGACAAGTGTCAGTTGTACATTTGTTACCTGAACAGAGTAACTCATTATATTTTCAAGACTATTGGTGGTAAATATTGTAGATGCCATGTGACTTTCTTGTTTTCCTTTGCTTGTTTTACTCATACATTCTTCACATACGTATCTTCCCCAAAGCTCACAATTCAACCATGTTTCTTCTCATCTCAGAGACAAATAGACCCTTAGCTCTCTTTTTTATATGGAAGCACCAGTGTATATGACAATATCCACTATTGTCATAGTGTTCATAATTGTATGCTTTGGGCATGCCATGTTATAAGCTCATTTTGGAGTTGAGTTATTCCTCACATTAATTTTGTAGTGGACCAGGTTTTTTTTAATTATCTTTGTTGATGCTTATGTACTTCTTAAATTATATACCTGCTCCTTGGAGATTAACCACCAACCAGCAGAGATGGACGCTCCATGCCCTTACAACTCAGAAAGAATGATTTTGCAACACTGGATAGATGCCCAGCCCAGTTTATTCAATGGATAGACTTTACAACACTATCAACATATGATTGTATGCCATACAGACGGCAATTACGCCTGATAGATCTTTTGATATTTGAAAACCTTTGTTTTGTTTTTTGTTTTTCTTTCCTTTCTCCCTTTTTTCTCTCTAATTTTGCTTTTGCAATATTATCATTTTGTGTTGAGACCTATTTTATCTCTATTTTACCTGCTCTTTGTTTTGTTTTACTTTGTTTTAAGTAATTCATATTTAAAATTAAAAAAATAATGTCCATGGATAAAACATGCTAGTGGAAATACATGCATGTTCATCACACAGACACACAAATAGAGAGAGAGAGAAAAAAATGGTAGAGTAGACACAACCATGACAAACCTAGACAGCATCTTAAAAAGCAGAGACATCACCTTGCCGACAAAGGTCCGCATAGTCAAAGCTATGGTTTTTCCTGTAGCGATGTATGGAAGTGAGAGCTGGACCATAAAGAAGGCTGACCGCCAAAGAATTGATGCTTTTGAACTGTGGTGCTGGAGGAGACTCTTGAGAGTCCCCTGGACTGCAAGGAGAACAAACCTATCCATTTTGAAGGAAATCAACCCTGAGTGCTCCCTGGAAGGACAGATCCTGAAGCTGAGGCTCCAATACTTTGGCCATCTCATGAGAAGAGAAGACTCCCTGGAAAAGACCCTGATGTTGGGAAAGTGTGAAGGCAAGAGGAGAAGGGGACGACAGAGGATGAGATGGTTGGACAGTGTCATCGAAGCTACCAACATGAATTTGACCGAACTCCGGGAGGCAGTGGAAGACAGGAGGGCCTGGCGTGCTCTGGTCCATGGGGTCACGAAGAGTCGGACACGACTTAACAACTAAACAACAACAGACACAACCATAGAGATGGAAAATAATTGTGTTTGTGTGCATGTGCAACTCCCCCAAATTCTTGCAAACTAATTGAGGAAACATGTTTCCTCATAAATATTTTCTTGAATCTCAGCTCAGAGAATAGCAATAACCCTAAACCTGGAATTTAAAACCAACTATTGGGATGAAACGTTATCTTTGTTGAGAAGAATGATGTCATCAGAGGGAATAGTATCCACCACCTTATTTTTTCCTCTGGAGGAGGTCAAGATGATTATTTTGGACAAGGATAGGTAGTTAGTGGTGGGGCTTTGTGAGCTACTTATGAGACCATGGAGGCACTTCTCACTGAGAAAGTACATCTTGTACCTTCAAAGTTAAAAGCAGAGGCATTTGGAACTGTTTATCTGTTTAAGCCACAGTGACAAGAAGCATTTTTCAATATAAGGAGATTTAGACACCATTTGTGACCACTGTCAAGGAAGATGCCTGCATCGTCAGTCGGAGAATAAGTCTACAGGCCCCTGTGAGAATTGTCTGCCACTAATAAAGCCGTATATTTCCATCTGTTGTCAGTGCATGTCGGCCTTTGAAATATTTTCCAACAAACCCATGCTATTGAGTCAACGTAGCACAGGTAAGATTTGTGCCTCTTTCCCCCACCCCAAACACTGCAGCTGGCTTCCTCAGAGAAAAGAAAACCTAGTCTTTTCATTTCTAACAAAAAGCATACGAGGAAATAGCTTTCATTCACTGATTTTTCTCCTAAAGATTGAGTCCCTTTTAGAAGAGAACAAGAGAAGTTCCAAGAATTAAGATTCATTTCATATAACAGATACGACAGCCAATTACACAGCACCAAAATGGAGGACAAAAGAGGTCACTAATTTGCATATGATAATTTAAGGACAGTTGCAAAATTAGAAATGATTTGTGCAATTTAAACAGAGTTGCAAGACATCTGAGTTTAAAATACTGTGATTAGCACCTGCTGAGTACTCTGTCCAGATATTGCTAAGTGTGAATGATAAGACTGCTATGCTATGCCCAACCCATCCCCTTTCTACACGCGTATCAATTTGAGAGAAAAACAAACAACCGCCCCCCACACACACATTTGAACATATAGTTCTAGTTTCCTCTCAAAAGACAACATTTAGAATTTATTTTCTCTTAGGAGACACCTGTTGGTATTCAGACCAAGCCAAGAACAGTGTTGGAACATTCTGCTAGTATTCTGTTAAATATATTGTGTGTGTTTTTCCCCCCTCGAAAGAAACACTGCTTTCCTAGAAAATATTCACTTTTCTGTGAAATGATGACCAACTCTCATTCTTGGCAGGCAAAGCACTATTGAGACAAGGAGAAGGGGTGGTAAGGGCCTTCATATGGTTGATTGCCTCTTTTAAATGAACAGCTGCCTCTGGGGAAGAGGTAAGCATTCTTACCTCTGCTAAGTTTAGGGAAAGGGCAGGCATCCAGACTGGTCAGGGGGTGTGGTAGATCGGGCTACAAAGAGTGTGTTGAGGTTGGGGGGGGAGGAGTGATGTGCCATTTGTCATGCTCCCCCCCCCATCCAAATAGCAAATGACCCCTCATAGTCCAATCAGCAGACATTTAAGTGCTTCCCCTGATCCCCTCCTCCAGTCAGGGGAAGTGAAATTATTATTATTATTATTTACATTGCTGCTCTCTCCCTCTTTTGGTGCCCTTCCACTTTCTCCCTTTCCCTCTCCCTGCATCCCTTCCCTCATTCTCCCCCAACTTTCTCAGAAACTGTAACCATGATGGCAGTTGGAAGCTGAGGCTGCTGGAGGCTGCTATCCCCCAATTAAACAGGCTAAACAATAAGCTTGCCAAAAAGGAATGTATGCCCTATCCCAGGGGCAGAAAGGTGTGCATCAGCTCTTAAAAGGGAGGGATTCATTCTAAGTAGAAACAATTTCTTAAAGGTATAAGAGCCCAATTTTCTTTTTTTCTTTTTTTTTATGTGGCCCCCCTACCCACCTCACCTGAGGATAGCAGGCTACTTTTGGCTTAACAAGAGGCTATGGGACACAACGATGAAAGGGGATATCCCTGAGATGGAAATGGACAGAGGGTCTTAGGAGGAAAAGCTGGGAGATTTATCATGATCCCTTCCCCAGATAGTCCAATGTTTGGCTGCTCATTCTACCTAATAGTAGAAAGAACTCCGGTTTGAATCTCCAGTGGGTTGCTGAGTAGCTCAAATGTCTGAGCCTGGTGGCACAGTGGTTAAACTGCAGTACTGCAGCCAAATCTCTGCTCACAACCTGGGTTCTGTCCCAAGTAACTGGCTGGAGATTCACTCAGCTTTCCCTCCTTCTAAAGTTGGTAAAGTGAGTACCCAGCTTCCTTGTCAGCAGGCAATGTGTAGCCTGTATAATTAAACTGTGAGGTGTCCAAAGAGTGCTTTAAGCCCTATGGGGCAGTATATAAGCAGCATACTTTTTGCTTCAGCTCTGTAAATGTGTGCGTGCATTCATGTGTTCCCATCTCAGTACTCCATGTGCTTTATATGAAGAGCACAGACTGACTTTTTATAGCCTTCAGGAACTATGCAATGCAGAACTGTAAACTCTTCTGGCCTTGATGCTGTCCTCTTAACTTTACACCAAGCATTTCAAGATCTTTGAAATGCTTGGTGTAAAGCTAAAGATGCTACACATGCATTTACTGGCTAAAAAGGACAAGGTCATTTAGGTCTCATCTTTCTAAGCCTGTAAACGCATGTGCAGCGTCTTTACAAGTGCATTCATGGGTGAGGAAATCTCAGAAAACCTCTCACTGCAACTGAGTACAATTTTTCCTCCCTGCTCAAGTTGTTATTGTCTACAAGTAATGTGGTAAAAAAAAAAACACCATCCTCTACACCACTAGGCAGTGCCTTATGAAAGCCATGTATAATGTGCCCCTTAAAAAAAGATTATTACTTCTCCAAATCAAATTAGAACCGACTCTGGTAATTAAAAAGAAAAAATGACCCCTTGTCAATGACGATTAAGTTGCCTAGCTGGCTGCATAGCTCGGTGGTTTAGGTACCTGGCTGCGGAGCCAGAGGTTGGAAGTTTGATTCCTCACTGGGCCTCCAAAGAGAAGAACCAGCCTGCATAAGCCTTAGGCAAGCTACACAACCCCAGGGTGCCTCAGAAGAAGGAAATAGCAAACCACATCTGATTACTGTCTGCTTAGAAAACTCTGGAAAGGGTCACTATACGTCAGAACTGACTTCACTGCACATTGGTCGGGCCTCATCTTGAGTATTGTGTCCAGTTCTGGACATTGCACTTGAAGGAGGATGCCATCAAACTGGAGCAAGTTCAGAGGAGGGCAACAAAGATGATGAAGGAACAGGAAACCAAGCCCTGTGAGAACTTCGCATGTTTAGCCTTCAAAAAAGAAGACAAAGGGGAGATAGGATTGCACTTTTCAAATACTTGAAAGGTAGTCATGCAGGGGAAAGGCAGGATCTGTTCTCATCCCAGAGTGCAGGACATGTAATAATGGGCTCAAGCTACAGGAAGCCAGATTTTGGCTGAATATCAGGAAAAACTTCTTAACTGTTAGAGTCGTATGACAATGATCTCAGGAGGTGGTGAGCATTCCAATGCTGGAGGCATTCAAGAGAAAATTAAACAACCAGCTGTCAGATCTACTTTGCTTTGGATTCCTGTATTGAGCAGGGAGTTGGACTCAAGGGCTTTACAAGCCCCTTCTAACTCCATTATTAAATGATTATTATGATATTAAATTGCCAATGATCATATGACTATGCAACAATGGACAGGAACAGTGAGGAAATAGGTTGCTCTATTTCTATTCAAGAAGCATGGAATCCATTTGAATGTACCCTGTAGTTTTGGGATGCAGAGATGCTCCTTCTTTTTAGAAGTGGGAGGAAAAAAACATGAATTCTCTGTCCAGCAGTGAAACTCTTTGCCAAGGCAAAAAGGAGACTTGATATATACTCACAGCCCTAAAAATGAGCAGTGGGTGAAGCATGAAGAGTTGTTCAGGGAGGTGGAGAGCTGTTAAAGAGATGTGTGTTCCTTCCTAGCATCTTCCAGCTGTCTTGCAAGATGTGTGTGCATCTGAGCCTCTTTGGCAGTGGAGCGATCTACCTCTTCACCCCAGCCATTCCCTTGCTGCTCCATTACACTCCCTGCAGGCACGAGAAATATAAGACCAAACGTAACTCCCCCACGTGAGATGAATTTTGTGGAAATTTCAATTGACCTGCTGTCACTGCCTGTGAGGGGGACGGTTGCAATGTGATGTTAGTTTATGCTTATGGTGCCTGTTTTCTTATTTTGCTTTTGTGACTTTTATTTTTAGCCATTGTTTGTGTTCAGTGTTGTCTCATATGTTCCTTATATGTTCCTTTGCAAGCTACCCAGAGCAGTGGTTGAGCACAAGATGGGCAGGATATAAGTCCACCAACCAACCAACCAACCAACCAACCAACCAACCAACCAAACAACCAACCAACCAACCAACCAACCAAACAAACAAACAAACAAACAAACTTGTGAATCTTAATATTCTCTTTTTCTTTCAGATGAACATGAGACCCCCTCACCCCGAAGTTGGTATATGAGCTCGTGCCATGATGTAACATATTTATCCTTATCTCTTCCCTGAGAGCTTTGTTGACAAGAAGCGACTGGCTTCCTCACTTGTAACTTAACTGTATTAGGTGACGTTCCCTGATGTTTACTGTTGGTCAAACCATCTGTCCCACAACACAACTGAGATTTCAACACGAAAGGCAGCTTGCAGAGCAGAGCCAACTGCTTCTTGGCTTTATTTATATATTTTTTTGTTACCTGGATGGGTTCTGATGGCAACAGCAATGAATCATCCAAGTCAGGTTCATTTAAAACCAGAGATGAGCTTGATTGTCCAGAGAATTGGGAATGATGGCCGTCTCCCCAAAGCCCTGCAATGAGTTAATTAGCAGGACAAATGCCACCTGGCAATGCTATCTGGATGCACTTGTTGTGATACTCAGCCTTGCCTTTCAGCTTCTTAATGATTAGCAATTGGAAGCTCGCCAGAAGAAGGCCAGGCAATAGAAGAGCCATGAAATGACTCTATAATATATAAGAAGTCCTGACCGTTTTGTGCATGAAATTAGAACTGATGTTGGAAGGCGATTCCGTATGCCTGCTGGGAAGGTTGACTTTTCTCTTTGAAGACACCTATTCTCGAAGCATGAAAAAGTTACTTTTTGGACTACAAGTTTTCTAGAAATGTGGTTCTTTGTCTTCTTGGCTGAAGATTCTGGAAGTGAGAGGTCAACAATGCAGCTTTTCCAAGCTCATCCCTTCCTCTCTTAGGATTGAGAGTGGTCCCCATCCAATTTTTTTCAGAAGACCTGTCTCAATTCCTGTTAAGAATCCAGCTGCTCATTGAAACTGATTTCCTTGCTCTACCTTCTCCCTGACTAGTCTCTTATGAACTCAACCTAGTCAAGTCTGCTCAGAAATGTGTGCCACTGGACTTAATGGAACTTACTCCCAACAAAGAGTAGACAGGATTGCTGCCTTAGATTGCAAATGTGAATGCTGGATGGGCCAGTTTTGTCTATATATAGCACCCCAATATCTGTCATTGTTATAATCACCACCATCATCATTGCCCCCACCACCTTTACCATCATCATTATGATAATCACCATCAGCAACCAAATATGTCTAAAACAGAGCCAGCACTCTGTTGTGAAGAAGAATAAGATGGTGAGGGCTGGTCCTACCATGAGGTAGAGTGTGGCAGCCACCTCAAAGTGGCAGATGCTAGGAGGCAGTGATGACACATGTTCCTCAATTCAGACCACTATCTTTTTTATTCCCATTTTCTCTGGCAGTGTCTCTGCTTGCTCATGACTGATCTGGGATCTCTGTCTGTGCCTTGCCTAGCCAGCTTCCACCAAAACATGACAGACAGCATTCCTGTAAAAGCCACCTGAGAAAACAAGCAGATGGAGAAGCAGCCAAAAACTTCAGCAAGCACTATGCATACACACAAATTGTTTTCTTTATACTGGAACTGCTGCACATTGTAGCTTTCTTTCTGAGCAAGCACTGGGCAACGAGTGAGGTCTGGCAAAGACAGAAGAGCTATGGATGACATAGAAGCTACCAAGTGCCTGCTAAGGTAGCTTGCTGACCTCAGGGTCATTGGAGGACATTCTTCTAGATCACAGTTCATTTGGCTTCTGTAAATGAAATGAAGGAAAGACATATCTTCATTCCATTGCACCAGGCAAGAAAACAGCTCAGGTTGACTCTGGAGATGGGAGATATGACACTTAACACCTAGATTCAGCAGACAGAAGACAAAGTTGGAACCTACTCACTCATGCCCCTGAGGGTAACTGTTGGATATTGGATTTTTCAAACAAGTAACTATTCAAAGAAGTCAGCAAGATTATATAATGTACCCCTCCTTTTGATAGTGCTATCCAAATTCAAATCTGGCTTGGGATCAGGCTATTGAGCTATTGAGCTATTCCAAGTAATGGATTAAATGCAGTGGAGGTGGTGGCTCTGACAGCAGTAAGATTATGAATATTCTCTGGATTTCAGTCTAAGATTTGAAGGATCTGTCCAAGGTGCTGAATCTTCTCTCCAAAATAGGTTCAATGCCTTAGAAGTTTGCTTGCAAGTTCAGACTGAAATCCAGAATGGATTCATGGCCCAATGACATTTGAGCCACCACTCTTGAATCGAATCGAATTATCCGTTCAGTAGTTACCAACCCTTGGCGATTCCACGAGCCAGCTCTCTCCATGATTTCTGATCTTGTACAGCTTCTTTCAGCTGCTTTATATTTTGGCCAGCGTCTGCTTTGATTACATCCAACCAACGTGTTCTTTGGCATCCTCATCACCTTTTACCACTGACCATTCCAAGCGTGTCTTTCTCCAAGGATGCTGATCGCATGACATGGCTGAAATAACCAAGTCTAAGTTTTGTTATTTTGCCTTCCAGTGACATGTCCAGTTTTATGCACTTCTGCACTTCTTTATTCATTATCTTTGCAGTCCATGGAATGCGCAAGAACCTCCTCCAAGACCATAGCTCAAAAGAATCGATTTTCCTTCTGTCCATCTTGTTCATCATCCAACTTTCACAGCCATATGTAGTCATGGGGAACACAATGTTGCAAAAGAATCTGCACTTGGTTGTCAAGCTGCCATCCTTACTTTTCCATATTTGATTCATACTTATCATTGCTGTGCAACCTAGCATGATTCGATGTTTTATGAACACTACACTGATTAAATGTTGACCTTTTCACGTTATTCTTGAGATGGGATGCTGTGAACTAATGAATGGAATAGGTCAAATATCTTCAGGTGGCAGCACCAATTATTTGGGCTTAGCACTGATACTTTTGCTCCATTTCCATTACTCTTCAGTGGTTCCTTAAGGTTTCCTAGATTGCTGATGGGATTCTTTAGCAATCCAAGTTAGATGGAGTGGTGGTGGTGGTGAGCGAAGATGAATAATTGTGCTCCCTAGTTAGGGGGAAATAGTCAAACTTTAGCTCATGTTTCAAATTGCGAAGATATTTGTTTCCATAGGCTGTCCCCATCAGACAGACAGCACCAAGAGGCAAACATCTTGTTAATCAGAAAATAAAAATTCTGTTCATTTGTAGGACATTGCAAACTTCCTTTAGGATAGAGGCTGCCCATGGCCCACCCAGATGGAGAGCTCAACACCCCCAAAAGACAGTGTAAGTTTCCCTGCCCTTTCTCAGATTTCAAGCTACCAGTGCCTTAGACTATGAAACCCTGGGTATCACCCCTGTAACTTCACATACTAGGGAGAGTACTTTTTGACAGAACTTCCCCCCCCCCCATCAACTGCATGTTGGTAGGTCTTTATCTCCTGTGTGCCTGTTGATTAGATGATCAGGAAATGCTCGTTTTCTCAAGTGTTGTCATGTGAGCCCATTTGCCACTTTTTTTTTTTGGTACTGCTAATGAAGCTAAACAACACCTTCAGGCAAACCCCTGATTAGCATGTCAATTAGGAGTCCTCTTCAGGTGACAGCTTCATTTCCATACACTTTTTTTAAAAAAAAGTCATTTGGATTAAGACATCAGATTTAATGTCTCTTCTGCCCTCAACCTCTCCTTCATTCACAGCACTGAAAAGTAGCGGGTTGCTAGACTCCCACCATCACTAGCCCTTACGAAATTCTATATCAGGACTGAAAGAAAGTTCCTAGATGGGTTCTTGAGGCTTCTTCATGTAAACGGTGCATGGCCATATTAAACCATGAATTTGGGGCCCTTCAATTTTTCACCCTACTACCCTGTTTCCCTGAAAATAAGACTGGGTCTTATATTAATTTTTGCTCCAAAAAACACTTTAGGGCATATTTTCAGCGGTTGTTTTATTTTTTCATGTACAACAATCTACATTTATTCAAATACAGTCATGTCATCTTCTTCTGGAACATTGTCATAACTCTCCAAGCCCTGAATTCTGGCCTGAATTTCTTGTGACTCCCTCCAGGGAGGGGGGAGTAGTGGCGGCAGTGGTGATGTTGGCATTCAGGGCCCCAACACAAACTGGCCTCAAACCCCTTCCGCCGCAGGACCGGACGGTTTCTGAGTCATTTTGGGAACACACTTGCTTGTTGAGGTGGTGGGGGGAGGGGGAAGTATGGATCCCGCTGGCCCGCACAGATGAGATGGAGTCAATGCTGGTTGCTACACAATGAGTCCCTGGTGGAGAGAGGGGTTTCACTTAACTGGGGCTTATTTTGGGGGTAGGGCTTATATTACGAGCATCCTGAAAAATCATGCTAGGGCTTATTTTTAGGTTAGGGCTTATTTTCGGGGAAACAGGGTACAGCTGACAGCCTGACCTTGGTACAGTACAATATTTAAAAAATATTTTTATTGCACAAAGTACCTCCCACCTTTATTACTCTCACCTGAATATTGAAATAGAGATATGGACAAAACGGAACCAGCAAGCAATATGACATTAAAATAATGTATATAAATATATATATTCCTATATGTATATAATGTATATAAATACTTATGAGAGTATACATATAGATAAATAAGTATGTACTCATATTGTTATGGTGAAGAGTGCAAACTGCATCTAACCATTGCCCTCCCATCTCAGAATAATGAGTCGTGATGCAGGTGATGGAGTAAACTAGGGCCACACTTTATTAACATTCGCCAAATTATTAACTTCAGTCGAAAGAGGGGCCTACCGTAGAGCGGAATCAGTTTTGTAATGGAAGTCCCACTGGACCCCTTCTTCATGAAAACGGGTGAGTCCCATGCACTGAGATCACACAGTCCTGAAGACAGCGTGGCCCCGGCCGGCCATGATCTGATCACCCCCGGGCCTCAAGCCCCCTGTCTATTGGTGGCCGCTGGCCCGCGGGTGGCCCCAGTGCATCCTCCCCCCCCCCCACAAACACACATATAGTAATCTCACAATCTGCAGAGCTGGTAGTTTGGATGGGCTATAACCTCAAAAGAGGCTGATGTTTGGGAGGAGCAACTATAAGTAAGCTACTCCTTCCCCCTCCCCTCCTGGATGGCTGAAATGCAATTGTTACATTTCGCACTATCCCAAGAGTGTGCACTATCCTCTAGACGAGTATAGTCCTGTAGTGATCTCTTAATCCTAGAATTCAGTTGGATGGAGTCGTGAAAAAAATATGTATACATCTGAAAGTAAAAACTACTAATATGCATGTAATGGGAAAAAATATATACATATAAACATACTTTAGTTCAGTGGCTCCCAACCTTGGTTCCCCAGGGGTTCTTGGAGTAAAACTCCCAGAAGCCTTCACCACTAGCAAAGAAGTAGTGACATAGAATTTAGACATAGATTTTAGCATCCTTGAATATCATGCATTCAGACAGATCCTTACACACACAACCAACCAGGGTTTTTCCTCCTTTTACTGTCCATCTACATTCTCAAAGATTTCCAAATAAGCAGAACTAAGCCTTGAATCATAGTTGTAATGAACAATTGCTATCTTCATTTGCAGCCCTGATCCTTAGACAATAGACCTTGTTACCACTGCTTCCTGGAGTCTTCTTTACAAACACTTCAAAATTGACCTAATGTCTGCAAAAAAACATGTCCTTTATTATGCACGGATCCTGATTTTTTAAACAAAAGGAATCAAAACACAAGGAAGTGGCTGTTGAATTAGGAACTACCATTCATCCACTTGCATTCATCTTAGATAGAGAAGCTCAGAAATTATATTTAAAAAGGATTATGCATTGTCCTCAGTGTAAAATGAGCTGCATTAAAGCACAGACTAGGAAAAGAAGCAGCACTGGATGGGTAGTTTGTGTCTTTGTCATTCATCAGCCTGACCTGTTCTATTTTCTCTGTGTGGTTATACACCTCACTTCACAAAGAGGAAAAAAACCCACTAATTTTGCACAGAAACAGGAGTTTTACACAAATTATATTTTATGCAAAAGGAAGGAAGGAAGGAAGGAAGGAAGGAAGGAAGGAAGGAAGGAAGGAAGGAAGGAAGGAAGGAAGGAAGGAAGGAAGGAAGGAAAACCACAGCCATTTAGAACCTTGGTCTCCTACCAGTCAATATGTTTTGAGCAGATTTGTGAATCCTCACGGAGCTGTCCTGTTAAAGACATCTCAGGGAGTGCAGCGTTTCTTCATATCCCTAGCTGCAGGAGTAACAATAATCCCAGTTACTACTACTGAGGGCCAGGCTCAAAATGGAATCATCACAGTTTTTTCATAGATGGCTTGTACGAATATGTTTCTGCTATTGTGGAGTTCTGAACCTTGTTATATAGAGTGACTCTGATTTTATTTTTCCTTGTGAAGATATTAGTTGAATGTTACCTAGTTCTGTGGCATGCACAACATATATATTAGATTCCCTTTTGATTTTTCACAGCCCTGTTCAACGATGTAAGGAAGAGTTGTTATTTCCTTCGCACCAGTGTGGCACAGATGGTAGCACCTGAAGTTTTGTAATCTCTGGTTGTGCTCTGCAGCTGTCAGAGGGGCAGAAGTCAGCACAGTACAAGCAAGTTGTGAAATGAATGGAGATCCATCTGGTTGGTCAGGGGAGGCAGAAAGAACCACACAGTTCAGGCTGATTTATACACGCTAAGTCTTGGTATGTCTGAGAGGGGAAAAAGATGGAGGAGAATGATAACAGGGAGCCGGCTAGGCAAGGGAGGTGAGAGAGAGCAAATAAATGAGTTTAAAAGAGAGTACAGAGCACAAGACAGAAAGGAAAAGAGAAAAAGAAAGAAAGAAGGAAGGGGAGAGAAAATGAAAAGCATGTATATTCACATGTCCTCAGGCAAAATGCAGAGGGTGTAGATTTAATAATATAATTATTATTATGTGTTGTAGAGTTGATTCCAAGTCAGGACAACCCTCCCAAGGTCTTCTAGAGAGAAAAGGATTCAGAAGTCATTTACTAGTCAGTTTCTCCCTTCAACATTGGTCTGAGATGACTGTGGACCTTGCCCAATGCTACACAAGTGACAGGGTGTGTAGCCCCATCAGCCAAACATCATGGTGTGTGATCTCAGCTGACCACACTTCTGGGCGACTTGATGGCACATAACAATAACATGCATCTTCAATGTAGTGTACTGGAGTGTTGCAGTTGAACAATGGAGTGTTGCAGTTGAAGTCAGGAGACCTGGGTTGAAATCATATTTCAGTTGTGGTAACTCACAGAGTGGTGGCAAAACCACTGGTAAAACCACTCCTTCAATAAAAGATAAAAGTAGAACTACTTCTGAAGACCCCGACAGGGGTCTGCATAAGTCAGAATTGTCTCGACACACACCCGTGGGCAAAATCCTGTTCACACAAACATAACATAAAGTTACATGAGCCATATAAAAGTGCTAGGCATCATGATCAGCAACAACGAATTGCACAAGTCAACTGCACAATCAATTGTGCATCTCCAGCACGATCAATTGCACAATGCCCCAATGGAAATATACTTCATGGATATCACTTCTGCCCCAGCAATATCATAGCTACTGCAGGCTCAATGTACCATTGTGCCTGTATAGTTAATGCAACTGGATTTTGCCCAGTATCTTCACAATGTGTGTGCTACGTGCTGTCATGTTGGAACCAACGTATAGCGACCCTAACAGGACTTTCAAGGCAAGTGAGATATTTAAGGAGTGGTTTTATCAGCTCGACTCCCCCAGTGAGTTTCCATGGCTAAGCAGGGATTTGAACCCTGTTCTCCATCACTCTATCCAATACACCACATTGGGCATCACAGGGAGAAGTAAAATCAAGGTGGCTGATATAGTTTGAATAAAGTTCAGACTCCTTCAGTCACTTGTGGGCTGGGTCCATATTCTCAGCAGTGGCAGACATATGGAAAACGTTGTATCTTCCTGGTAAATCAGGCACCTTCCTGTGTTATGATTTACAAAGCAAGTTTTGCACAGGGCCAATTTGCAATTTGCTCAGTCTGTAATTAGACTGAGAGATGCAACCTCCAGAAGTTTGGGGGGAACACGTGCCAATCACTGGGCCTTGCAGTGCTGCACCTATTCCCAAGATCTCATCCCTCCGTTAAAGAACACTTACAAAACCATGTTGGTTTGTTTAACCAAAATGCCCCTTGTGGCCAATATTTAAAATAGGTAGGTTGTGAATGCACCCTGGCTTGCATACCCATGAAAACCTAGCAAAATCCATAGGGTAACCTTCTAGCTCTGCAGTTCTAAGATGATGGTGATGATGATGATGAGCATATGGGCTGATAGGGAGACTCAGAGGGTTCTGTGGAATGGTTGGTCTCCTGGAAATTTGGGCAGCCCCAGTTCAGAGTTTTTTGCACGTAGTCTGGATAAAAGCTCTTCCTAGCCTAGGGTGTCAGTGAGAAAGTCAAACACAGGGACCGTTGATGGGCAGCCCCTGTTAACAACCCCTGTGAATGGGTGCCATTAGCCCTCGCTCGGCTTTCAAAAGGTCAACATTTTCCACCAACAAGATCAATAAAATCTATGTTTAACAGATCCTATGATTACAAGACACAACCAACTGTCTGAGAAATTGCACGGTAAACATTTTTGTAGTTTTTAATATAGATTTATCACAACACGGAGCATTAGTTTTGAGGAAGGTAGTGCCATCAAATGGTTTTAATTGAAGGAAGGGGAAGAGAGGCGTTGGATGCTTGCCGGTATTAAATTGCATGTGGCTGTTGCTTGTACATCCTGGAAAATTTATTTAATGCATTACATTTAGGTTAAGATAGCAAAGGCTAGGGAGTTCGTGTACTTAGCTTTAAAAAATGCATGCCGTGGTTAGAATATTCAATATCCTCACCTTCCCGATGACTGTGTGAAATAGCATAGCAGCAAAGCATCGATGCTTGCCATTAAACTTTGTTGCAACACTTCAGAAAGAATCAAAATGTGCCGAGGGTTTCCTCTCTAGCTGACTGGCAGGGTGCAAAAGAAGCACAGTAAGTTAATGGGGCTTGGAGAGTCTGCTAGATTAATGGGGACTAGATTTATCTGGAAGGATGTTAAGGAAAGAGCTGTGTCGAGTTCACAGAATCCTATTCACTGTGATTGTTTCCCTCTCCAGAGGGTGGCTTGGCACCCCTGCCTTCCTTCGTGCTGCTTGTTCTGTGATTGGTCACATCAAAGGCCTTTGCCAGCCAAAGGAGAGACCATGAAGAGGATGGCATGACACTACTGCACTGCTCGCTAGACGTGACAATGAGAGGACAACACCGAGCAAAGGTGAAGCCAATTAAGAGCAAGGTCACCGCTTCCTAGATTAGTCATGCTGGTAATCACAGTCATTTGGGAATCATATATTAAGCAGAGTAATTAAGTAACTACATTAAGCAATATACTTAAGAACACAAGAAGAGCCCTGCTGGATTGGGCCAAGGATCCATCTAGTCCAGCTTCCTGTATCTCACAGTGGGGCCCACCGATGACACTGATGATACTATTACATCATGAACCAGATTGGGTGCTGCTGAAATCTCTATGGGAAAACAAGTCCTTTCAGAGTGATGATAATGTTGTCTGTTTATAATTATTTTAATGACAAATGTTGACCAGAACTTAAATCATAAGGAATATCACATTTAATAGGGACTTGAAACTTGATACATTTGATATAGTCCAAGACACCACTGTTAATAGAATGATATAAATATTCCATATCCCCTAAGGGGGATCAAAATGCACACAATAATTGTGAAGTTATTTTAAATTACCAGATCACTGAAATCCAGTACATACCTTGTTCAAGAAAGTGTGGAAGGTAAAAAAAATGTTACATATCATTCCCTTCACACACATATACACACACAATGGGAGGAGGTGTCCTCTCAAGGTGGGTCTAATCCTGTCATAATAGCAAGAAATATGTTTGCCATTTATTCATCCTTCTTTTAATAGAAAGGGGGATTCTGAAGGGTATATCTCTACACCAGCGGCTCCCAACTTTGGGACCCCAGATGATCTTGGACTACAACACCCAGAAATACTGGCCAACACAGCTAATGTTACGGCCACAGCTTCTGGGTGTTTTGGTACAAGAACATCTGGGGACCTAAGGCTGGGAACCACTGCTTTACACTTTTCTTTCAAAATATAGGATTCAGAATGTAACTTCAGGTTGCTAAGATACTTCTACATCTCCCAGAAGGCTGAATTTTGACTCATATACACAGAAACCAAGATAAACAGTACTAGCAAAATCTGAAATGGGAATGATTTTACACTTTGCAGTTAAAATTCGAATACAAATTTTACCTCATAGCAAAAGCCAGCCAGAATTCCAGTGTACACAAAGCCAAAATGTAATGAATAATACCTGGTTTGAGGAGCTTTAACACCATATTTAACACAGGATGTGGTCACGCTGTGGGTTAAACCACAGAAACCTCTGTGCTGCAAGGTCAGAAAACCAGCAGTCGTAAGATCGAATCCATGCGACGGAGTGAGCTCCCGTCGCTTCTCCCAGCTCCTGCCAACCTAGCAGTTCGAAAGCATGCAAATGCGAGTAGATAAATAGATACCACCATGGTGGGAAGGTCACGGCATTCCATGTCTAGTCGCGCTGGCCACGTGACCACGGAAACTGTCTACGGACAAAACGCTGGCTCTACGGCTTGGAAATGGGGATGAGCACCGCACCCTAGAGTCAGACACGACTGGACTAAATGTCAAGGGGAACCTTTACCTAACACCATATTGGAGTTAGATTTTGTGGAAAAGAGACCTTTTCTGTTACAGCAAGGGACATACATCTGTGTTTATGGAATGCAGCTACATTAACTAGAAAATCTTATAAATAATAATGTCTCTATGTATGATCCATAGCTATTTCCTCAAGCCATACCCAGCTTTCTTCCATGGTGTTCGACTGTCACCTGGAAATGAGCTGATGGAAGAGAAATCCATCTGTGCTCGCTTTGCTCCTTTCAGATATTCATGCGGAACAGCTGACAAAATGATCGGAGGTGTTCTTGACATACCCCCCCAATGTTTGTTTGCTGTATTTGTCAAGGATTTGTCGCAGCTGAGCGGTAGCGGAAATGGCAGCATTTTGACAAAGCATGGCCTGGTCATCTTGATGCAATGAAAGCTTTCAGCCGTCACGTCAGAGAAAACAAACACGCAGCCGAGATTGGGCTGCTGAGAACCAGTTGGTACAGATCAGCTCAGAAAGCAGCGCATTCAGTATTTCAACACTTAAAATTTGAGGCTTAGAAAAGTCCAAGGTAGAAATTTGTGTGTTTTGTTTCCCCCCCCCCAAATATGCAGAATGTTGCTTTTCCTGCCAAAATAGTGCCTGCTGAAGGTGCATCGTAGTGGGGATGAGAACCTTTAGCCCTCCAGATGTTTTAGATTCCAGAAGAACCATAGTCACTACTAAAGGATTATGGAGGCACAGATCAAAACATCTGGAGGGCCAAATGTTATCCAGAGCTATCTGATAGTCTTTAAACCAGGAAACTTTTTAGTACATTCTGCTACAACTGAGGATCTAAATCCTTTTCCTTATCAGACATGAGGTCCAAGAAGGAGGAAGAGGACTGTCCTTTTGAATTATCATAAAATCCACTTAGAAAACTGCCTTGCTAAAGACTTCCACAGAGGAAGAACCTCAAAATATGATCTTTGTCCCTAAAGCCCAAGATATTCACCTTCTCCCTTGACATATTCGCTAGTGGCTTAACAGTCATGCCTTATTTGTGGTCTTCTCCCTGGGGCCTCTACTTGGGTGCTATGGGAAGAGGCTGGAGAAAGGACTTGGTTCTGATCCAACATGGTTCCTCTTAAGTTTTCACCTCCATCATTTCTTATCTCAAGTCCAGTGAACTCAGGAAGCAGTACAGACCTACCAGAGGGTGACAGAACCTGCCTGGTTTCTTCCAGATTAGCAAGACATTCACACACACCTGTCTCTACCCAGTGACTTAAATTCTCCACTAGGTTTCACAGATCAGTGGTCAGCCATATCATTGCTGGCACAGAGCTGTGTACCACCTTGCTTGTGAGCGAGGATTCCAACAGGACAAGAATCACTGATGCCACCAGGGAATTATCCATGGTACTGATCTCCTTTGTCCTCAACATGTCAAAATGTATCTGTGGCCACAACTTGGAAGATGGTCAAATCAGACAGCAAATACATCAGTTTTTTTTAAAAAATTAACTTAATTGAGAGGGCAACAATAAAATAAGAGCAGCTTTCAATGTTCTACATAAGCCTCACAAGCTGTGGTTGTGGTCCATTTCTCATTCAGCAGACCATCATTCTGCTTTCCGAGATTATACTGCAAACCAGTGCTGAGCTTTGTACTCAGGCCACAGTTTTATTGACAAATATCGCACGCATACGTGCAATCATGATAAGGGTGTTTGCGTGTTGCTGCCTTCACACATGCAAGCAGGCAACTGTGTGCATGGTTGAGAGTTTTATTCTTTCACCTACAAATGTCTCAGAGTGAGTTATTGAGACTGTAAGTGCCAGGTAATGAGAAAGGGGTGGACTATCTGGGGAACTTGTAGCTATTCTCCTCTGTGAGTCTCTGTACCACAAGGAATTTTAACCAGAAATTCAAAACTCTGCAACACATATATCCTTACACAGACGCTATCTCTCTATCTCTCTATCTCTCTATCTATCTATCTATCTATCATCTAATTTATATGCCACCTTTCTCCTGCAAAGGGGACCCAAGGCAGTTCACAACAACAGACCACAGCAGGAAAAGCATCATATAAGTATCTTATTTAAAACAATTACAGATATATTATGATTGAAAAAACAAGATTAAGAACAATCTTAGAACATTAAAAATCAGGTAATTCATGAGCAAGTCTTCCCAAGACACCAACTGCTTAAAAGCCTTCCTGAAGAGGCATTAAAAGGTAACTGGGAGCCTCTGTCATGCTCTCTCTCCTCTATGCCACAGAGGTTGACAAGATAACTGTGTTGTTCTTTACTAGCGCACTTTATAATTTATCCACAAATACTTGGCAATTATTCTGACACCTCAATATCATGCAATGTGTTATGCCTCCAAGTACCTGTTGGGCTAGGGGTCAGGTCATGGAGATTATTTGAGTTAATCTGTTTTCTTTCATGGTGTGTTTCAAGGCCTTGGGCATGTTTACGGAGCTCACATGGCACCCTTACAGTGGGCCTGTTTGAAATGTTCTATGCAGCCCTGACAAAGCACGAAAGAGAGAGAGAGAGAGAGAGAGAGAGAACACCAGTGACATCAATCAGTTGTTCTCTTTGGAAGACAACTGAAGCCAGGCGGTTTGGTGCAGATGAAGAATTTGCTGTAAAGCTTCTAAACCGTCATCTTTACTGTCAGCAACTTTTTGGTTGATCTGCAAATAGTTCAATGCAAAGTCCTGTGTTAGCCATGGAGAGGAGGTGGAGTAAGAATCTGGATCTGAATCAATTAGGTGGTTTGTGAGCATAAGAAGAGCCCTGGCAGATCAGAATATGTGTTTCTTTGTTTAAAAAATTTGTAATAAAGTCAACCTTTCCAATGCCATTTTTAAATTACAAAATCACTATAAAGTGATGGATAAACATTAATTTAGATTGGATTAGGCATCCTTCAGTCTCAAGAGACTATGGTAACGTGCTCTGTATGGAGGACTTGGAACAGCGTCTAGTGTGGCTGAGAAGGCCAATTCGAGAGTGACAATCCCTTCCACACTGAAGACAAATACAATCTGTCCCCTGTCCAGCTCCCTGATTTTGCTGGTTTTGGGACTACCTCTTTGCCTCGGCCTGCTGGACAAGTGTCTCTTCAAAATGGGAGAGGCCGTGATGCACCGCCTGCCTCCAGGCTGAATGCTCAGATGTCAGGGTTTCCCATCTGTTGAAGTCCATTCCTAAGGCCTTCAGATCCCGCTTGCAGATATCCTTGTATCACAGCTGTGGTCTCCCTCTGGGGCGCTTTCCCTGCACTAATTCTCCATACAGGAGATCTTTTGGAATCCGACCATCAGCCATTCTCACGACATGCCCAAGCCAACATAGACGTCGCTGTTTCAGTAATGTATACATGCTAAAAATTCCAGCTCATTCTAGGACTACTCTATTTGGAACTTTGTCCTGCCAGGTGATACCAAAAATGCGTCGGAGACAACGCATATGGAACGTGTTCAGCTTCCTCTCCTGCTGTGCACAAAGGGTCCAGGACTCACTGCAGTACAGGAGTGTACTCAGGACACAGGCTCTATAGACCTGGATCTTGGTATATGCCGTCAGCTTCTTATTAAGCCATACTCTCTTTGTGAGTCTAGAGAACATGGTAGCTGCTTTGCCAATGCATTTATCCAGGTCAACATCTACGGAGAGAGTGTCAGAGATCGTTGAGCCAAGGTACACAAAGTCATGAACAACCTCCAATTCTTGTGTGGAGATGGTAATAGAGGGAGGTGAGTTCACGCCCTGGCACTGAGGATAGTCAGAAGTGGCTTACCATTCCTTTCTTCCTGGGGGCACTCTGGGACTGTGCAGCTTGCCCAAGGCCACACAGGATGGCTCTGCTTTGCAGGAGGCACAGTGAGGAATTGAACTCCCAACCTTCAGCCAGAGACCTAACTCACTGCGCTATGCAGCCAGCTAATAATTATGTACCATCAAGTCACTTGGAACTTATGGGAACCCTTTCCCTTCTTTTTTTTGGGGGGGGTGCCCTGGGACTGTGCAGCTCGCCCAAGGCCACATAGGCTGGCTCTTCACAGGAGACCCAGTGGGAGAATCGAACTCTTAACCTCTGGCTCCACAAGCCGGATACCTAAACCATTGAGCTATCCAATCTGTTCCCAGTCACGTAAGTGATCAGAATTCTGGCCCCTATTTCTGAGGAATGGTGTGCTTTCTCCTTCAATTAGTTTGCAAGAATTTTTGGGAGTTGCACACACACACACACAAAGACAAAAACAATCATTTCCCATCCCTATGGTTGAACCTAGTCCAACATTCTCTCTCTCTCTCTCTCTCTCTCTCTCTGTGTGTGTGTGTGAGAGAGAGAGGGGGGGGAGGACAGGAGGGAGGGAGTTTAAGGCCACACAGTGCCTCACTGTGCAATGAGGCAAAATATTCTTCTCTTTCTATAACAAACAGATTTCAGCCCTAAATGGTTTTATAGGGTGATAGCAAGCAACATGTTAATAAATGCTCAGGAACCAGATTTCCAGATGTCTCTCCCCCACAGATTGTTCCATAATATATTTACTAGGATTTCTTTTTTATTAGAGAAAGAAATATCCTTCCCAGGCAGGGAATGTCCTTGACAAACCCTGAAGAACAGCCTTGTCTTCTTAACAAATGACACACTGAGATGCTTTTCAGAAACAGCACATTGATTTTTGTTAGTCACACCAGCGGGGATTAGGTATGTTCCAAATGTAATGTTTTATGCTCTTGGTATAGTCTGTCCTCTATCAGATGGAAGCCATGCCACAAGAGGAAGGTCTGGAGGTAGCTGGTATTGAATGATGACTAAATACATGATAATTTATTTAAATGATGGCTAACAAGGTGCATTGGTAAGACCACTGAAAATATAATCAATGATATGTATTGTTAAGTAATAATTAATAATTATTTACCATCAAAACAGTTCAGATTTATGACAATCCTTTCCAGGGTTTTCCCAGTAGAGAGTACTCAGAAGTGGTCTACCATTCCATTCTCCTGGGGACACCTGAGACTGTGCAGCTTGCCCAAGGCTACATAGGCTGATTTTTCTTCTAGGAGGTACAGTGGGGTATTGAACCCCCAGCCTCTGACTGTTCAGCGGGATACTTGAGGTATCCAGCCAGCACATTATTAAGACCACTATGTTTAATTTGAATCTCTCTCTCTCTCTCTCACTCACTCACTCACACACACACACACACACACACACACACACACACACACACACACACACACACACACACACACATTTAGAAAGAACATTTCCCCAAATGGCCACCTGTTAGGCTGAACTGACTGATTGATCATTATCTTCCACTTTTCTGTGGTTGCATAAGGAGACATTTCCCCCGCTCCCATCCCTTGAAGGCTTCATTGCTGTAACTTGCTTTTTGGAAGAACACCTCTCTTGACAGGTCCCAAGATAGCAAAACCTGAAGGTGACACTTTTGGAAGACTGTTGGTCTGAAATTCCTTTCAAGATTGGCTGGAATATTACTTGGGTGGCTTGAGATTGGCCAGCCCAATTGACTCAAAGTATCACCCCTCACTTGGTTTGTAGCTTGTGTTAGGAGCAAGGAAGCTCCTTTGAAGCTTAGTGTAGAAGAGTCATATGGTAGTTATTCAGGGAAAAGAGCATGTCTGACTGAAATTGATGAGTATGAGAATCTGCTACTCCCACTAGTAAAGTTCTCTGGTTCAGAATTAGCCAAAAAATATACTAAGTGTCATTTACGGCCAACAGTGGTTAACTGCCTGGTCATGGATCACGGGCCACAGAGGTGACCCTTAATGAATTCCCACGCATTTCCATTCAGGTAATTGAGTGTTTGGGAAGGCAGATAACCATTTTGTCATGCTACAACAAACTTAAAAGCAGAAGTAAAACAGAAGTAAAGCATTAAAGATGTATTTCACTGTGAGCTCTCATGGACTGCAATCCTGTTTATTTCATGGACACCTTGTGCATTTTAAATTCATAAGTGCTCACAATGAAATCCATCAGTCTTTGAAGTGACAGCCTATTAAAATACAGGGGGGGGAGAGACAAAGCACAACAAATATGAATTAAACACCAATTTTCTTCTACAAGGAGGTACATCTGAAAGACAAAACTGGGACCGGGGATGTTTGAAACTCCCATAAACCAGGGGGCAGCCAGTGAAGGCTGGTCCGTGATGGCTCCAGACTAAAGGGAATGGTGGTGAATTCATGCTAGCTTTGGGTATGGATTTTAGAGAAGCTGCCCAGTGTACTGTTCCTATTTTGTACTTAGGGTTCAGTGGTGCCACCCTTAAGAAAGCCCTGCCACATCGGGTAGTCCTGTTGGCCATGCTACTCTGGAGCACCACAAGCAGAACCTCTCCAGTAAACCTGAACAGCTAGTGCTTGTTTCAATTTGGCATCAATGCCATTGTAATAAATTAAGGCTACATCCTTTGGCGTGGGGTCATTCCTTTATCCACTTCCATTTTCCAAAGTCTCAGTAACTCCAGCATTTGTTCTGCTTTGGATATTCTTGAAATAGGCCACAAATGCATCTGTTTAATTTTTTTATTCTATACAATTCAGTCTCTCTCTCTCTCTCTTCTCTTTCTCTCTGTCTTTTTAAACTCAGGCTCACTCAACAGGAACTTGCAAAGGGGTTAAATTGCGGTCATTTACAATTACGTACTTACTTCCCCCAGATCAGGATAACGAACACGAATCCTTTCAACCCATTTATTACTTAATTTGGGTGCCAAAGTGCAGTGTCACAAACAGAATTCATCAGCCTGTTTTGTGGACTGCTGGCAGATAGATGTGGCTTTTCCCATTAACTTCCCAAATTAAAAACCCTGATTTATTTATTGCAAATATTTGGTTTTATACTTCTTCCTCCTTAGAAGTCAATATTTATTTTCTTCCAGATAGACTGGTAACCTGAATATGCAATCTGATGTATGACAGCTGGACCATTGGTCCATTGGTGCAAAAAGGGACATCATCATATGTAAACATGGCACACCATGCGGTCTATTTGGAGGCTTTTAACAGATCTCACGGGACGGACAAAAGCTGAATAAAGAGATTTAGCAGCACAGCAGTCCTCTAGCACCAAAGCAGTCTTCTGAGATCAGTTAAAGCCTTGCATGTTGTCATAAGAATTAATTTTGCATGGAATCTCACATGCAAATTCTACCTTCAAGAATATTTTTATCTGATTGAAATTAGCAGAGCGGTACAGAATATAAATGGGTTGTTTCAGCAAGGAGATCCCATAATATTTTATTATGAACATCCCTTTAACTGTTTTCACAAGCCACTTTAACCCAAGCATTGTAACAAATGCAGCATGCATGTCTTCCTGCATCTCCTGGCATCAAAAGCTGGGCCATCAAGTCCTTGAAAAGTAAGCTGTTTGCAGGAGAGGGTGCTCAGACACACCCGCCCACCCATCTGGATGTAACCACGAGAAAGTGTAGCTTGGAACATTACCTGGATGAAAAGGTGATGGCCGCCCATGTAATTAATTCTCACCTCTCCTGGGATATTTCCTTTCTGTTTGCCATGATGATGAAGCTAATTAAAGAAATTTATCCCAATGAATATGCATAGTTTCCCCTTTTTTAAAAAAATGCTTAGTTCTCTCCCACAAGTAGAACAGTGGGAAAATTGGTAACTTACAACAGTAGGTTGACAATGGAGGTGTTTGCTTCCGTACTTAGAACATACTGAAGAGTAGTAGCAAATGGAGGGACGTGGGGGGGGGGGGGGCTAAACCGCAGATGCCTCTGTGCTGCAAGGTTGGAAGACCAGCAGTCGTAAGATCGAATCCACGCGACGGAGTGAGCTCCCGTCGCTTGTCCCAGCTCCTGCCAACCTAGCAGTTCGAAAGCATGTAAATGCGAGTAGATAAATAAGTACTACCACGTTGGGAAGGTAACAGTGTTCCGTGTCTAGTCGTGCTGGCCACGTGACCATGGAAGCTGTCTTCAGACAAACGCTGGCTCTATGGCCCAGTGGTTTTTCCTACTTTCTTCAGTTTAAGCTTGAGTTTTGCTATAAGAAGCTGATGATCAGAGCCACAATCAGCTCCAGGTCTTGTTTTTGCTGACTGTATAGAGCTTCTCCATCTTTGGCTGCAGAGAATATAATCAATCTGATTTCGGTATTGCCCATCTGGTGATGTCCATGTGTAGAGTCGCCTCTTGTGTTGTTGAAAAAAAGTGTTTGTGATGACCAGCTTGTTCTCTTGACAGAACTCTATTAGCCTTTGCCCTGCTTCGTTCTGAACTCCAAGGCCAAACTTACCTGTTGTTCCTTTTATCTCTTGACTCCCTACTTTAGTATTCCACTCCCCTATAATGATAAGAACATCTTTCTTTGGTGTCAGTTCTAGAAGGTGTTGTAAGTCTTCATAGAATTGGTCAATGTCAGCCTCTTCAGCATTGGTGGTTGGTGCATAAACTTGGATTTCTGTGATGTTGAAAGGTCTGCCTTGGATTCGTATTGAAATCATTCTATCATTTTTGAGAGTGTATCCCAATACATCTTTTCCCACTCTTTTGTTGACTATGAGGGCTACTCCATTTCTTCTACGGGATTCTTGCCCACAATAGTAGATATGGTAATCGTCTGAATTGAATTCACCCATTCCCGTCCATTTTAGTTCACTGACGCCCAGGATGTCAATGTTTATTCTTGCCATCTCCTGTTTGACCACATCCAGCTTACCAAGGTTCATAGATCTTACATTCCAGGTTCCTATGCAGTATTTTTCTTTGCAGCATTGGACTTTCCTTTCACTTCCATATGCGTCCGCAGCTGAGTGTCCTTTTGGCTTTGGCCCAACCACTTCATTAGCTCTGGAGCTACTTGTCCTTCTCCTCCGCTCTTCCTCAGTAGCATGTTGGACACCTTCCGACCTGAGGGGCTCATCTTCCAGCGTCATATCTTTTAGCCTTTTGTTTCTGTCCATGGGGTTTTCTTGGCAAAGATACTGGAGTGGCTTGCCAGTTCCTGCTCCAGGTGGATCGCGTTTAGTCAGAAGTCTCCACTACGACCTGTCCGTCTTGGGTGTCCCTGCACGGCATAGCCCATAGCTTCTCTGAATTACTCAAGCCCCTTCGCCACGACAAGGCAGCAATCCATGAAGGGGCCTTTACCTTTACCTAGTAGCAAATGGAAATTGACCTGGTAAAAGATAAGAGCATGATGTGTGCATGATGAACGTGTGGTTGGCTTTTGCCTCTGAGATGCACAGAACAACCAGATGCAAAGCATGGCTGCCAACAAGTAGAAACCATCTCATTTATTGGGGGCAATGAGAGAAATTCCCAACTTAATCATCACCTTCCAAATTTTACCAGCCCACTTTATAGCGTTCTGTAACTGACTGCTTTGCAGACTTCTGCAGGTGACTCTGTTGCTATATGCAAACACTGAAGAAGATCCAGAGGGAGTTTGCCAATAAGGTCATTGAATATTATTTGTAATAATCTGAATTGGCTTACATGGGAAAGGTTTTCTGAGGGGCCCACATCCTCACTATCACTGGTATTCGTTTGTTAGTTCATTCATTTAGTTTGTATGGACTTTTGCAAAGCAGTTGCACTGGAAGAAAATAATGACAAAGAGCAATGACATTTACAGAAGTAACTGGTGCAAATTAAAAGCAATAAGAGATTGATGGGGCAGCATGTTCTATTTTTGAAACAAAGCAGAGCATGAAACATTGATGTTTCGGGGTGTCCAGATAGCAGCAATGGCCAGGGGCCAGGAGAATTTTCGCTTAGCTCAGGCTGGTGGGCACCTACATTCTACTTTCAGGAGTGTCAGATAGGGCCATGATAACAACTTTCAGATCTTGTGGAGAGTGTTCAGGTAGATTAAGGTGTTGAAACAGGTTTCTGTGTATTGCCATTCCTGATGTCTGATTTACGTCAATTCATTCTTTTGGGTAGAAATTGTCTCATTTATCCTAGATAGACTGCACAGGCATCGTTGGCAAAAGACTGCACAGATCACATTAGCCGAGGAACAAGTAAAAGTGACCTTGATGTTGTGTGTGATATTGCTGGGTCCTGTGATTGTGTTGCCAGATTAACCACGGGGGCACAGCTGGCATCAGGGTTTGTATCAGGGTATAGTCCCCATTGCTTTATCCATGTTGTGTATCTCGTTATGTGTGAATAGTTGCTTGAGATTGTGAGGTTGTATGTGAGCAAGTATAGGCCTGCCACCAAGTGCTTGGGAGAGTGGAGCATTCTTTCCAAAGGTGGGTTGGAGATCAATTATGATGTGTGTGAGTGGTTTCAGTTGTGGTCTGAAAGTGACAACTAGGGGTGTTCCGTCATTTTCTCTTCTGGGCCTGTCTTGCAGGGTATTTGTCTTGCCTTGTTAATTTCTTCTTTAATCATATTGGATGGGTTCTGTAGTCTGAGAAATGCGTTTTGTAGATCTTTGAGTTTTAAGTCTCTATCTTGTCGGTCTGAGCAGGAGCCACTGTACCACAGGGCTTGGTTGCAAATAATAGATCCTGAACATTCTGTGGAAACTGGAGGCACACAGGTGGGTATATCGATCAGTGGGTTTTCAATACAGCATAGTGCTAAGATGTCCATGTTGTAGCTTCACAAAAGTGTCAAGAAATACACCTAATTCCCATTTGCTTTCCAGCGCAGGGTTTGTTTGACAGACAGCCAGTTATTACACATTGAAAGAGCATGACATTGATGGTACTGAGGAGCTGCCTCAACCCCATGTCTATAAAGCACTCAACTAGAAAATAGCTGGTGATGATGCAAAAGGAAAAGACAAGGTGTTCCTAATCTTCAAAGTCAACGTTTAAAAACCCAATGGATATTAGGTATATAAAATCTGTACAAAGTTTTTGCAGCCCGACATAAACATCTATGACGAGAGTTTCGGATGCTGTATCTTTTTACAGCTCTGGAACAGGAAACCCTCCCAAAGAACAAAGCAAGGCTGTAATGCTCCTTCTTTAGTTTAATGGTTTAGAGAAGAACCATTCATGCCTCAGACATCTTCCAGCCAGCTTAAAGAAAAATAGATGAGTCTGGGGATTTTATTATCCAGAAAGAAGAAGATGAAAGAAAGAAAAGAAAACGTTTTGGAGTTGCCATTCAAGCTGCCATATCCTTTCATTGCAAAGAAAAGGAAGTTGGTGTGCATTTATTTTTCAAATGTATTCATTCATTTGTTTGTTTATATATATATTATATATTATATATATATATATAATATATATATTGTATTCATTCATTTGTTTGTCCCCTTTAGTGCAAGGGGTACTCTGGACAGATGGCAGATTAAAATTTAAAACCCCACAAGAGCCCATATAACATATACATTCAACATGGCGGTTTACAGATATGGATCAAAAACCCATACAAAAGAAGAGGGGAAAAAGAAGTTTCCATCAGAAAAATCTCAAATTCCTGTTTCTTCACGGGAAGGCTAACATTAATGAAAGGGAAATTTAGACAACCACCTGGCAGATATCCTTTAATTTTTATTCCTGCATTGAGCAGGGGGTTGGGCTTGATGGCCTTATGGGCCCCTTCCAATGACATTATTCTATGATTCTATGGGTTATAATTAACTTGACAGCTCGTGATGATGGTAAACCATTTCTGAGTATTCTGTACCTGGAAAACCTTGGGAAGGGTCACCATGACATCCCAGAGTGCAGGACACGCAACGATGGGCTCAACTTACAGGAAGCCACAGTTCAGTTGAATATCAGGGAAAACTTCCTAACTGTTAGAGCAGTATGACAATGGAACCAATGGCCTTGGGAGGTGGTGAGCGCTCTAGCATTAGAGGCATTCAAGAGAGATTTAGACAACCATCTGTCAGATCTGCTTTGACTTGGATGCCTGCCTTGAGCAGGGAGCTGGACTTGATAGCCTTAGAAGCCCCTTCCAACTCAGTTATTCTATGATTCAACGATTCTTCAAATTGCATTGCTAATTTGGAAGCATATGCATTACGAAATTGCACACACTGACACAGAAACATGTGGCACCAAAGCAATGCTCCCTGACACATGGCTCCCCATTGCTAACTAAGCTGTTGCATATGTTCGAATGGGAAATGAAGGAAAAAGTGGATGTTCCCACTTACATTGATTTGTTATTTCACTAGTACTCAGCTCAACTTGCATAAACGATGGAACCACTCTCTTGTCCTTTCCTTGAATAAATATCAAGGTATTAGAGATGATTTATGCACCTACTTGATCGCTCTGCAAAACGGCTAAGCACTGCGTGTGCTTTGTGTTTAAAACTAGGAAGCTAGTCCTGATATCAGACTAATGAGAAGCAGTCAGGGTCTTCACGAAGCTTATTCGTCAGCAATTCCCATTAATTAGGAGACTAGGACCAAGAAACAGAGTTTGAGCTCTCCACTAGTGTCATTTATAGGTACATTAAGTCTCATCCAAAATCCCACAGTGGATGTACCAGTACCTGAACAGCTCAGATAAGGATCAGACAATTCTTTTTAAGAGAACTGGAACCTTCGAAGCCCCACATTTCATAAATGGTGAATTCTTCTGCGCCACATCTGTCAGTTCGTGAAGCCTTTCCCTCTCCTCCTACGCTATAAATCTGCAAGGAATAAAATATGCACAACACTTGCAAATTAGGGAAGAATGCCAATATCCGTAACTGCTATATTTTACATCAGTCTGTCACTTATTTCATCAGCTGTCAAGTTGGATTTGCTCCGTACAGCATTTTTGTGTGTTATTTTGATGCACCATCTTTTAATTCAATTACACAATGGAAGCTGGGACATAATGAAACAGCTCTTTGCGCATTAATGCTTTATACCAACCGTGGCGTGTAACAATTAAGGCTCCTGTTAGAGGCTTCTCTACTCAGCAGACTAGGTGTACTCGAGGCACATGCATGTATAAACAGTCTGTCAAGGTGCTTTTGGTGGGCAGATATGTTAATGTATGCAAATGAGCAACAGGGCAGATTCCTTCCACTGCAAAAGGGTTTGGTTGTGTGTGTCTATGTGTGCATTAAGCATGGTTCTGAGGCCACAAAGCTCTGCCAGAGTCTTCATTCTCCAAAGCCTCCAGAGTGCATGTTCAACTTATTCATCAGGTCACGAACTCTGCTGTGCTGCTGAATACCTGAAAATATCCATTTTTAGAAACTGGACATTTAGCAACCTTTATTTTCATTTTTTGGCACATTGGCTGGACAACAAGGATTGTGGGATGGGTAGAAAATGGTCCCGCTGGCTCTGCCGTAGTTACCCACTCCTGCAGGTAAGACCACACACGGACCTGGAAAACCTATAGTTCCTTTTGCCATGAAAACTCATCCAGCTAAGCTCTCTATCTTTTCACCAAATCTCAGTTGGCAGAGCAGACGTTGACTGAACTAAATCCTTGAACATCCCTAGATTTCTTTCCCTCTGTACTCATTAGTTCTTAACTTCAGTCTCTTCTTCAGACTCTGTCACAAGTTGGGATTAATGTCTTTCTAGGATTATAGGATGAGCCTAGGAAGCAGGCAAAAGCACCAAGCTAAGATTTCGTGTCACTGGATATGATGTTGAATATGTAAAAGATACAGGAAAACATCTATTAATCCTATCTGAAATCTAGGTGTTTTGCTTTAGTGGTTTGAAAGGGGAAAAGTTCATAGAGTTAGCTTGGGCTACTGAGCAATACACTTCAGTGAATTATTCTTGCGCCTCAAAATAAGCAACGTGAAACTCTTTTGCCACTCAGAATATGTGATCAAAAGGCAAACTTCACATAACAAACTATGGATTTAGAACAATAGCTTCCAGTTATTTTGTTATCTGCTCTTTAGAGTTTCATTTCTTTGTTGTTGGTTGTACAATATTTTTTTCTTATAGTCCAGAAATGTACATGTTATTGCATACTATTTTTTTACCCAGAACAAATGTAATATTTACAATGTTAGTCGACTCCTCTCCTCTCCTCCTTTCCCCTTCCCTCCCTCCCTCCCTCCCTCCCTCCCTCCCTTCCTTCCTTCCTTCCTTCCTTCCTTCCTTCCTCTGCTCATCTCTTGGTCTTAGTCTCATAATTAATGGGAGTAGTAGGGCCTCAGGTATTATTCATTAAAGAATATACAGTTTCAGAAGAATGGAATGAGTCATTCAGGAAGGGGAAGTTCAACAGGAAAAGTGGGAGAACATAAACACCACCACCCCCAATTGCCATTGTCCCGGCTGAAATCCCCAATGGCCACCTACTATTTACTAGTCCAATAATCTACTATTTACTCCCTAAATTATCATTTATGTGAAGGGCAGCAGAGCAAGGGGGCTGATCTTTTGTGTAATAAATCACAGAAGAACCCAGCCTGAATGGCCAGTACAGATTTCTGGCAATTGTATGAAGAAGAAGAAGAAGAAGAAGATGATGATGATGATGATGATGATTTCTCCATACTGTAGCAAATGGAAAGACCAGTGGAAAGACTAAAGGAGGATTTTTAGAGAAAAAATGGAGCATGGGACATGGGGTATAAATTGAGACCCTGCACCATCACCTTCCTCGATCAGTTCTTCTTATAAACCATGGAAGAAGCTGCTTTTGGGGCTTTCTAAGTCCAGATTAGGCAATCATGCAAGAGACATCATCATTACAGTTATTTTGGCTGGATTGACACATGCCTTAGTTACATCCTGCTTGAATTGCTGTAACACGCTGTACGTGGGGCTGCCTTTGAAGACAGTTCAAAAACTTCAGCTGGTTCAAAATGCAGTTGCCAGACTGCTGACTGGGGCCAGTTATAAGGAGCACATAATGCCCCTGCTACAACAACTGCACTGGCTACTAGTCGGTTTCCAGGCCAAATTCAGAGTGCTGGTCATCGCCTATACAGCCCTATACGGCTTGGGTCCAGACTACCTGAAGGACCATATATCTCCATATGAGCTTTCTCAGCATTTAAGATCATCAGAGGAGGCCCTCTTCTCAGTCCCACTGCCACTGCAGGCAGGGCTGATGGGGATACAAGACAGGGCCTTCTCCGTGGCAGCTCCCAGGTTCTGGAAGGCTCTCCCTTGGGAGTTCAGGCTGGCCCCATCCCTTCTATCCTTCCTCCAACAGCTGAAAACCCACCTTTTCAGCCAGGCTCTTAGCAATCATTACTAAGTCCCTGAATGTCATTTCTGAGTTAAGATAGCTTTTAACATTTTGCATGTTTTTAATTATTCGATGTATTTTAACCAGTTTCATAGTTTTTTAAAAAAAAATGTATAACTTACTGTGTTTTTAATTCTATTCCTTTTAGTACTATGAGCTGCCTTGAGTCTCCTATTGTAGTGTAAATGAGTAAATAACTAAATAAGTAAATACTGTACATACATACATACATACATGCATGCATACATACATACATAAAGGATCTAATGTATGAACCAGCTAGTTTATACATTGACCTTCCATGGGTGCCATTTTTGGGTGGCGGTGGTACCATCTCTGTGTATAGGTCTGGCAAACTGTATGAGCCTGGGCTTAATTCAGTGATGATAAATATCATTTGACGTTTCAGAAATCAAGTCATGAATATTCATGCCCAAACCTTTGATCACCACTGTCCAATTATGAACAGCAGCAGCTGCGGGAACAGCAGAGAGAACACCCCCTGAAATGTTCGTTTTATCGTACCACAGTGTGTTGTTCATAGTTTATGAATCTTGAACACTAATGCTACAAATCCAAATGTTTCGGCTGTTATTTTTTTCCCCCTGAAGACAAAATTACCTTTTCTCTTCAACCCCTCAGTGTGATAAGTTGAGACTGCAACAAAGGACATATAAAGGACATTTTTTGCAAGAGAGGTGGGGAGGGGGGAATCCTTTTATCCTGCTTGTTCTGTAAACAAACACACAGCATTGCAGCCAACGACACTCAAGAGGCCACATTTTAATCATGGGACTTATAAAATGCTGTGAATGTCAAGTGGTTCAATTGCAAGGAGAGCCCAGACATAGAATTTGAAACTGTTATCTTGAACCCATATGTTCAAAAGCAAAAAAAGGGGGGCTTATTCCTATTGTTTTAATGGAAGAAATATCTTCCTCAGCATATTACAACAACAACACAGATTTTGACAAGTGAAAACAAATGGCCTGGTGCACAACCATCACAGCAAAAATTTTGTGTGCCACTCCTGGAGTTATTTACAGAAACCTTGCCTGTTTCCTGCTGAAACATGGGTCTCAAATGATTCAGTACATGAGGGCAGATGAGTGTCCACTTGGATTGGTACAACCACTGGAGATAAATCCATCCTAAAATATTCAAAAAAACAATTACTGTCACCACTTGCTGGATCAAGGTGTAAGCATACTGTTTTCTCTTTTCTACTAAGAAAAGTGGGATTCCCAGTGTGGTGTAGTGGATGGACTGATGGACTAGGACTCTGGAGAACAGGGTTTGAATCCTGACGTGGCCATGGAACCCCACTGGGGAAGTGGAACTGGTAAAACCACTTCTTAAATATCTCACTTACCTTGAAAGCCCTATTAGGGTTGCTATGAGTTGGTTCCAACTTGACTTCATAGAATGCGCATACACACAAAGGAAAATTGAGATAACCATGATGCTGAGCTAGAACATGGTGAGCTTCCAGCCAACTTCCTGAGAGGGGCAGTCTGATGTTGTCTTATTATGTGGCTTAAACCAAGGTATGAACTTGGAGGCAAACAAGATCTTTACAAAGAACCACAGACCAGAACATGTCAGTTTAACAAAAGTTGAGTATATTAACACAAACACAAATACACACACACACACACACACACACAACCATGGAAAAGCTATCAAGGAAATATCGGTTCTACTGTTCAGTATCCATCTTATTTACCCAGTTCTTTCAGTCTTTCCTCCCTGAGCTTGGTTAACCTATTGATCATATCACAGTGTCCTTTTGCTGCCAGAACTTTGTATCACTCAGAGTGTTTTCATACCAGGAAATAGATCACATGTTGGTCCACTTGTGGTGTGATCCAGTGCAATCTATTTTATTTATTTATTTATTGAATTTATACCCCGCCCATTTAGTCAACTGACTACTCTGGGCGGCTAACAACATATAATGTAAACAATTTAAAATATAAGATCAAAATAACACATCAGACAATACTCAAGATGGGAGAAAAAAGTAAATCAAGTAGTGGCTGGAGGGAAGGCTTGCCTAAACAGCCAGGTTTTCAGTTAGCCTTTGAAAATGCCCAGCGAAGGGGCCAAACGGATCTCAGAAGGGAGGTTATTCCAAAGGCGAGGAGCCACCGCCGAGAAGGCCCGGTTTCTTGTTTTTTCCTTCCGGGCCTCCCTCGGCGTTAGGCTCCTCAACCTCACCTCCTGAGGCAACCACCTGTTGTATGGCCAACTGTACTCTGACTTGATTCCAATCCGTGCCCAAGCTGGATTTTTTTGGTCCACCTGAAGGACTGCTAGCTTTTGGGTCTCGAGTGGAGTGAGTCCTCAACAGAGGGAAAGATCCCTTCAAGGGAGATTGCTCACTTCTGGCAAAGCAACCCTTTTTGGTGAGCTCAGAGGTGTGCCTTTCCAGTTTTCTGATTGTATCCTCAGATAAGGATATATTTCTATACATCTGCACCCAGATAACCCTAGCCCAATTTAGGTTGTTACATGCCTCTTTAAGTCACTGACAGAGAAATGAAACATAATTCCACCTTTAGATTTGGGGTTATGAGAGGCATACCTAAGGGAAGATGTTTTAAAAAACAGCAGAAAGACTAGCTTCATTCCTTCTTGCGCCATCCTATGTTCTTTCTCTTCCCCTTAGGTCTTTTTTTTAATCTCTGCTGATTCCACTCATTTTCTTTCTCACTGCTTTTTCTTTCCACTTGGGAAGGGGGAACTCTACACTCTGTGGTGCTCATTAAGCATTTCCCTTTCCGTGCTGTCTTTCCCCTATGTACCAAGTAGTAGAACATTCTCTCTCTCTCTCTCTCTCTGAAAAGTTCTGGCTCCTGCAGAAGGTAGAAACGTGGAGTTGTCTAAAGGGTCTGTGAAGAAATGCATTTTCAAGGCTTACCTCTGATGTCATCTCCAAGGTTGATTAGAACGGTGGTGGTAGCGATGATGATAATGGTAATGGTGGTGGTTTATTTTAAATTCTTGCACTCCTCTTTCTCCCACATTGTCCATTTGATTCATAGAAGTGTAGAGTTGAGTGGGACCTCAAAGGTGTCAAGTCAAACCTCCTGATGGATCTCTGATATCCAAGTCTTCAAGCACTGCCTAGAATATAATGAAAGAGTGCCCAATACCACCCAAAACCTTCTGTCTAGAGCCATGGTTCCCAACCTTGGGATGTTCTTGGACTAAAACTCCCAGAAGCCTTCACCACCACCCAGGCTAACCAAAACTTCTGGGAGTTGTAGTCCAAGAACATCTGAGGACCAAAGGTTGGGAACCACTGGTCTAAAGGTTGAGGAACTCCAGCTGTCAAGGAGATCTTCCTAATTGTTTTGCTGAAATCTTTTACCTTTCAATTTGGATTCATTGGTTCCAGTTTGTTGAAACAAAAAATAAATTTGCTCCATCATCTGTCATGTTGTCAAATATTTAGCAATGAATTCTATATCTGATGGTTGTTGTGGGTTTTCCGGGCTGTTTGGCCGTGTTCTGTCCAACCATCGGATCCCGGCTGTGAAAGCCTTTGAGAATACAGATTCTATATCTCTTCTTAATCTTCTCTTCACTAGGCTAAATAAAGCAATTCCATCAACCTTTCCTCCTTGAGCTTTAACTTCAAGCTCTTTGCCATTGTCATCCACCTCTGGGCAAATATTTCACATATTTATATGCCCTGTTTCAGTTGTAGAATAGCCTTCAAGGATAAACCGATATAGAAGGCAGCTGTTTTCTCAATCTATAACACAGACAAAAACAACAGTAAAATAGGCTGAGCAGGAGCAACAAATCAATACGACAGCAGCCACTAAAATAAATAGATCAGTAGGAGGGAAAAATTAGTTAAAGGCCTTAGGGGACAAAACAATTCTGGCTGACACTGGCAAGGGAGTCACAGAAGTACTTCCTGCATGTGATGGGGGAAGGTCTTCCAGTAGCCACTGGTGGCACCAAGATCAGTAGAAAGATGAATCTGTTCTAGCTTTTGTCCAAACTTCAATTAAGTTTATAGAATAGAGTTCAGTACCCCCGGATAAACTCCTGTGAAGCTTGGACTAAACCCCAGAGCAGAACCATGAGGGTCCAATGACTTCAGAGCCATTGACCTCCACTGGGTTGTTGTTTTGATGTTCTGCCCTGATGTCATTTCACATTCCCCTTCTAGCCTCCCTAGAAGGATTTTCAAGGTACATGAGATGTTCAAGGAGTGGCTTCACCAGTACTACCCCCCTCCAGCTGGTTGTGATGGCCAAGTGAGGATTTGAGCCCATGTCTCCTTACCCCTGTGGGACGTGGTGGCGCTGCGGGTTAAACCGCAGAAGCCTCTGTGCTGCAAGGTCGGAAGACCAGCAGTCGTAAGATCGAATCCACACGACGGAGTGAGCTCCCTTCGCTTGTCCCAGCTCCTGCCAACCTAGCCGTTCGAAAGCATGTAAAAATGTGAGTAGATAAATAGGTACCACCTCGGTGCGAAGGTAACAGTGTTCTGTGTCTAGTCGCGCTGGCCACATGACCACGGAAACTGTCTACGGACAAACGCTGGCTCTATGGCTTGGAAACGGGGATGAGCACCGCGCCCTAGAGTCGGACATGACTGGACTAAATGTCAAGGGGAACCTTTACCTTTTACTCCTTACCCCTAGTCTATCTACTACTCTATCCTGGCTTTCATATATGAGGTCCCTCCCATGAAATGCTACATTCAGTGTTCATCGGCAACCCAATACCTGGTGCTGAAGGAATTAATGAAGGTCCTTTTGGAAATAGTCCTTAAAGACCAAGGTCTCCATTACTTCCTTTGAAAAATTAAAAATTATCCTCAAGAGAGAACAGGGATCTCTTCTCCCCAGTTCAACACCATGTCACTTGAATGTCAAAACTAGCTCTTTTAGAGGACAGCTGGAAATAGGATTCATTGTCTTATGATGTGCCAGAAAGATAATGAGCTTAACGTCAGTACGGCACCAAAATGATATTAAGATATGCAGAGGACGTCACAGGTAATTACTGTGACATGACAAGCAGATTAGTTATATTGCCATAGGTGGCCAAAACGATTTTTACAACAGGGAAAGAAGCTCCTTATTACGATGCACCTCAGAGGTCAGCATGAGTTATAAGAAGATTTGGAAGAGAGAGTCTATATCAAGTGAAGAGTCAATGGATATTAAATTATATTCTGCCAGCTCGGAATCATTGGTAGCAAAGAACAGCAGACTGTTCCTGAGAAAGAGTAGATTCTCTGACAGAATTTTGCTCAGCTCCCACCTCACAATTAAGTAGGAAATGAGTTGAGATGAGCTCCCCAATCAATGTAAATCAGAGTTGGGCAGTAGCTTTATAAAGACCGCCAAAATATCACAAAAAAATACGCGAGCTTTTTAGTATTTCAGAAAACTTTGTTGGGTTGGATGGTACCAAAAAAAAAGGAGATGGAAGAAGACGGGAAGTCTAAATGTCTATCTGGATATTATGGCTGTTAGGGTTAGAGTCCTTCACGAGGTGCAAGTAGCAAACTTGGTGAAAAGGTTTAGAGATCAAAATATCCATTTACCTTTAGTTTTCTGGGACATCTAAATAGGACCGATGTTACCGAGTGGACTCAATGGCTCAATTGCTGAAAGATAAGTTAGCACATACACAAGTCCCACTGATTCAAAAGTTTTACTCTGCTCAGGTCAGGCAGTTGGATTTATGCCATTGCAAATGGCTGCCCTCTTTTGATGCTTATTCACCTGCTAGGGAAATGCATATGCCTTTGGTGGAGACCCAGGAGTGAGCCTTCTCTGTCGTGGCCCCAGACTCTGGAACTCCCTCACAGATATGTAACAGACAAGATGAGCAGTTATAACAACAACAGAATGTGACAATTGGAGAACCCAAGTCCTAGGCAACAGCACCAGTACAGAATTGTTAGTATTGCAAAGCTGAAGTGTCCCTTTGAATGTAAATTCAGATAAAAATTCAAGACATCTTCATGAACTGGGTTGGGTGTCCGATACATAGAATCATCTCCATGCGTGGAATCTTCTAAACCCTAGACCAAGCTGGCAAGGGCCTTTGCAGTTTAAATGGCAACAGCAGCTCCAGCCTCTTCAGCTCTTCCACTCTTTCTGATTCAAATCTCTTACTCTCAGGCCTGCTCTTTCTTAGTTCCACTCCTTTGGGCTGAACCAATATTCCATAGGGCTTACGCAAGAAGATGTTCACTCATCCCTACTTCAGACTGAAATTGATAGATTACCCTTCCTTCCCCCCCTTTTTTTAAAAAACAAACAAACTAAAAGGGACTAATGGATGTAGTGTTGGAAGTGCCGTTTCTGAGATGAAGCCTCAAGGAGCCATGAAATTAATTTAGCAACTGTGGGCCAGCCTGACCTACCACACAGGGTTGTTGAACAGAGAAAGTAGAGAGGAGGAGAACATGGATGCTTCTTTTGAGTTCACAAATGGAAAGGTGGGATGCAAATGTCACTAGTATTTTGTTGTTGTTTAGTTGTTAAGTCATGTCCGACTCTTCGTGACCCCATGGACCAGAGCACGCCAGGCCCTCCTGTCTTCCACTGCCTCCCGGAGTTGGGTCAAATTCATGTTGGTCGCTTCGGTGACACTGTCCATCCATCTCGTCCTCTGTCGTCCCCTTCTCCTCTTGCCTTCGCACTTTCCCAACGTCAGGGTCTTTTCCAGGGAGTCTTCTCTTCTCATGAGATGGCCAAAGTATTGGAGCCTCAGCTTCAGGATCTGTCCTTCCAGTGAGCACTCAGGGTTGATTTCTTTCAAAATGGATAGGTTTGTTCTCCTTGCAGTCCAGGGGACTCTCAAGAGTCTCCTCCAGCACCACAATTCAAAAGCATCAATTCTTTGGCGGTCAGCCTTCTTGATGGTCCAGCTCTCACTTCCATACATCGCTACTGGAAAAACCATAGCTTGGACTATGCGGACCTTTGTCGGCAAGGTGAGGTCTCTGCTTTTTAAGATGCTGTCTAGGTTTGTCATCACTTTCCTCCCAAGAAGCAGGCGTCTTTTAATTTTGTGGCTGCTGTCACCATCTGCAGTGTTACTGGGATTAATGAACTAGTATTACTGGGATTAATATTAGCGGTACCTTCCAGAATCATCTTCCCTGGCCCATCGTATCCCAGAGTATTTAAACCTTGATCTATTTCTGATGCATATCTATGGCAAGAATACTCAGCTGGACTTAACACTGAGAAGGGCCTAGTCTTTTCCTTTCATCACAACTGGAACAGCTTTTTAAACAATTAGACTGTAGAATACGTGTGCTTTCTAATTGCATCATGCCTGAGATAATAATTAGGGGTTTTCTTAGCCTCAGCTTCTTAAGATGTTAATGATTTTTTTTCCCCACATGGGCTCTCTTTCTCTGCATGTTTCAGTTGCTTGGGAGAGAGAGGTGGGTCAACTTTGAAGCTTCTCTGTGTCACTCAAACTCCTTAACCTCTTCACTTCTGCAGCCATTTCCTCTTCTGGGTTGTAACAAATGAGAGTAGAAAACCAACGGCCTGCGTTTATGCCGCTTGGATACAAACTGGCACTCTAATTTATTGCATTTTTTTTTTAATGAAAAGATCTTAGAATTGCAGAGCTGGGAGGGACCCTCTAGATCACCGAGTCCAGCCCCTGTCAAGGAGGCCCAGTGGGGAATCAAACTCCCAACCGCTGGATCCATTGTCAGATGCCTAAACCACTGGGCTACCCAGCAGTTTTTAAAGATACCTATTATAACCTATGTTGAGCCTATGGGTTTGGTTTGGGAAAATGTCTAAATAAATAGAATCATAAGGTCTTCTGCAGCCATTACTGTGGAAAATGCCGGGGAGTAGAGCACCAGGAACTCATTTGCCAGAGAGCAAGAGGAACGGATGGAATCTCCTCACTCCAGTAAGTGAATGAGGCAATACTGGAAGCTTTCATGCAAAGGGGAATCATTATTTGGAGGAAAGAAAGAAAGAAAGAAAGAAAGAAAGAAAGAAAGAAAGAAAGAAAGAAAGAAAGAAGTGCATAACCAGATACATATATGAACAGAGTACTTGAGTCCCCAGATTTGAACTCAAACCTGCCTCCTCCTCCTCCTTCTCCTCTTACCTTTGTTGGATGTTACAGAGTCATTGAATCATGAAGTTGGAAGGGGCCTCTAAGACCATCACATCCAACCCCCTGCTCAGTGCAGGAATCCAAATCAAAACAGTATCTGACAGATAGTTGTCCTATTTTTCTCTTGAATGCTTCCAGCATTGGAGCGGTTATCACCGCTTGAGGTCATTGATTCCATTGCCGTACTGCTCTAACAGTTAAGAAGTTTTTTTCCTGATATTTAACTGAAAATGGCTTTCCGTAACTTGAGCTCATTGTTGTGTGTCCTGCACTCTGCGACGATGGAGAACAGATCCTGCCCCTCCTCTGTATGACTTCCTTTCAAGTATTCGGCTGACCGCCAAATAATTGATGCTTTTGAATTGTGGTGCTGGAGGAGGCTCTTGAGAGTCCCCTGGACTGCAAAGAGAACAAACCTATCCATTCTGAAGGAAATCAACCCTGAGTGCTCACTGGAAGGACAGATCCTGAAGCTGAGGCTCCAATACTTTGGCCATCTCATGAGAAGAGAAGACTCCCTGGAAAAGACCCTGATGTTGGGAAAGTGTGAGGGCAAGAGGAGAAGGGGAGGACAGAGGACGAGATGGTTGGACAGTGTCATCGAAGCGACCAACATGAATTTGACCCAACTCCGGGAGGCAGTGGAAGACAGGAGAGCCTGGCGTGCTCTGGTCCATGGGGTCACGAAGAGTCGGACATGACTTAATGACTAAACAACAACAACAACAATAATCCTGTCTACCCTCAGTCTTCTTTTTGCAAAGCTAAACACACCCAGTTCTTGTAGTCTTTCCTCATGTCATCATGACTAGGGTTGCTGTTCCATCAAAACCCACCTTCTAGGTTTTTCAGATGAGATGTCTTTCCTCTCCCTACACTTCCCCCTTGTTTATTTTACTTTGAATGATCAGCTATTGCAATCTATCCTTTTCAGTTCTCACAGACCTTGGAAAGTCACTATTTCCCTAATCTTGGTCATGAGTTTCAAAGATGGACTGCTTCCCTTTCTAGTTTGTTTTTCATCACTTTTTACATTCCAGCTAATAGAATAGCACATGTAAGTCCTGGATATTTGAGCGGCACAACTGCGCCTAGGTCCTTTTGGGACTGCACTTTTCTTTCCCTCTGGAATGGCTGTATCCTGTGTCTGGCTGCTCATTTTAAAAGCTTTGATGGGGATGAAGAGAAAGACCTTTGAATCATATTTTGGGGGGATTTGAGACATGGGAGCCTCAGGGAGGGGTTGAGAGAGAGAGAGAGAGATGGTTGCTAATTGTGTTGACCTAACACAAACTTGGGGATTGGGGGTTTGACTTCCCTAGCAACTCAGCACATGTTAGAAGGAGCGCATTTACCACAGCACATTTTTGTCAGGATGACTATAACCCTAATTATGTAAAACAGCAGGCAGAACGGGAGGAACACCTCTTCCAGGAAAAGGCTCAATAGGATTATGTTGATCAGAATATAAATGGCAAAATCTAAATGTAAATATATGAAGATGCTTTAATATCTCTCTATAATACAAAGGTGAACAAATGCATCCAAATTGCATTTCATTTTCTCAGTTGTCATTATGTCATGCTTACCCTGTTTCCCCGAAAATAAGACCTAACCTGAAAATAAGCCCTAGTAGGATTTTTCAGGATGCTCGTAATATAAGCCCTTCCCCAAAAATAAGCCCTAGTTAAGTGAAACCCCCCCTCCACCATTGTGCACCATTGCACAGCAACCAGAAGATGACATGATTGTATTTGAATAAATGTAGATTGTTGTACATGAAAAAAATAAAACATCCCCTGAAAATAAGCCCTAATGCGTTTTTGGAGCAAAAATTTATATAAGACCCTGTCTTATTTTCGGGGAAACACGGTATCTTTAACCTAAAAGCAAAGCCAAATATTAATGGTAATATTTTTAAGTGAATCGTAAATGTAGTAATAGGTGGGAACGTAAGAATGGGGTGGGGAGGGGGAGAGAAAAAAATGAAGCATTTATTTCTTTGGCCAGAATCCTATTACATACATTTTCTAGTGTAAGTCCAATGACATAAACCTCAGTAGTAAATTATCACTGATCAATGAATCTCTGTAGTCCCTTTAACCAAGATACAACAGAGTTTAAAAATGGATTAGAAGTTTTCTCAAGAGGATGCACACACTGACCCAAATAGCATGTGACACCATGTGATTTCTAAAGCTCTCTCTCCCTCCCTCCCCGTCTCTTTAGTCAAGAAAGAAAGAAAGAAAGAAAGAAAGAAAGAAAGAAAGAAAGAAAGAAAGAAAGAAAGAAAGAAAGAAAGAATGATCATTGAACATATTTTGATTGTTCAAGGATATGGTCCAAAACTGGAGCTGGAAGAGAACATTGTGAATATTCTCGGCTGCCAGAATGACAAACAAGTGACTCCAAGATCAAACCAAGCCAAAACTATCACTGGAGTTTGTTGAAACATGTTGAAATGAAGGGTGTCCCACATTGGGAACATCATGAGAAAGCAGGATTCTCTGGAAAAGACAAAAATGTTGAGAAAGGTGGGAGGCAGCAGGAAAGGAGGAAGATCAAATATGAGATGAACTGACTCCCTAAAGGAAGCCACAGGATTGAATCTAGGGAGGCTGAGGACAGGGTAGGACAGGATATTTTGGAGAGTGCTCATTCATAGGGTTGCCATAAATTGCATGCAACTTGATGGAAAATAACAGCAACAACAACAACAGTTCTTGTCTGATCTTGGAATCTTAACTCTAGCTTTGTTAGGGTGCAAACAGGAGACCACCAGGGTATGCCAGGGATCTCTAGGCAGAGCTAGAAAAGAATCATACACGAAGCTCTGGATAACTATTGCTGCCAACCCGAGTTGACAGTACTGACTTGGATGACTAGTGATCTGCCTGACTTGGTGCCCAAAATCCTGTTGCTTAGTGTCATAAATTGCACTAGAGTAGGCCCACTGGATCAATGGGGATTTAGTGAGTCAACTCCTCCATAATTTCCATTGATTCAAACGTCCCCCCTCAACTGTAACTTACTTTAGCATAGTAAGCGATAGTCAACTCCAAAGAGGAGGTGACTCACTAAATCCCCATTGATTCAATGAGCCCACTCTAGTGTAAACTACTATACTAAGCATCAGGATTTTGGCCCTTGTATGGCAACTTTGTGTGTTCCTGCCGTTGTTCTGGTACAGAATATATTAAAACCTCTGAGGAAGCTCTTCTCAAGATTTCTCCAGCTGATTTCTCACATTTTCTTTCAGCTAAGCCTTCTAATCTCAACTGCTCTACAAGCGATGCATGCCATGCTAAAAGCATCGTAATAAGATTTGCTTTGATATGTACGCAGTCTTATCAATGTCGGTAGAAATTTCACCTTTTTTTGCTCTATCTGTGAAAAGCCCTCCCTTGTCCCCGAAACTGTGCTAGATCATCTTCTGTCGTCCATCCCAGGAAAGGGGAAGGAACTGTTAAAGTCCCTAACTCACTATCTATCATGTCTCCACTTGGTCTTCCACCTTCTGGTTCCTCGCCTCATGAAAAAATATGTGCTTCGTTAAAACGGAACCAAACTTCTCACAACTATTTGGTGCCATGACTCAAAACTCTGCCACTGCGATCAAAAGCCCAAGCAATAAATTCTTAACCAGTGTTTCTTGTTGTGAAGAGATTTTTTTTTTAACGCTACCCTACTGGCAGCATAAGTTTGAATTTTACACCCCTAAGAGGAAAATGTTTGAGAAGGGAAAAATGGTTTGGTAGCTAAGAACGTAAAGGGAAGGCGAATCCTCCTTCTCTCTCTCTCTCTCTCTCTCTCTCTCTCTCTTTTTCCTCAAAGGTATCACTACCCCATCCTTGTTCTTTAATTCTTTTATTTCCTGCTTGATTTCTATATTATTTGACTGAAGGGCGGAAAAAAAGAACTACGCTTTGTGTGAGTGTGTCTTCTTGATAGGATCATCGGTTGCAACTGGTGAAGGAAGGGCTAGCGGTTGAGTCAGACGGCAAGCATTAAGGTCTGTTGCTTTGCCACCAGCTGACGTGAAGCTGATATTCAAAGAATTAGACTCAACAGGGAGCACATTTTCAAGGGATTAGTCCATGCTTCAGGTACACCATCATACTCTTGGGCTGAAGGTCAAGTACTGAGAAGAGAAATAATCCCCCCCCCCAGAAGACCATCACCTGTGGTGATTTATTGCTAGTTCAAAAAAAAGAATTTATTCAAGTGCTATTGAGAGGCACAGAGAGAGTTCTCTCTCTCTCTCTCTCTCTTTCTCTCTCTCTAGTCTTCAAGATGACATTGCACACAGCTTAGTCAAAAATTATTCAGAAGTGAGCATTCTTAGCGTTCCATAGGTTCCCAAAGTGGTCTATATGGACCCCCAGGGTTCAATTTCGACTTGCAGGGGGTCCACGTCAGAGAGAGAGAAAAATTGGGGGTGCAAGTTTAGACTTGTATCAAAGCTTGGCAGGGGGCAGGGGGTCTACGGAAAACAAATAAGTCGGCAAGTGGTCTACGGGGCAAAAAAGTTTGGGAACCCCTGCACGGCCATGGATGATTCAGTGGGAGGTCCGTTTTGACCCATTACTGGACCTGTGGTTGGTCAGATCAGGCCAGTATCAATTGTTTTAGAGGGCCACACTGGGACTTGCTTTACTATCCTACGGCCATAGGCCATGGTGGCACTGCAGTTCTTCTGTGCAAACTGCCATCAAAAAAGTCTCCCAGAAATCTTAACAGCTAGAGATTGAGTGAGAGAGAGCTTATGGTTTGTAGGTTATTATAGAGTCAGAAGGTATTAGCAAGGGCAATCCCATCCCGACCTCTACCTATTCAGGACACTACAACAACACCCTCTCAGATAGATGGCCTTCCAAACCCTGCTCAAAAAAACCTCTAGTGAAGTTCAGTCCACCACCTTCTTTTAACTGTTGAGCAGCACTTACCAGCAGAAATGACTTCTTAGTGGTAAGCTGATATCTCCTTTCTTATAATTTGAGTTCTCTAGCTTGGGTCTTACCTTCTGGAGGAGAAGAGGTCCCCCTCTATTCAGCACTAGTTAGGCCTCATCTATTGTGTCCGATTCTGGACACTGCACTTTAAGAAGGATGCCAACAAACTGGAACAAGTTCAGAGAAGTGCAACAAAGTTGATCAGGGGACTGGAAACCAAGCCCCGGGAGGAAAGACTGAACGGACTGGGCATGTTGATCCTTGAGAAAAGAAGACTTGAGGGGGAGAGATGATAGCACTTTTCAAATACTTGAAAGGTCATCCTACAGAGGAGAGGCAGGATCACTATCGACCCAGAGTGCAGGACACGTAATAATGGGCTCAAACTACAGGAAGCCAAGATTCCGGCTGAATATCAGGAAAAACGTCCTCACTGTTAAAGCAGTATGACAATGGAACCATTGACCTCGAGAGGTGGTGAGCACTCCAACACTGGAGGCATTCAAGAGAAAATTGGATAGCCATCTGTCAAATCTGCTTTGATTTGGATTCCTGCCTTGAGCAAGATTCAATGGCCTTGTATCCCCCTTCCAACTCAGTTATTCTACGATTCTAAGAAAATATTTTTGCTCCATCTTCCACGTGACATGCATATTGTCCCTTTATGTAACCCATGGTGGCTATCCTATCACCGCTCATTCTTTTCTTCTCCAGGCTAAGAATACCCAGATCCCTGAACCATTCCACATACAGTTTGGTTTCCCGATCCTTATTAAGGTGGGGAAGAAAAACCTGCTACTACCCTTACGCAGCTACACTTGCATCCTGAATTTGATCACACTTTCTCATTTGTTACTAACGTCCACATTTCTTCACAAGAGGATGGCACTACTCACTGCTTTTCCCTAACCCGATCTTGCCACGTTTAGTCCACCTTCTCTTTCTTTTCCCCTTTCTTTCTTGTACTCCTACTGTAGTTCCCCATTTCTGCAGCAATCCGCTTTTCATTCTCCCGGCTGGCCTGGAGAAAGGGGAGATTGTGCTGTTGCTAGGCAACCAGGGTCATGTTGCACATACAAATTAGAACCAAGGCATGTTGAACGACGAAGGCTCACGTTCAAATCTCAACCCATCCCCAAAGATCTTGGTCTAATTACACTTTCTCAGTCTACACCCCTCTCTGCAGGAAGATTGTGATTGTGAATCATCATCACCATCTTAGAACTGCAGAGCTGTAAGGAACCCTATGGGGTCATCCAGTCCAGTCCCTATCAAAGAGGCCCAGTGGGGAATCGAACTCCCAACCTCTGGCTCCGCAGTCAAATACCCAAGGAGCTATCCAGCACTTCTAGAGATAGAAATGTGTGGACTATATAAACCACTTTGAATTACCTAGAGAAAGAAGGAAATGAACATGCAGCAAATAAATAGATTCTTTTTTTGTGGGGGGGGGTATGAAGTTTGAGATTTTGGTGACTTCTTAAAGAGGCACATACCCCACAAAATATGGATATGCTCCCATATTTGTCCTTTACATTTGCTTGAAGAGTGGTTAAAAATGCTTCAGGATTTAATTCAAAAATGGGAATGAATGGAGAGAGAATAAAAAAATCCAGATGGAGTGTTCCTAACCATCAGGCTACATTCAGATTTCCCAACAATATATTGATTTATTTTTTTCTCCGGTAAGATGAGAAGTTTGGAACAGACTATTAGTCCACTCCGCTATTCGCATCCCCTGCTTCTCTCCAGCTGTCATGCTAAAAAGGTATCAGAATAAATTAGAAAATGCAGAGACTTTTTTAGGTGATAATCAGAGAATCTCTTCTGTGCTGTTTGATTAAAAATGATAATCTTTTCCACAGTTTCCTTGTTTCAGTTAAGCTAAAAAGCAGGCGCTGCCTGTTTGATGTATCTCTTTCTTTCTGCTGCTCTTTCTGACTTGTTTTTTTAACCCTCATTCAAATGCATGATCTTCTTGATAGGGATGTGTGTCTTATAGCTGCTGGATTTCAGTGAGAAACTGAGGCGGGTGGGGGTCTCTATTTTCTTGTAGCAGGCACGATTGTTCTGCTCGAGCCTCCCCTCTCCCCCCCCCCTTGTGAAGTCTCACAGGATTTAATGGGTCTTTCACGGTCATTTTTTCCCCTTTTCCTGGGAGAAACACCAATTTATGTGGGATTATTACACATCCCTGCACAAAATGACATCTTGTCTGTGTAAGATTCCCCAGAAAGGGCATTGAGTGGTGTGGAATTTGGCAGTTCTTTCCAGAGAAGGACAGGTAAAAAAAGAGAAAAAGAGTAGTGAAGCAGGAGGGGGGGGAGAGAGAGAGAGAGAGAGAGAGAGAGAGAGAGAGAGAGAGAGAGAGAGAGAGAGATGATGCTGGGTTTTTAGGGGAAGCTGAGAAATCTCACTGGTACAAGGGGAAGTGGCAGCAAGAAATCATAGTATAACCAGACTTTGAAAATTGCTGATAGATCAATAGATCGATAGATTGATACATTGATACATCAGTAGGTAGGTAGGTATCTGGTTATGCAGCCAGTGGTTGGGTTTTCAATTCCCCACTGTTCCTCCCTGACAAGGGCTGGGCTCAATGAACCATAAATCCCTTCCTGCCCTGCAGTTCTAAGATTATAAGATTATTAATTGTAAGCCACCCAGAGACTTTTGGGTAGAGTGGGCGGCATATAAGTTAAATAAATAAAATAAATAAATTAGATATATTCTTCACATCCTTTCTGCATTATATTATGGGGAAGTGTAACATCATGATTTGTATGTCTGAATGGTGCGAATTTATTACAGATGGAGCTTTAATGCCAAATACCGGGCAGAATCCTTTTATAGAGACATGGAGTGGAAAAACAAGCATGTAAGCATCTCCTCCTCCCACAGGCTCCCTGTTGCATGACCAGCTGTGTGACTGATCTCGTAATGAGGACAAGACCAGGCATTTGGCAAGTGGCCTTCTAAAGAGGAAGACATGGTCACGTTATTGTTCTTCAACTCTGTACTTCTGCAATAGGATACTGGCCATTGTCACTTTTTAAAAAAATCTAACTAGATGGAAGATAGACATAGCTAGACAGAAGCCTACGTATTGCCACCATGGGTTCCAGAGGGTAAAAGAGGAACATAAATATAATAAACATAAATATAATAAACAAGAACATCAAGCATTATTTTTTCCAATACTTCCTTTCCTAGTGTTTATTTAAAGAAAAATTTAAAAAAAGAAACAAGTATCTGAACAAATGTGTACAGCATACCAGAAGTAAGGTTTTTATTATTCTGCACCATCTGTAGACGGAACAGAAGTTAACAATTATGAAGCTGGAGAACACACACTTTTAATTTGGAAATAATTAAATTAAGCTTTTATTTGCACCCTCACCCACATTTAAAAGGTAAGTGTGCACGCTCTCTGGGTAGCTATATCTTTTCCCCAGTGAATTGCAGATAGAGAATTCTAAACCAGTAAATGGTTGGCTTTAATTGAGGATGTGCATTGTCTTTGGAGAAATGTGTAAAACCAAACTGAATCGAGAGTGTTTGTATATTTCCTGGTGGCCAGTAGGTGGAACAGAGCTGAGGAATATTAACAGCACACAGTGCTGATAGATTCCTCACATTAAATCCAACATTCGTGCAACATAATTAGGAGAGTGGAAAGAGGAAGAGAAACTCAAGAAGCTGCTGAGTTGGTGGCACAGGAGTAAGAGTGTGTGCTCTTAAACCTTTCCTGCAACGTCAAGGATCCAGTTATCAGCATCTATACAATGGACAGAGTACCATTGATTTCAGATCAAAGGAAGAGGAAGGGTGAGGAGAGGGAGAAAGGAAAAGAAGTGTAGAGATGTGCAGGATCAAAGAGGAGGACTTTGTGACCATTGTCGTGGAATAATTTCACTGTAACTTCAGGGGTCTACTGTATGTAAAAACACAAGGTTTACAGAACATGAGAAGACAGCTCTCATAATCCATTTACCACTCTCCTGCAGCTACTCCAAAAACTCTTGAATTGACCATTCTAGAGCCCTGGCATGGGAAAATATATATATATATATATATATATATATATATATATATATATATATATATATATATATATATATATATATATATATATATATATATATATATATATATATATATATATATATATATATATATATATATATATATATATATATATATATATATATATATATATATATATATATATATATCTCTCTCTCTCTCTCTCTCTCTCTCTCTCTCCAGATCTGGAGTGTTTACACCACTGTTTTTTTTTAAAAAAATAAAAATAACTTTAATTAAGCATCTTTAGAGTTATGAATGTTCACCCACGGTTTCTACACAGAACACTTGCCAGATCTGAGGAAAGGGTCTAGCTTAGGAGCCTAGGTTTTTTTTTGGGGGGGAGGGGGTTCCCCCTCATGTACCATTCTGTAATAGGAAAAATATATTCTTTACTCATATCACCGAACACATCTGTGTAAAGAAACTCCTGTTTCAATCAGCTGCTTCAAAAACCCTAGATCTCCTCTCTCCATAGGGTTCAATCATGGAAGATTCAACTCTGGTCTTGTTTGCCAGTGGAGATGAATGTGAACAGCACGTTAGTTTTCCTTTTACCTTCCTACTTTTGAGCAACCCACCCATATCCATTTGCCTTCTTTAGTTCGATTGGTTTACTCTTAGTGAAGTCAGAGGTCTTACAGAACGCTTAATTGTATCTTCTTTCTCTGGGATTCAAATGAGATGATACAATGCTTCGATCATTGTAAACAGAATTCACTCAAGAGGGAAGAAGCTGTCAGAGTAAGAACTTTCCTGGCCTCTGCATGTTGCAGATTGCAGGTTTCATCTTCAGGTCTCAATGTTTAAAGCAAAGTGTGCTGCTTTAAACATGCAGTTTTGAAAGAAAGGCAGTTCCGGATGAAAAAATGTATTCTCTGCTGTTAATTGTGAAACAGGCTCAGTGTTTGGTTTGACCCTGGATTTCCACTTTGAAGAACCCAAGTCATGTTCATGGATCTGATGGTCTGAAGGTCTCTGAGGACTGTCACCCAAACTGCAGTTGCAGTGGCTAGGCACTGAGGAAGGCCTGTTAAATAAAGAAGATTTTTGTTGTAGTTTTTTTGGGCTGTTTGGACGTGTTCTGGAGCCCGAAAAACCCACAACAACCATCAGATCCCAGCCGTGAAAGCCTTCGAGAACACAAATAAGATTTTTCCCACCTCCAAAAGAATTTACCATCCTTGTTCACCACAATGCCATCTAGGAAGGATCTGCACTTTAATCTCTTTCTCTTTCCCCCACTGGGATCCAGACGGCCACTGGCACAAACATTGGCACATGACACGAAGCTCTTAAAAAACACCAGAGGCTCTGTGAAAAGATGCTTAATCTGCATGTCCCAAATCTTTTCCGTTAAGAGCGGCACTCAAGATGCATTGGCCAACCTATGGTTTCAAAATTCTGGGTCCACAACTGCATGCAGTTCTATTGTGTTGAGAAAAGAAAACACTGTGCATAGTTTGTTATTTAAGAAAGCAGCAATGGACAAAATCTTCCAAACCTGACCCGGAATGGTTCAGATTGAGCTGGGCTATTTGCCCATCTGTGGACAGTTCATTTCTTGTAACCAAGCCCAAATGGCAGTGGACCTTGTCTTACTTAGCTTTACAATATATTCCATTTTATTAATTGTGTTGTGGTGCTTCAGTTACACACACACACACACACACACACACACACACACACACACACACACACACACACACAAGGATCCAAATGGGTTTCAGCTCCCTCCTTGCCTCTCTCCTTTGGTTTAATGTCAACAGCAAGAAAGAAAGAGGAAATGAGGACTATCTTATCTTCCTCCTCTGTCACTTATCAGAAGGACTTATTTATTTTGCTCTCTCCCACATTTGCTCTGATGAGCTTAAGATGGCACTCTTGGTTCTCTCCACTTTTATCTCACAAGGACTCAGTGAGGTAGGACAGGATGAGAGAGAGTGCACTTCAGGGTTACGGACACCAAATTATGGGCTCTCTAGTGAGCTTCAGGATTATAGGCATCAAATCCCCATGGCCTTGGTCTCCCAGCATCCAAAACACTATGCTATGCAGGATCCATGCCAGATCCTCTGGGTAGAGACTGTCTCTTAAACAGACGCAATGTTGTTGGAGGGTGAGTTTAATTGTCAGCTTTCTGGTAATGCCTGAAAAATCCATTTCTAGTATCTAACAAAGCAGATTGCAGTCTACACTCAAATAGAATCAATTAATTTCAATTAATTTCAATTAATTGATTCAATACACCAGAATATGCCTTGATTTACCCTCTGCAGTGTACAACTTGGATGGGGAGAGGAAACAGGTGTGTGTAGAGAAGTTTCCACATCTATTGTCCAGGAAAATCTGATCATCAGAATGCTAAAACAGTGGGGCATGGTGGTTGTTTCCTCCCTCGCTTGTTGCAATTGCCATAAGCATATCTCATCGCTCACACAAGAAGGGCCCTTTGAGGAAGGAATGGTTGATGGCTTTGGATGCTCAGATGGAAATGGGATGTGGCAAAAGGCCTGGAATGGATTCTCTGTCTCTCAACCATTAGCGGGTTTGCCAAGTTTACTTGCCACTCCTGGGCCGTTTCATTTGCTTTTTGACAGTAATAATCTCACACATTCTTGGAAACCAATTTTTCTTATTTCTCTTTGCTTCCTGCTTTTTGTCTCAGCACAAGTCCTTTTTCCACATCCTACATCTGCCTTGGCCTTTTCTCCATGGCAGTCGCACCACCGTTAATTATTCCTCAAAATGGCTCCAAGAGTTGGCTTTTTTGGGAGGGGGTCCTGCATCAGGACTGGGCAGAGTGCACCCTGGGATCCCATGCCTCTTCCCCCCTCCCCAAGGCTGTGTTTTTGCTAATCCTTCTCCCCCAACCAAAAAATAAGTTGAATTAAAACCCTAGAATCTAGAACATGCTTTCCCATTGTTCCTAAGATGCCACGGGCATATAGAGTGCTACACAGGTCATTTTCATGTGAAGCTACTCTAACTGGAATCGACACCCTGAGAGATGACTCGAGATTCCTGCTCCATCAGAACCACAGCCACATGTGCCCTTAGTTGGAGTCCTCTTTCAGACACCTCCATAATTTGCCTTTTGAGGATCCAAGTCCAGAATCAGTACCTGATCTCTTTAAACCTTGGGGAGCTTCCAGAGTGTCCCTGTCTTGGCAGGACCCACCAGTGATGCTGTCTCCTCCACCTCAGGGTAGAGATGCCTCCCTTAAGTCTTTGTCCTCCCTTGAGTCTTTCTCTCTCTATGTGCTCCCTGAAGTCCACCATTGTGTGGGGTTTTATTTGAAGTAGGTATTTATTTTATTGGTTTTGTTGGGTGGTTGGAGTTATTGTTTGCTTTATCCTTGTAAACTGCTTGCACTAGTGTCTGACACTAAGTCAGTGGTCGATGGACGGACGGACGGACGGACGGACGGACGGACGGACGGACGGACGGACGGACGGACGGACGGACGGATGGATGGATGGATGGATGGATGGATGGATGGATGGATGGATGGATGGGGCCAGGGTTTTAAAGTCTTGGGAGAGTCCAGCAGTAACTTTGCATTCTGCTTTTATTTCTTTAGCAGTTAGGGTTACTTCATGGATTTATTGTTCCTCTGCACAGAAGGGTATCACAACCACTTTAGCTTCCTGTCATGGCCTGAAGGTCACATCACTTTGGGAGCATTTGGGGAAACCAACATGACAGTCTCGCCCCTCTGCAACACTGAGCTGCAGACAGAACCTGCCAACTGAGCTTGGAGAAGTGATTTGTTTAGAGAACCACGGCATGGCCCTGCTGACAGAGGATTCTGGGAACTGTATTTTGAAAGAAGGAACATTCCCAAGCTCTACTATCCTTGCATGTGGGGTCCACCAGACAGTGTCTTGCCCAAGCTACTTCAGTTGTGAAGGCGATCTTAGAAGGTTGGCTCATTCTCTGGACCATAATCCCCCTGGCTCTTATTTTCTGTCATTCTTTTCTGCTTTTTCTGCAGAGGACATGGCTTCTTCATTGAGTGCACAAGTGTCTTCTGGCCCCACATTGCATGCCAAGCTTATACAGAGAACATCCAAGTAAAAGACCTCCTGGTCTTGGGCCATTGCTTCGCGTTCCTAATCAGATTAACCGATCCGAGCCACAAAGAGCTGCTTGTCTTTTTATAGGCAATGTTTTGCCATCTGCCTTCCCCACTCAATCACCCGCATTTGGGAAAACGATGCAAAGAGGCAACAAATTGCTGCCGGAGCAGAACAACAGAAGGAAGATTTAATATCTCGCTGTTCTCCATGTGTCAGTGCTTGTCGGCAGCATGTGGATTGCTGATCTGACCTTTGTTGTCTTGAACACTACCTTGTTCCCTCTTGCTGGCCATGGGCAACCCTACCGCATCAGTGGAATGGAATGCTGTGGGCTGATAGAATGCTAAAGAAGTCCATTGCTGAAAGATCCCGCTCTAGAGAGCTCTTTCTTTTGCATCTGAGGAAGCTAAAGGAGCAGTAGAGCCTTGGACTGCATACGCACGTCCTCTGGTCTTCAGCCCAGGTCCTATGAGGGGCTCTCTTCGTCTTTCTAGTCCTTGCAGGGTGGTTCTCTTCAACTCCTTCCCTTTCCTTATGTTCCTAGTCTCCTCATTCATTAGTTCAAAATGCAGTCCTAGCTGGGACCATTTCCTTGGCCTGGCTCCTGCCAACTGGCTGCTGGCTTGTGAGCTACACCAGCGGACACCTCCATGACAACACCAAGAGTTGCTTAGAGTTTAAGCATTTTATTAACTGAACACAACTTAGGCAGCCTCAACCAATAGGGCCCAGCTTAACTGCACAAAAATTAACTGCACATCAGCTGGATGCTTACAAGTTCATGTCCGGACCATCCTCATAATCCTCTGGTAGATCGCTCTATGGCAGAAAACCAGCCAGATACCTAAATCACTGAGCTATCCAGCCAACTTGAGAAGCAACTACATGTCAATGTTAAACCAGTCACACGGCAGCCAAAGCTTATTGTAAAAGGATTTTATTTTTGCCAACAGTGTGCATGGCTGCCCACATCACCTCAAGGTTTAATTTTTGTTCCTTCACTTCAAAGGTCACTGAGTCCATTCAACACGCTTTGGCATGTACAATCAAACTTCTTGAGCACAACTGTCAATGTAGAGCACTGAACTCTTGTATCATAAAAAAAAATCCATTTACTTAAGGCTTCTCTTGACCAAAGTTGTCCCATATCTCTGTATTTACTGTTAAAATGCTAGATCTTCTCCTGAGGTTTCCTGGATTCTAGGAAATGGCAAAGTTATACCTGGTGGTGTAAGCAGTTATGATGAACGTAAGGAGATGCAGTCAAACAACATCTGGAAAGCCATTCTTTACCAAGCCCTAATAATAATGATGATGACGCCTGATATTTTTAAATAATATTTCATAATTCTTGTGAGATTTCCAAATCCAAACTGATAAATGCCTTGAACATAACACACCAGACACAGTAGTAATAGAACGAAGAAATGTCTGAATCATTGACATTGCCCTGGGGATGCCAGAGTTAAAAATAAAGAACTGGAAAAACAAACAAAGTACAGAGACCTGGCAATCAAAACATCTCACTTGTGAATGAAACATACTTCAGTGGTGCCCATAGTCATTGGGGCTTTGGGAACAATATCAAGAAATTTCACACAGTATTATAAGCAGTTGCAGATCTCAGAAATAACACCATCAGAGCTACAAAAATTGGCAATATTAGGAGCATCATACATACTGCGCCAATATTTAACAGATACTTAGGTTTTTGGATAAAACTTGTATCTGTTGTTTAATACTAGTCAATGTTTTATAATTTTGATTGACTGTGTCTGGTATCTTTTAATCATCATCATCAAACTCTCAAACTCTGGCTCTGCAGCCAGAGACCTAAACCACTGAGGTATCCATCAGTTCTGTACAAATATGACCACTTTTACAGGACCAGCAAAGAGGACACACAAAAATGTGAGCAAAAAAGGAAAATTGTTTGCATTAAATTATAAGCCCTACTTTGCATGTATAGGAGTAAAATTATAATTAATAATAATAATAGAAGGCATCATTTTGCCTCTCACCCGAGTGGGGAATGCAGCAGATCCGGGTGACTGCTCAGTTTGCTGTCCAGCTGCTGACCATTGCCAAGGTCCATGACCTCCTCCTTCTGCCTCTTCGTCTTTTGATCAGATGTTGAACAGACAATGTTGTACACAAAGGACACTTTAAAAGGGCTGGCTGGATAACTCAGTGGTTTAGGTCTCTTGCGGTGGAACTAGAGTTGGGAGTTTGATTCCCTGCTGTGCCTCCAGGGAGAAAAGCCAGCCTGGGTGGCCTTGGGCAAGCTGCACAGTCCCAAGGTTGCCCCTAGAGGAAGGGAATGGTACGTCTGAGTACTCTCCTCCTAGAAGACCCTGAAAAGGGATGCCATAAGTCAGAACTGACTTGACGGCACATCATTATTTTTATCATTTCGGAGGGAGGATTGTCCCTCTGAAATGAGGGCATGTGGCCACTCTGTGCCCATTTTTCTTGTTTGCAGAGGAATTATACCAGCTTCTTTTCCACATCTACACACAACCCAGAGTAACATCATCTGCCCCTTTTCTAGAGCATCACACTTCAACACTGTTGGGAGGGGGAATCAAAATCTCAGGCAGGAGCATGGCTTCTGGTAACATTACCATTGATTTACCAATTTGTGACTCCTAGATTGGAAATGGATGAGTTGTGCTCTATAGCAAGGATTGGGTTTTCTAAGGAAACAACTGCTTTCAGTCCCAGTTGCATCTCAGCTGGAGTCCGCCACGATGGCGCATGCTTCTTCCACTGGCGAGCCAATTTCCAAAGACGGTCCAGACAACAATCCTGGCAACCGTCTTGATAGAAATATGTTTTCTTCTTCATCTGCTCTCTGGAACTCAGAGTGAAACAGCACAAATCTCTCTCTCTCTCTCCCTTCTGTTCTAAATCCCTCTCTTGGCATAATATCCTGTTTTGAAACTCAGAAGTGCCTTGCGTCTTTCCAGTGCATGGTGCACAAGATGCAAGCAGTGCAATGCTCCAAGAAACATATGGGTCTCTGCACGCATGTATATATGTAGGTATGCTAAGAACCCTGACATTTAGCTATAGCCACCAGGGCCTACAGTAGCTGGTCTCTGTCTTTGGATGTCTGGGAGCTGATATAAGAATATATTGCTTTTGTTGTTTAGTCGTTAAGTCGTGTCCGACTCTTCGTGACCCCATGGACCAGAGCACGCCAGGCCCTCCTGTCTTCCACTGCCTCCCGGAGTTGGGTCAAATTCGTGTTGGTCACTTCGGTGACACTGTCCAACCATCTCATCCTCTGTTGTCCCCTTCTCCTCTTGCCTTCACACTTTCCCAACATCAGGGTCTTTTCCAGGGAGTCTTCTCTTCTCATGAGATGGCCAAAGTATTGGAGCCTCAGCTTCAGGATCTGTCCTTCCAGTGAGCACTCAGGGTTGATTTCCTTCAAAATGGATAGGTTTGTTCTCTTTGCAGTCCAGGGGACTCTCAAGAGTCTCCTCCAGCACCACAATTCAAAAGCATCAATTCTTCGGCGGTCAGCCTTCTTTATCGTCCAGAATATATTGCTACCTGAGACATTTTGCTACCTGAGAAAAGGGTCAAGATCAGCCTCTTCCTGTGTACAGACATGAGTTTGTGGTTGGCTGTGATCCTTGTCTGAACAACAGTAAGGTACCAGTCTCTCATCTGGACATCCTGGTCAATAGATCAAAATCTGATGAATAAAAGGAACTTTCACATCATAACACAAGTTGCAGTATGACAGTTCAAAGTTTTGGGAGACTTCTAATTTACACAGCACGGCATCTGCTGAAAAAGGATTATCAGACTGGCCTTCGAAGACTGCTGAATTGGCTGGATATCTCAGTGAGTTAGGATATCTGGCTGTGGAGCCAGAGGTTGGGAGTTCAATTCCTCCCGGACCTCCCAGGAAAAGAGCCAGCCTGTGTAGCCTTGAGCAAGCTGCAGAGTGCCAGAAGAAAGGAATGGTAAACCACTTCTGTGTATTCTCTAGCTAGAAAATCCTGAAAAGGGCCACCAAAAGTCAAAACTGAATTGATAGCACACAGTCATCATCATCATCATCCATGGACACAGGCCTTTGTTGAGGCAGAGGGGCTTGCATGCTTCAGGGAGGTTGAGAGCTATGCTGGCAGTAGGGACTCTTGAAAGATCTCCCCAGCCAGAGAGGTCTCAGCTGAGAAGCTAGACTAACCGTGTCTACCAACCATGACCACCCTACTGCCAATCCAGCACACGGCCATTTGGCCTCCAGATGTGAATCTGCTTTTAAATGTGCTTCACTTAACCCCAGAACAAAACAGTCCAGATCCAGATCTCATATGAAGTGGTACAAATGACTTCAGCTAAATTGGCAATTTGGGCTTCGGCTGAAGCCGGAATCCAGCCTGACTATATATTTCACGAAGCATATGTGGCATTGTTGATGCAAGGGTGTGCTCCATTTCCTGTCTGTCTCCCATTTTCCTTTCTGATGTCCTCCTTCCCATTCAGCTGCTTTTCTAGACTCCACCAGTTTCCCAAAACTTAACACTTGTATTGTTCTATATGAAGATGTGCAGAGACAATAAATATTAAAAGTTTTAACTAACCAGGTATATTTCTTTGCTTTTAAAAAAAATAATGGTGAAGCAATGCAGTGTGACCTTGTATAGTTAAATTATATGGTTCCAGACAGATTTCCCCCCTCTTCTTTATCCTTTATGGAAACCTCAAGACTTTTATGAACCCTGTTGTGTTTAATTCCGTTTAAGCGACTGCTTTTTGTGGCAAATAGATTGCCTGTGATTATGTGCCAGCCATCTCCTGTGCAAAAACCTATAGACAAATTATTAGCTTTTAAGGAAAATTACCCACTTCGCAATGCTTAAAATAGTGAGAGGTTTGTTTACAGATGAGTCTTTTATGTCACAAAGAGAGCATACCCGACACAGGAGAGGTTCTTGCAGTAAATGTACCAGAGAGCAAATCAAAGTGGAATCTAGGGTGTGCTCTATGAGGTTTCTCAAAATAGTCACCCTGTTTCCCTGGCAGTAGAAAACAACTGAGTACCACTAGTCAACAGGAACAACTAAGATGACTAAGGGTACGACCACAGTGGAAAAAATGTGGGAAATGCTTTGGGATTGGGATGGACTGATTTACTTTTGTTTCTATTGACCACATGACTCAACAGGAAATGCCAATCATCCCAGAGTTCCCACCCATCTGTACTTTTTGCCTCTGCCATTGGGGCTTCTACTTTTTTTAAAAAAAAAATGGATCTATTTGTGTTGGTTAAGGCAGTGTGATCACTTGAACTGATGCAGAAAAGCCACCTCACTAGTACACACTCACAAGAATGGATAGCAAAACGTTAGCAAAATCCTTTTTTTTAACAGTGTATTCTCTCTCTGTGGATTAGACTCTTCTTTTTATTTTTTTTATCACTTTTGGAATGGAGAGCAAAGCTTCTCTCCACTGGCAAGTTTTTTTTTTTAAGATACTGACAGGAGGAAACGAGAAAAGGAAACTTTGTTTACATCTTATTTGGCCATTCCTTTGTAACAGCATCACCTGCTGGGCTAGAAATAGAGCTGCAAATAAGGTTTTCCTCTCTCACCCTGTACAGCCAGTTAATATGGAGGGACCCAGGGAAAACCCCAGTGTGGCTTCACAGCAAGTGAATTCATATTTCCCTTGCTGTGTAGTCATGGCCCTAGTTGAAGAAAATGCAGCTACTAGAGTATCCTATAGGAGATACCATCAGGAAGGAATGTCAATGTCACAGCCTCTCCTTTTCAGTTAGAAATCAGGGGGGAAAATACATCTTTTCTGAGAGATATTGTGGGATGTCGAGAATATTTTTTGGGGTTTTTTTTCCCCCTCGAAGAGCCACCTATCTTTACAGAACTTTTTTTTTTACAATATCTACACAAAATGGCATCTTTCTTGCACAAGATTCTCCAGAAAGGGTATTGAATTGTACAGAATTTGGCACTTTGTTGTGCAAACAAATGGACAAGAAAGAAATCTAAGATTTCACATATTACTGATCTGTTCTGCTCAACACCTTGAAGACACATCTTTCCCATTTCCCTCTCTGGACAGATGCAATTAAGATCCCAGTGTGCAGTCTGACTGAACTTCCCCCCACTGCTTCTGATCGGCAAATAATATTTAACCAATGACCTCATCAGTACTGATTCTCCAGGTGGTTTACCCTTCTTCAGGACTGAATCAAGTCATCAGTTCACAAGGCAAGATACATAAGGCAATAACCTACGGCACCATCATAGAAGATGCATTACTGTGTGTTATAATACAAAAGTGTACTAAAGAGTAATGATAGTGGCCAGGCATCAAGCTGCTAGTCTGACATTTTCACACCACCCTCTGGGCATTAGCAGCAGTGGCACTGCAGTACAAATATAGTAAAGTCTTGCATCTCTTCCCAGTACAAGCTGGCACTGTGGGTTCACAAGAAAAGGGAAAAGCAGACATAGAGAGACACCATTAGTCTGTCTAGCCCAGTATGGCCAATTAAGAGTGACAGCAAAGGCTGCTCGTGGTGTCAGGCAGGATTCTTTCCTAGCCATAACAAGAGTGCCCTTGGCTTTCCTGATGGTTTCCCATCTAGGTACTAACCAGACCTGCCCCTGCTTTGCAGCCAAAACCAAGATTTCAAGGTATTATGGTGGCAAGGGGTGGTGGTGGCTTGAGTTCATTGCAGTCTAAATGAGCCCCTGCGAAGTTAGAAGGAAGATTTGTTCTTCTTGTTAATTCTACCTTCTGAAGATGGGGAAGAAAAGAAAATTACTCCTGTGGAATCACCGGCACAAGCCTGCATGTCTTTATGGTTTCCTGTGAAAAGTTGGCACGACTTATGTTGGAAAAGGAAAAAAAGCTACGGGGGCTAAAACAGCCAGGAATAAGGATGTCCACATGGATGCTCTCCTATTTCTCAACTCCATATCTAGTCTATGCCTGTCCTGCTGTTCATTATGGGGTGAGGTCCATCCTTTCCTTTCCTTCTTTTTTAATTTTTTTTTTCATCCCAGCAAAAAGTACAAGTTCAGGGATAAGAATGTAATAAATGCTAAGACATTTTGCTGCTTGAGATACAGCAGGAAATATTACCAACCCCATCTCCCATCTAACATCCAACTCAAGTTACATCATCCTCAAAACCAACCAGGTCATTCTGGCATCTGAGGCAGATAATCCCACAAACACACCTTTCCATCCCTGACAGTCCAATTGACTACATTGCTGCTTTTTCATGGTGCCTCGGATCTGCTCCCTTGTTGTGTCTAATGTAAGGCAGGATAGATATTTGGCCAATGGTCTCAGGCAGTTCCTGACAGTGTGAAGGTATGTGTCACTGTGTCTTATTTTTGGCTTTTTTAAAATCACTCTTCATCCTTGCAGGTATCAAGCTTATAGACAAAGACATGGTCAGGTCTGTCATACAATAGACAATGTCAACAATTCATGCCCCCCTCCCAAAAGCAATTACAATAAGCAAGAGAATATACAGTATCAACCAATTGACATACCTAGCAGACAAGCAGGTTGTGACTTGGTACCGAAAAGGTCACCATGTCATTACCAGACACACCGTCACAGGGAAAGGTGAGAGCTTGGAAAAGTTGCTGCTTGGATTACAACTCCCAGAATCCTGAGCTTGAGAATTTTTGGTGTTGTAGTCCAAAGAGGATCTTCTGCAAGCTTGAGGAAGAGGCATTTCACTGTTGGGTAGGCTCAACAGTAGAGATGGGGGTATTCGTATTTGAATACAAATACCCCCGCACAGGTGGACATAATGAGGGTCCAGCCCCATGGGGCCGGACGGTCCACTCACCGATCCGCCACTGCTGTGGGCTCCGTGCTAGCATCCTATCATTCCGAAGATCGTGTTCGGCTCACCACTCCTGGCAGGAGGTGGGACAACAAGCCTCTCTGCTAGGTCGAAGAGTGGCTCGCCAAATGCAATCTCCAGAGCCATTGGAAGGCTCCGCAGCACCTGCGCCCACAGCGGATCGGTGAGTGGACCGTCCGGCCCCATGGGGCTGGACCCTTGTTATGTCCACCTGTGTGGGGGTATTCATATTTGTATACGAATACCCCGCACAGGTGGTTATTCATATTCGTATTTGTATACGAATACGAATAACCCCATCTCTACTCAACAGAGAAGGTCTGTCTCCCTTGTTGTCCCCAAACAGGCCAGAGGGCCTTCTGTTCTGCATTTGGCCACGCACTGATTTTGTAAAGCACAATTCGCATGCTGCATGTGGATCTTAATTGAAAGGAAAAGTTGACTGCAGTCCTGACACCACAGAATATTAACTTTGTTCTGAGGTTGACGACTGCCAACTCTCTTCTTTGTAATCATATTTCATGGACTGACATCAAAATCTATCTGAATTCAATCATAATGTTTTAAAAAAACAGTTCAATTTCCCAATATAGCACACAATCCATACAACAAAAACAAGTCGGAGAGGCTGGTGGGGTGGAGAGCATAAGTGCAATGTGACATTCCTTTTGACCTTTATCGACTAATTTTAAAATACAGACCCCTTGGGCTATTGATGAGCATGTTATGGGCCATCAAGCTGAAACCAACTTATTCTGCCCCAATAGGGCTTTCAAGGTAGGGAAGGTGTTTTAGGAGTGGTTTTACCACATCCCTCCCTCCCTGTCCTCATGAGTTTCCATGACTAAGGAGGGATTCGAACCCAGGCCTCTTACGTCTTAGCCCATCTTTCTCTGCACTACACCGCACTGGGTATATGGGAGAACTTAATTCCTCAAAGCTGTTTCTGAAGACTTATCAAAACAGTGGTTTAAACCCCACTGGGGATTCAAAGAATGCTGGTTAATTTCTTTGTTTTTGTTGAGTTAGGCTATCTTGACTCAAGAGGAATTTTCAAACCTCACAAGATTCTTTGCCGTGAGATTGAGATAAGAAGCACTCTTCTTTCTCTCTCGGATCTCCATAGATTGTGCCAATGGTTTCTGTGCAAAACTAGAGACTTTTGTCTTAGAGTTGCACAGGGTGCAAGAACAGAACAGTCAGCAGAAGAGACATGAGAAGAATCCATGGATTCTACTTCAATTTCTCAAAAAAAAAAAAAAAAAAAAAAAAACACCAAACACTCTGCTTTATGAATCCGGGATATTGTACTTTTGTATCCATGATTCAGAATGTCAGAAAATGGCCCAATATTGCTGCACAATATCACACCCACGTTACCAGCAGGAAAAAAGGATGCCAAGCTTTACACAGAAATCAACATGTTGACAACACCAATGACAGCAGTCAAGAGAGTCTACAAGACATCCTCTTGTATTAGAGGTGGGCACGAACCAGGAAAATGGTTGATAATGGTTCATCATGATTTGTCAATATTCACAAACAATGAACTTTCATAAACTTTCTGATAAAACAAATTGTTAGGTGGTTCATGTACTCTGGGACTTCAGGGAGCAGTAGAATGGCCCCCCGTGAGTTAGAGATGTCAAACTTGGAATGAGTCTTCAGCAGTCTTTCCTCCCCACTTCCTCTAAATTTGGCAAATATTGTATTTGGGTTGTCCAAGTTATAGTCCCCCCCCCCAAAGCAGTTCACCAGGAAAGTGCTCTTTAGCAGCTGGCTTGGGGAAAATTAAATTAAATTAAATTAATCTGGCCAGGGATGATGTGCCCCAAATGAAACATAGTTCAGTGTTTCATTTCATACTGGGTAGGGATGTTTTCCTGAAACAAACCACGAAATGGCCCAATTCATGGGGTTGGTTTTGTACCTGTTTCTAACATTCACAAAGTGACACCAAGCAGGGGGAAATCCCAGAAGCTGACTCCTTTTTCATCAGTTAACCTCTCCTCACCCAAACACAAAGCAATTGTCAGGACTGTTTTTCAACAAGAGTGAATTCTCTTTCGAGATAAGCAAGTTTGATCTTTTCAGTTAATATGAGCTATTTTAAATCTGGAGACATTTAGGGTTGCTTCTTTCTGTATGGGAGGGGAACAGTTTTACATTTAAAAAATCATTAAACACCTTTTGCCTATACATCCCTAAATATGGCAGAAAGCAAGAGCAGACTTGTCTGCCATGTGTATGCCAACATTGGTGCTGATCCAAAGTCCAGTTTCAAAGTTATAGTGTTCTCCTTGGGCTCCCCTCATTGTTGTTTGGATTTCCCACGTTTAGAATTGCCCGACACCTCATCAATTATACACAATTAACTGCAGCACATGGCACAAACTTTAAATGGAGATCGGGTTAAGATCCTGATAATGAGACACCATCCTCCACTGTGTTTGATGGCAGTGAACGAACAGAACGGGTTCAGGGCAGGTCTCTAGCAAACAGGGTTTGTTTCCCATCACCGCCTATTGTTCTACGCACATAGCCAGCATCCGCCACCGGAAACATCACTCCACTTTGTCCCATTCTAAGGCCTGTTCTACTCACTCCTTTTCTGATTCTACATTATCCAGCGTTCACCTGCTGGTTCAAACTCCTGCGTCATTCAGCCATCTGTCCCTGCATTGTGTAGGGGTAAGCTGGTGGGGAGGACTTGCTTGCTACTGTCTGAACTCTTACAGTGTACAGACCACTGAGAAGAAGGAGTGTGAAGCTGCTAATGTGTTGGCAACCCTTTTCCTTGAGTACAAGGGACGGCGAGCAAAGAGATGGAGTCCGGAGCATTATTTCCTTCGCTCCACACAGACACACAAATTCCTCTGGGGCAAAGGATATAACTTCTTTTCCTTTGCTTTGGTTAATGCTTATCATTAATGTATGTTAACATGTGGCGGAGTGTTATAAATGCAATTAAATGTTAATGCGAGCATCTGTTCAGCTTCACTTGGGTAGTGAGAGAGAAAAGTGTTACATGCTCGCACTGGCAGGAAAAGCTTTTCCCCCTGTTTCTGAAGCACCACCAAGGAGGACGGCCAAGGCGGGATGGGAAGTGTCTCTCTTACTGGACACCTTCAAAGCTCCCTGATGCGCTGGCGTTTTACAAAAGGATGAAATCGAAACGGTTGCTGTCCAAGGAAGCAACGGCTGGGGGAGGGAGGAGGGTTGCTGCCTGGACCCAGCGTAACAGGATGCTATTTAAAGGACAAAACAACAACACTCACAAAAAAAGATGTGTCTGTGAGGAGAAAAGAATCAGCAAGAGGGAAAGAGAGAACAGAAACACCTGGAACCGTAGGGCATGCCCTGCTTGTCAAGCTGTGACATGATTCTCAGAGGGACCCAGGAGAATGAGACTTTTTACATGTATTTTCTGGGACAGGATTCTGTCAAAAAAGAAAGAAAATAAAATGCTGGAACATGCGGGCTTATATTTTCATCGGTGCAAGAAAGTTGTCAAAGGTGAGGGAGCAGTGGTAGCAAAACTGGCTGCTCAGAGCTTTGAAATAGTATGGAACTATTTATACACAAAATCTGACAGTGTATTTCCAGTCACACCAGCTTCCCGCGAGCAGAAAATTGCTAGTATGCTAGCATTATTATAGAATCATAGAATATTTGAGTTGGAAGGGGTCTACAAGGCCATCATGCCCAACCCCCTGCTCAATGCAGGAATCCGAATCAAAGCAGATCCGACAAATGGTTGTCCAATTTTATGGGGTGTGCGTTTTGTCTTCTGGATCTTGACCCAGTGTCTGAAAAGATATAGCCCAAAAGAAAAGATTACCACCTCAATGGGAAGAACTAGACAGTATCTGTCTTTTATGGGGAGTTAACTCTATAAACATGCATGGAGAGATTATCTGGAGATTACAGCAATCCTATCTATCCATGTGGGCATACGCAGATGATTGCGCTTTAAGTTCAACCAGTCACCTTAGAATGCCAAGGCAATATCCAGAGAGAAAGAGATTACGAATGGCTGCTCAGCACTTAGGGTGCAACTACATGGGAGGAATAGAATCCTGATTCTTTTCTTCATAAATTTTCAACCCAAACCCTATCACTTCCACTGTCTTGATTCACAGTTTACCTTTATGCCAATAGAATAGACAATCCCATTTTGAGATCCCACTTTGTAATTCTTCAGACACTTCAATTTACCTCAGAATCAGAGCCCTGCCCTTCGCTGGCATATTCTTCTCACGCTTCCTCCACGTTTTCTAACCTCTCTGTCAACTGTTCTGAACTTGCCACCGGAATGAAGCAGCCAAATTAAAAAAAAAAAAAAAAAAAAAAAGCAAGCTGGGATGTCTCCTCGCTGAAATGACTCTGTGATGCCACGCTAAATTGGAAAGGATAGTTTAAAAACTTTCTCATGTTCTTAAATGCAGAATGTCTTGCAGTGACTCCCAAGAATAAGTCATCGTTGGACATCCCCCAATTGGCAATTTGGAGCGACAGAGGAGATTACACATGCCAGGAAAGTGGGTGGTGGGGTACACTTCTTAAATCAATCCAAAATAAACCATTCCTTGCTGTCTGTTCAAAATAAACCAATTCACCCCTGAGAAAGAGCCTGCTATGGAGTCCATCCTGTGGTCTCCAGAAATACATTCATTTGCAGGGTACAAAAGGCAGAGTATTTCAAGGTGTGGCTGCATCCTTAGATTCTTTCTAATATCCATCTTCCAAAAAGCTAAGGATTGGGAGAAGGGTATAGTGATATTCCTTTGCAAGTCTCAAGGGGATTCAAGAGATCCCATGATGCCAAAATTAGAAGGTTCAAGGTTGATCAAACTGACACAGGAAATTGTTAGGAATTGCTATCTTGGACAATGGCAGAGCCATGATAAGCGGTGTCCTTCCACTACAGTATAGCTGGTGCTGTGGTTCTGAAGCCCTGGGAGGCGCTACTTAATAGGATTAGTGGTCATGTATACTGATAGGTTCCTCTTACGGGACATTTCCTTATCAGTTTGTGGTTTTGACAATATGAGGATGAGAGAAGCACTCTTTGCTTGGGCCAGCTCCACAGGGAAAATATGGTGGTGTCTTTCAACAAGAAATACTCTGAGCAGCAAGTCACAAGTAAGTGAAAACCTGGATGCCAGAGTGTTGCTTCAGATTTTGCCTCTGAACTCACTAGGTGGCAATCACATTCAACATAAAACAATGCACCAGTACAGAATGCACCAAAAAGAGTGGAAGAAATCACTGTGATAATCACAGGAAAATCAGGAAGTACCTATGGGCAGATCTGTCAGTTTTGCTTTATCCAATTCTCAAACTTTGCTATCTTTGGTAAATTCAGATAAAAAAACATTGAAATGTAATTCTCCCCCACCCTTCATGTTGTTTTTGTTGTTTAGTCTTTAAGTCGTGTCCGACTCTTCGTGACCCCATGGACCAGAGCACGCCGGGCCCTCCTGTCTTCCACTGCTTCCCAGAGTTGGGTCAAATTCATGTTGGTAGCTTCGGTGACACTGTCCAACCATCTCGTCCTCTGTCGTCCCCTTCTCCTCTTGCCTTCACACTTTCCCAACATCAGGGTCTTTTCTAGGGAGTCTTCTCTTCTCATGAGATGGCCAAAGTATTGGAGCCTCAGCTTCAGGATCTGCTGAATCCACCCTTCATAGGGATCATCAAATCCCTCCATCTCCCTTCCTTCACATTCATGTTTTCCTTATTTCAGAATGAAAGGCTTTCACCCGCCCCTAAATGGAATGGGAAAAACTGTCAATTTCACTTCCTTACATATTCAGATTCTATAAAGGTGGGCAAATGTTGAGTCAGAGGAAATTTGATTTTGCCCTGAAGCTAAACTTGCCACCCATCTGTAGTAATAGGGATAATGGTCTTTGAACTTTGACAGACAATCTAGGAGAGTAAAGCTGTTTTTCTTTCTTTTTTTCCAGTCCTGTCTCTGAAAAGCTTACTCAGGAGGGAACTCAAAATGTTCTGCTTTGGAAGATGCCGGCAAAGGAAGAATGAATGAGAACCACCCAGCTGTGCATGTGGATCTTTTCATATGTATGCTCATATCCCTTTCTTCTAGATCACAGAAGCATTCACTAGTTCACATAATAACTTCAAGAAGTGCTCTGGCACTGTTTATGCCGGGAGAACAGTATTAACAGTGCGCCAGTGTGAAAGGTCTCACTTGCAATTATTCTCTGTACCCCTTAAGCTATTTTCCAATCCACTAAGCCACAGCCCTCTTTTCTCTCTTTTTCCCTCCACAGTTTCAACTTGAACATTAAATGTTGTAACTGACCACAATTTGTTAAATATATGGCTGTTTGTGATGTACTCACCGTAATTTGTTGAAACCCATTTTCCCTCTCCTAAAAAAAAAAAAAAAACAATTCTGTAATGCATATGGGTAACTCTGTGGGTAATGAAAACCTAGAAGGAAAGAATAGGATCAGCCTGTTGGTCTTCGTCCTAAACCACAGAGTATTCATCCAAAGGGCTGAGGATGGTTTTAAGGCACGCTCATTAGGATCTCTCCACTAGAGATGAAAAGATGATGGGCAGGCCATAAGCATGCTTTGTTTTATTTATTTCTTCTTGTTGTAAGGGCAGGTGAACATCTTCATCATAAATATTGCACTGTTGTGCAGCCTGCTAGAAAATAACAAAGAAAAGAAAAGAGAGAGAGAGAGAGAGAAGGCTGGAGAAATCTTGAATACAGCAAACTGACAGCACAGAATCTGGTCACTGTCCCTAAATATGGACAAGCAAAGAAGCAAGCAAGAAAGGAAGGTATTGACATATAATATACCTTTAAAGATTGCTCAAACTGGACTATGGGTTTTTGTCAGCCACTGGCCTCTTGGCTCACTTTCAGAAGAGATATCATCTCTTCACTGAGGCAAAAATTTATAAAAGAGATAGATCACTTCCTGCTTGTGAAATACTAAATGCTGAGGATATTGAAAGTAGATATACTACCCTGTTTCCCTGAAAATAAGGCCTAACCTGAAAATAAGCCCTAGTATGATTTTTCCGGATGCTTGTAATATAAGCCCTACCCCCAAAATAAGCCCTAGTTAAGTGAAACCCCCCCTCCACCATTGTGCAGCATTGTGCAGCAACCAGAAGATGACATGACTTTATTAAAATAAATGTAGATTGTTGTACATGAAAAAAATAAAACATCCCCTGAAAATGAGCCCTAATGTGTTTTTTTGGAGCAAAAATTAATATAAGACCCTGTCTTATTTTCGGGGAAACATGGTAGATATACTAAAGCGAGGGAGTACATGACTTAAAGGGCTAAACGTCTATATTGTGATAGCTGTAGCTCTGTATTTGTTATTTGTAACTAGATTACAAATAACAACTTATGGTGGCATTAAAATGAAATAACATAAAAGAGGTGGAAAAGAAAATTGTAGGATGAGTCAAGGATGAGTAACAAGGTTGATCAGGGGACTGGAAACCAAGCCCTATGAGGAAAGACTGAAAGAACCGGGCATGTTTAGCCTTGAAAAGAAAAAAATGGCTGAAGGGATGAAAGATAGCACTTTACAAATATTTGAAAGGGAGACATACACAGGAAAGGAAGGATCTGTTCTGGTCCTGGATCATCCCAGTGTGCAGGACATGTAAGAACGGGCTGATGCTACAGGAAGCCAGATTTGGGCTGAATATCAGGAAAAACGTCCTCACTGTTAAAGCAGTATGACAATGGAACCAACGACTTCAGAAGGTGGTGAGCACTCCAACGCTGGAGATATTCAAGAGAAAATTGGACAGCCATGTGTCAGATCTGCTTTGATTTGGATTCCTGCGCTGAGTAGGGGGTTGGACTCGATGGCCTTCTAGGCCCCTTCCAACTTCATGATTCTATGATTCTTTGAATCTGTGAATTTCTAATAAAGAGTTTTCATGTGTTCAAAGGTTGGTGGTGAGAAGAAAGAAGTGCATCATCTGCAGTTTGGAGGCCTATCATCTTTGCCGTCAAGTTGAGCTGCAACTCACTACCAAACTATCCCTGTAGCACAAGCAAGAAGCCTGGAAGGGGGGGACCTCACATGCATGGGCTCCAGATAAAAAGTTCTGTACCCTTGTTCCTTTCATGTCTTGTCTTTTGATGTACATTACATCTCAGTAAATAATAATCGCCTCTTAAAATGCAGTTATTCTTCTTCTCATGGGTATCTGGATTGAAAAAGGAGGAAGAGAGAAGAAGTCTAACTTGAAAACTGAGCTCTCCAGTTTATTTGGAAGGGAACTCTGAGTAAATCAAGCCAGCCTTATGCATTTGCCTGCTGATAAATCCATTTTGAATCAAGCGGATGGACATTAGAATGCAACATGAGAAGGCTATGGACAAAACGAAAAGGTTGTGGTAGAATTAATGAAGAAATATTGTTTCGGAATCCGGCCATTAGCTTTTGGGGTCATTTGCAAAACTGAAACGCCAGCTCGTTAGAGGAGGTGAGGGGCAAAATGAAAATGCTTATTTGGTATGTTCCAATGATTTTGCACTCATCCGGAGCTTGAGCATGACAAACCTACATGGATTGAGTGCCTTTTTATCTTAGCTGTTTAGATGATTAAGGGGCACTGAAAATAGATTGCTCCTCTAATGGTTATGGAGGCATTTTAATTCAGCATTGGGTAGCATAATTCGACGGTAGATTTGCATGCCCACACATCCCTTCCCATTGGTTCTATTGATTAAGAGTACATTTTGTGTTTTCTCCAAATTACTTTCCTGGAGGCTGGAAATATCGGCAGCCTCCTCTCAAACACTCAATGTTCCATATGCAATAATTAGTGATGAATCAAAGTAGATTTAGGTCCTCGTTTCATCATGATAAAAGTGTAGTTGGAGGGAATATAAGCTCTTCTCCGACCTGAGGTCCTCCTTCACTGGAAGATCAAGCTTGCAAGTAGTATGATAGCTGCTGCCTGATTGTAGGGACCTTTCAAGAACAGAACTGTTGGATAGTGTGTGTGTGTGTGTGTGTGTGTGCCCTTTTAAGAATAATCTCATCGTTGTTTGTTGACTGTATGTCTTTGCCTTGATTCTTAAAGGAGAAGAAGACCAGTTTTGCCCAGAGACAATAGTTAAAAGCCCACTGCTTAGTGTAGTAAATTATGCTAGAGTAGACCCATGAAGCCAATGGGGATGAAATGAATGAATCAACTCCTTCATAAGTCCCATTGATTCAGATGGGTCTGCTTTAACTGTGACTAGAGATGGGCACGAACAAGTGGTTCGGTGGTTTGTGCCGGTTCATTTATCAGCCCACCAGGTATTTGGCGCTTTGAAGCCCCACCTCCTCTGGCAGGCACCCACTCAGGGGCAGCAGTTTGGAGGAGGCGGGGCAGAGAAACCAGGCCACTGTCTCTGAATGGGTGGTTCGTGCCCATCTCTACCTGTGGCTCGTTATGCTAAAGTAAGTGGCAGTTAGAGGAGGCTCATAAGAATCAGTGGAACGTATGGGAGGGTTGACTCTCCCAAACCCTGTTGATTCAATGGGCCTACTCTAGTGTGATTTACTATGCAATGCAACAGAATTTGGGCCAATTTTGCACAAATTTCAACAGTTTGATAAAAAAAATATCCTTTCTCTTCAGATGAGCTTTGCCTTGGTGACTGGTTGTCTAGGTGACAATAAACAGGATGGTTTATATTTGTGGCTTCCAAATCTGTTTTCATAATGCTTTTACCTAACTTTTTAAAGATAATATTATTCATTCTTCTTTAATATATGACTAATTTGCTATTTTTAGCTTTTAATATTATGATGTAATGCTATAAGCTGCCTTGGGCCCTTTTTTAGGAGAAAGGAGAGGTAAACATATTTGAAATAAATCATAGAGTCCTAGAATGATGGTGTTGGAAGGGGCCTAGAAGGCCATCAAGTCCAAACCCCTGCTCAAAGCAGATCTGACAGATGGTTGTGCAATTTCCTCTTGATTGTCTCCAGCATTGGAGTGCTCACCACCTCCCCAAGGTCATGGGTTCTATGGTTGGACTGCTCTAAATAAATAAATCAAGAGGTTGGCCCATGTTCCCAGTGGTTCCAACAAGCATCCCATGCATGATGTTCAATCCAGGATGAATACTGAATCCCATTCATCTGCTTGACATGCCGAGCTATTCCATCAGAGATCAGGGATTCCATTTTCATCTACCATCTGAGCAGTCAGGCATTCATTAATGGTTTCTAATTCTCTGTGATGTACATAGAAATGGCTAATAATAATAATAATAATAATAAGAAGAAGAAGGGGGTCATTCAGAAAAATCTTCCCATCTTTCTCTTATATCCTCTGCAATCCATCAAAAAATAACTTTGCCAGGGGCTTTCTCCCTCCCTCGTTCTCTTTTTGCCTTGATATTTGGCTGATGAATTTGGTCATTAAATTAATCTAGTCCTCAGGCTCTGTCAAACTCTTAAATGACTTTTGCTGGACCTCATCCAAGAGGGTCAGAAACAATGTGAAGAAAATCTCATTTTGTACCTGAGAATGGAAGAAAAGCCCGTGGACCACACCAGAGGCTTATCTTGCTGAACAGCCTTTTGGCCAATTGAACATCTCTAGATGGGGCAAGGGGACATTTGAAGCATTTTTTAAAAATGGATGCCAGAATCCTATTCCTTACTCCTTCCTGTGTAAATCCATTGGTGCAAATGTTTGTTTATTCCCTTTTAGTTAGGAGAGTAAGAAACATGAAGAGATTAGCCCAGTTACATCACCAACCTCTCTGTTTGGTTTTCCCACACAGTTCTCCATACTAGCAGTTTGCTGGTATAAAATCATTCTAGAAGCCTTTAAATTAGAAAAAAAAATATTTACTTACAATTGTGATCAGTAGTTACAATCAGAAGGATAAAGGGGGAAAATGAGGAGTCAGAGACTTTGCCATCTGGAAGAGGCAGCCTTCCATGCCCGAGACATGGAGATGAGTCAAAAAGAGAGAGAGAGAAATGGAAGCAAGACAAAAACAGGAAGACGGGTGGGAATTAGAACTTTAGTAATTGGTTAGTGGCAGAAGATCATCACCTTAGGTTGTGAAGAGCCCACTCCCACATGTTATGTGATGCTATAAGAATGCAAGATTGCTATTATGTCAACAAAATGTTACTGGTGACTTATTGATAGTTGATCAGTCAGTATGGATATATGGTGCAACATACAGATTGTTTCATAACAGGCAATAATTCACCATTGAAATTTACATGGAAGGACATACTTTGAAGTAAAATGTAAGTCCTTTCTTAAATAGGATTCCAGCCAAGGCATGCTTGGATTTCTCGGGGAGTCTTGGGTTTTTTGGAGGGGTTTAGTCAGTTCCTTTGGAAACACATATGGTACATGGTCAACCCTTTGCCCACCCCAGGCATTAAGGCATCTTTCATGCCCCAAGCTATACCTTTGTCACTCTTTGCCCCAAAGGGGTTGGAAAAAGAGAAGGGAGAGAAATCACACTTGCTGTGCTTTGGAAGAGATGTCTTTCATCATGACATGAAGCATCCAGTAAACAGCAAACAAACAAACAGGGTCATTTTTTACTTCAAGAGGAGCTTGTGATGGCCCCATGGGCCAGTTTCTGGAAGGCTCGGGATCCAAGAGGGAGATGATGCAGCTTGGGGTCTTGTGCTCAATTAGCAACATTTAGTGCTGGTGGAACTCCAAGGTTTGTGCCAAACCCTCTGTTCCTTTGAGGCATCCAAAAGTTTTACAAATCTGATAGTGAGGGGGACACAACATACACAAAAAGACACTGGCCTGTTTGGCTGAGAAATTCTGGGAGTTGTAGGTTTTTTTTAAAAAAGAAAAAGTATATATTTTAAGGCTTGTGGTTCTCCTGTCCATCTGGTCTCTTCATACTTTTGGAAGGAAGGAAGGAAGGAAGGAAGGAAGGAAGGAAGGAAGGAAGGAAGGAAGGAAGGAAGGAAGGAAGGAAGGAAGGAAGGAAGGAAGGAAGGAAGGAAGGAAGGAAGGAAGGAAGGAAGGAAGGACAGACAAAATAAAATAAAATCCACCAAAGGTAAGAATTCCTGTTTTCAGAATATTTTTCATTCTGTTATCAAATCTGAAGAAATAGCAGCCGTATGAAATGGAATTATTTCACAATGCAGTGCATAGTTCAGCTCCATCTTGGCTGAAATTTCTACATGCAAGGGGTGTAAAGCAGTGAATGTCTCAATATTAAATCTGAAAAACAAGTGGGGGGGTTGAAGTTACGCGGCACATCTTTGTGGGGTGTTTTGGGGTCATGCTTTCTCCTTGTGCAATCAAGGTGCTCATTCTAGCAATTATTCTCTCCCCTGTCGGCGCAAACGCCTCACAGCCGCCACTGCTAATTCCTCACAGGAAGCGTCTTCAGCTTTCAGTGCCTTTCCAAGAAGGCTTGAAGGTCACTTCCCTGCCTCATTGTAGATTTACATTAGGAACGTTAACAAACATACAGATGCTGCTGATAGTTGTGCTCATGTATGGAAATGCTCGCCAGCCTTCCGAGCCTCGCGTGTTTCCTTTCCGGTGATACTGCAAGAAACCCCCCCCCCCTTAACCGCAACAAGATGGCTCATCTTTTTTATTTTACCTGACACCTCTCCCACTTACTGGGCAGTCTCGTGGCACCATCGTGCCTTTCCCTTCTGCCTTGACGACCCCAAACCAGCTTGTACGCTCTTCTTTCCTTGCAAATCAGGAGAATCGGGACGAATGTATTCAAGCTGTCTACACTGATATCCTAAAGCTGTCAACTCTCACCTTGGAAGGCTGACAAATGCTGCATAATCAAAAGCATTAGTGCCGCTTTCCCTTTGTGGCACACAATACGGACCTCCTCGTGCCGCCTGACCTTATTTACACCAGCAGGTAGAGAAGCAACTTGGTGAAACCTTCCTTTGTGTTGCTCTTAGGGGCTGCAGAAATAACTTGGGACACCACAACACTTACAGAAAGGACTGAAGTCACTTCCCAGAGACTTCAGTCATTGCACACCACGTAAGCCCTTGTGCGGTTTTTAAAATAGTGCATTGGTGTCACTCTTCAACTGCACTACGGCTTCCATTCTGTCCAGCCAGTGCTAAGAGGCTTCTCAGCTACTGACAGTGCTGGGTCAGGGCTCATCATAAGGCAAAACCAGAGTTGCTGGGGCTGTTCCTTAGGCAAGCACAGTGTCATGCCCTGGTCAACACCATGGCAACATGGTTTTTGCTGGGGTAGCTCCAGTGGCTCCGTTTTCCCTCCATAGCAGGTGAGTGAGGCTTCCTCAACTCCGGTGCTGCCAGCAGCAGTGGGAAGCTCTCAGCACTGGCCAGCCCCACATCCTGCACTGCCCCACATCCTGCTTTGATGTGGAGATTGGCATTAAAACGGGATGTGTGGCACTTACTGCTCTCTGAAACAAGTTCCTGTCTTGATTCAAGATCCTATTTGGAGATCATGCCTGTGGAGGATGGTTGTGGAGAGGAATGCTGACGTCAGAATAGCAACAGATCAAGACTTGAGTTCTGCAATCTTTTTTGAGGACATGAGAGACATCTTTGTAGGGCTACAGTTTGGTTTGGGACCATGATATGTGAAACACCACCTTCACCCCCAGCTGGAGTGAGCACTGCCCAAGGCTGCGGGGGGGGGGGGGCTCCATCTCCTTTGGACTGACCTGCCCCAACAAAATGAGATTTTGTCCAGAAAAGGAAAAAATAGAAAAAAGGGAGAAAATAAGAAAAGGGAGAAGAGAAAACAACTGAATTCTGGAAGAATCCAAGAATAGCTGTGCACTTTCTAAACAGTTATGGGTTTTTTTTCCTGTCCAATCTTGCAGTGTTCAACAGGAAATAGATATAACATTCCCCTATCCAGATCCTAAAAGTGGACTGCTGGCCACTTCTCCTTCCTTCCTTCCTTCCTTCCTTCCTTCCTTCCTTCCTTCCTTCCTTCCTTCCTTCCTTCCTTCCTTCCTTCCTTCCTTCCTTCCTTCCTTCCTTCCTTTCAGAAACTATTTTCTTATTTTTTTTAATTAATTTTATTAACAACTGCCATATACAAACACAACATAAAAAAGAGGGGGAAAGGTGGATATCTTAATGCTCAAAAAATCCTCAAATACAACTCAAAGACACAACCTACCTAAAATCAGTGCACCCACTACTGAGACCAGTAGAGATATATTTTCCCCCAGAGTTTTGATTATGATGTCCCATAACGCTTTCACAATAACTTTATCTCTCGTTTGTGTTTTCTGATTTTTAGTGGCCTGTGTGAGGATTCCGAGGCAGAAAATCCCTCCCTAGACTCATCAACATTATCCACGCCATCTTAGAAGGCTCTGCCTAACTATTAATATCTCTAGATTCTCCCCATTTTCGGGCATAAGGAGAGTACAGTGTATCAATGTAAATCAATCAATCAAGAAATACATTTCATAAACTTGTAGCTAGTTTTTTCTCAGTCCCTAGTAATGTTGTTGTTGTTCAGTCGTTAAGTCGTGTCCGACTCTTCATGACCCCATGGACCAGAGCACGCCCCTAGTAACATAGATGTATCCATTAACCACATGTGCAAACAGAGGTTGATACAGTAATACAAAATACACCAATATTTGTTCACCTGCATAGCGCTAAAAGTCTATTGTGAAAAAGACATTTCTGAATGTCTTGGAATTTCCTCCTGTAAAAGAGAAGTTGAGGTGTCCCCAAGGTTTTGTCACCAGTCACCATCTGTATCCATTCTTTCTCGGGCTCCTGATATTATGGGATGAAGCTCGTCTGTTTGATAACTGGGAATTGTTGAGAAATCATGTAGGTTAAATAGTATTTCTATCCAATTGTGTGTGGATTATGTTGGGCTCGAAGAATAAAGCCAGTTTCCTTTTTCAAGGCCTTTCCTTCTGGTAAATCTAACTGAACATTAGAATTAGATTTCCCCATGGTGAAGCTGTACTGAGATAGGTTTTTCTGCAGAACTGTCTTGCTTTTGTTCCTTTGAAGTGAACCTGGTTTTAATTTTCTCTATCAAACTATTTAGGCTAATTCAGTAGTAACAATAGGAAATCTCTAATGGGTTTCATTTCCCTTGATTTATCATTTGTGGTGAAGTTGAGTACTTAATAGTAGCATATGTAATTTGCGGCATGCCCAGTGTCCAATAACTGCAGCTAGTATATTAACCAAGAAAGAATACTTTCTTAATAAATCATAATCTATTGTTATAGGCAGAGCAAATATATCCTATATAGAGATGGGGATGAACTGCCAAGATTGACGAACCACAAATTTCCTGCCCATGAACCGACAAACCATGTATCAGCCCGAGGCTGTCCGAAAAAAAGAAAGCTGAACCCACCACCACCACAGCCTCCCCCCTGCCCCCTTCCCACTGCCCCATTGCCTCCCTACCACCGCCACCTGTGCCACCTCTACTCACCTGGCTTCGCTGATGCCCACCACCATCTGCCGCAGCCTGCTGCTGCCGTCCAATGCCACTTGCTGCAGCGGCCTTGACCTATACAGCCTGCCATAAGGGGAAACAGGCTGCCCTTCGCAAAGATGGCAGCAGGAGCTTCCCTGCCCTAAGGGTGGCCCTGTTTCCCTTTGGGCAAGCTGCTCATTGCTAAGATGGCGGTGAAGGCTGCCGTGGTGTGGCCGATGGTGGTGTCAAGGGAGGGAGGGGAAGAGTGGGGGGCAGGCTATGGGGCCAGGGGGCTATGGGGGAACTGTCTGCCCATGGGTCTGCCAATCAGCTGTTGGGATTTCCACAGGCAGAGAGAGACACCTAGTCTTCCCTCTCTCCTTCTGGTTGTCTATGGAGAAAACATTTTATGATAACAAATACAAAGGGATGAATATTAAATGATTTGGCAATTTTTTACGAATATTGCAATTCATTTTTTATTCATTCCCATATCTAATACTATATACTATAACTGTTTTTCCTCCCTCCCTCCCTCCCTCCCTCCCTTCATCCTTCCTTCCTTCCTTCCTTCCTTCCTTCCTTCCTTCCTTCCTTCCTTCCTTCCTTCCTTCCTTCCTTCCTTCCTTCCTTCCTTCCTTCCTTCCTTCCTTCCTTCGATCATCAGCTCCTTCCTACCTTCCTTCCTTGACTGATCCCAAACAGTATTGTCTTCAACATTTATTCTCTCATCTATTCTTTGTTATACATCTAAAATATGTCTAAAAATAGAAGGGAGACCGTTCCAAAGTCCCTATGAATTCAAATTAGCTAAACTCTGAGAAGAAGGCATATAGCAGAGTTGATGAATTGTTCAGGGTGAACAAGTTCTCTTTTCCAGTAGGTGCAATAGACCATTGTGTGGCATCTTATGGATAGGTGTCCACGTTGTGTCGTAAGTTCTCATCAGCTGCAGATATGATGGACTTGTCGCTATGTGACAAAAAATGTTCTGCTCCATGAAAGCGGGTGCCACAATAAATGTGTTAGAGCTTATGGATTAATATAAAGACAGAGATGATTCATAGGGCAGGGGAGCAGGCCTGTCCGTTTGCTTCTCCAGGAGACTCTGTTTACTGCAGGATTTCTGACAGACTGAATCCCCTGAAGAGATTAATATAGAAAGGAAAGTGAGAAAACCATTAGCAAATGGGAAAAGGTGGAGCAAAGCATCAGCAGTTAGAAAATACAAGAGAACTGAAATGTTCAACATACTCTTCAGGAAACAGTTTACAAGCTTTGTCATTTGGAGGCCCTGAATGAAAACTAGAGGATTGTCAGCATAGTTTTAATTTAATTTATACTTTCTAGTTACTTTTAATGGCCCTCACTCCATAATGCCTAAACCTCTCCCTCCAAAACGTGGCTCTCCTTTGGGTTTGAAAGCTCCCAGTAGCCTGCAGGAGCAGCAATTCCCTTTTAAAATAGGATGGAGGTGTCATGCTTCCTATCTTTTTAGCCCCCAAGCATGTGAAGCGTGAAACAACATCTGGGCTCAATGGAAGTTATGGTACATCTTTCCTTTGGACCAGCCCTGGGAAATATATCAAGCCACAAGATACATCACTGGGATTTGAGAGGCCCAATGTGTACACAATAGGCCACAAAGAAATGAACAAGGTGTGAATGATGGCCTGGTGCTTCACTGTTGTAGACCGTGCACTGTACACTGCCATCTGCTGATGAGATAAGTGGTCCCAAAGTGGCACAAGAAGGGAAGCACATAAGTTATCTAATGGGTTCTCTAGGAAAGCTGTTTCTTTATCACCATGTTCAGAAATCTATAAATGATGTGGATGCCCAGGGTTGCTTGCTTGAGTTGCTGACATAAATATATGTTTTTCTTGGAATAAGGATAGCTTTGCTAAAATTGTGTTCCTTTCATTCATGCACATTGAAGGTTCTTCATAAGAAGACCCATCAGGGTGTCAATCTCTGCATTTTATTTCTTTCCAGTTCAGTTTGAGCTAAACTTTGCTCATGAGAATTAATGACCAGTCGTTAACTCACCGTCGTAAAGTCAAGTGTATAGGTTCTCCAAACTTCCCACCATGGCAAAGTTAGGCAGCTGATCCACAAAGACATGGTGTCCCTCGATCAGATGCTTTGAGACTGAGATTCCCTCTGCTCCCGCTGCCATTGCTCTGCCTTCTTTGATTGAAGAAGAGTATTAATCACTTAATTAAGAGGTGGCAATTGTTCCAAGACCTTTATTCAGAGCACATTACCATAGTCTCTTGAGACTGAAGGATGCATACAAGAGGTGGTAAGGATTGACACTGAACTGAGCATGTCTCAGAATCATCTGCAATCAGCACAAAGTTCCACGATAGACTTTTAGGCATTCTTCAGAAGAGGAGTCAATGTGGAAAATAACAATCTAGTGACCATTTTTCTTGTCCTGCCAAACAAAAAAAGAACAAGAAAAAAGGTAACTGATGTGGGATTTTTCATGCCCACATAAAGGTTAAAAAGCCATAACTAGAGATGGGCATGAACTTCTGGTTCGGTGGTTCATGCCGGTTTGTTTAATGGCCACTTCAAAACCGCACCTACTTTGGTGGGCGCCCACTCAGAGGCAGTGCCCAGAGGAGGCGGGGCAGGGAATCCATGCCACGGTCTCTGAGCAGCTGCCCACTGGAGGAGGCAGGGCTTTGAGTCACCAAGCTCCTGTTTGGCTGATAAATGAACTGGCATGAATGGCCAAACCTGTGGTTCATGCCCATCTCTAGTCATAACCGTTTTTGGGTCAGCAGCAGCATTATCACACACACACACACACAGAGAGAGAGAGAGAGAGAGAGAGAGATGTGAACTTTGCATTAAACTCTCATTTGTTTTCTACAAAAGTCAAGGTACTTTTGCACAAAATGCATGTTTTCTGAGCAAAAAGCATCAGCCACTGCCTCAATTTCTTTACGGTCTAAGAATATGAAAAAAAAAAAGGCACAAAAAGCTTTTGCAATCTTGCCAAGCAAAGAGAAAACTTTTGAAACTGTTCAGTCTCAGTAGTAAGACCATAATAAATAAGACTTAATGTCTCTAGGAAAGTGGTCCACCAAGTAAGAAAAATGGAAAATCTATACATTGCAGCTCTCAGGAATTTGAAACATTGGACACACAGAGGGGGAATATTTTGGGTGACCTCAAGAAAGAATGAAATGCAGACTATAACAGCTTGGCTCTGAGGAGGAAGTTGAGTTAAGGATTGACTGAGGAACCATTCGGAAAGGGGTGCTTCCAAGAGAGAAAGTTGGATAGAAATACTTAAGGTTATCATGGAAAGTGTCCAAATGTTGCTGATGACTTGTGAAGTAAGGGCACTTCCAAATTGGAAGGTTTAGAGTAGCCATTTTAGAGGTATCTGCTCCTGTCAATGGTGGCACCTAGCAGAAGAATGGGCTTTTCTGTGGAATGCAAAGCTGGAATTCCCAAGCTTGGCATAGAGTAAAGGGCAATTCCTTTTAACTCAGTTAAGATGGAGGAAAGATGGGAAACCACAAGCCCATAGATGGCATGCGTCCTAAAGAGGTCCTTTATCCAAAAGCTTCTTGTGTTGGTATTTCCAATCACTGATAAAAGACAGTTATTCAAAGCATTTAAACTTTAGAAACGTGCTGTGCTTTGTGGTAGGAAAGGTCCTGAATGTAACTGGACCATGCTTTTCAGGCATAAAAACTGTTTCATAGACTTGAATTCTGCTTTGCAGGCTCAAAAGCTGTTGGTCAGGGCTTGCTCCTGAGTAGACACGGACTATTCGCGTTTGCATCCCTGGGGATACAAATATGAATAATGGCACCACGGAGACCAATTCCCTTCTCCAGAACTGGCTGGTCCACTCACCGGTCGCCGCATAGCACTGGGGGTCCTTCATCATTGTTGTTGGGCAAAGCTGGGAAGGAGCCTGGCCAGTGCTTCCCTGCCTCCCCATGCAGCTGACCATTCATCAGCTGAGTGGGGAGACTCCCCATCCTGCCTCCTTGCCAAAGTGGTCAGCTGCATGGGGAGCCAGGGAAGCACCAGCCGGGCTCCTTCCTGGATTGGCATGACAAGAACAATGAAGGACCCAGCACTGCACAGTGACTTTCAAGAGGACTGGCTGGTTCTGGAGGGAGGGAATGGGCCTCCATGGTACCTGTGGTGCCGCTATTCATATTTGTATATCTAGGAATACAAATGGTCCATGTCTACTCCTGAGCACACATGCCTGGAAATGAGCTGTGCTTTGTTTTCTTGGTGGGGCAATATATAGAATGGCAAGAATTACTCTACATCTGGACTGCGTAGTTTGCTTTGTCTCCAAGGGCTTGGCTGCACCCCACCCTTTACTCAAAAGTAGTCCAGAAACACTCCCATAAGTGGAATGTATCTCCCTTTGGCTGAAAAATGTGTCTCATCCCTAAGGCATGGGATTTATTGGTCATTAATTATAATAAAAAGGGCAGGGCTAGCATGCTACAGTTAGAGTTGTCTTGTTCTTCTTTACCATGGAATTCTGGGAAATCAGTCCTTCCCAAAACATAAACCACAAAACACATTCGATGAAGAGTTTTGTCCATATCAACACATATCCAAAATTTGAAGTACATGTGGGTAGCCATCTGGGCTGAGTGTCTGGTTGAAAAGCAACCAGAGAAAGATAAAAGCAAAGTCACAGCAAGCTCCAAATGGAGTCGTAGGATTCCTTGGAGATGTCCAGATGCCTTGAGGAACGGTTTAAGACAGTGGTTCACAACCTTGGGTGCCTAGATGTTCTTGGACTATGACTCCCAGACATCCTGGCCAGCACAGCGAATGGTGAAAGCTTCCGGGAGTTTTAGTCCAAGAACACCTGGGGACCCAAAGTTGGGAACCACTGATATAAGAGTTGAACCAACAGACAAAATATCTGCTGTAGAGAGTGGATATGTCCTTACCAAACTCCAACAGGTAAGACTCACTTTTGGTCCCATTCTAGAGCATGGTGAGTTTAGGTTGATGATGTATACCCCTTTGGGTGGATTTCCAAGGTGCTCTGGGGTAGAAAAAGGATGGAACTGAAAGAGTCTGTTTTCTTCATATCTGTTAACTCAGATGGAGAGTCATTGCTTTGAAGTGCCTAGACTTTGATTTTGCTGATGAATGCCTGCTTCGCCGCTCAACATCCACCCACGGGATCCATATTTGCTTCCAAGTTCAAAGCCTTTGATTCTTTGTTTGCTGTATTGTGCCCTCCATGTTTCTCCAATTTGAATCTGGATTGTTTCTTTATTCATCCCACTCTAATTGAAGAGGGAGAAGATCCAGCCAGCCTCAACATATAGCTTGTAATGAGAGTTGAAACATTTTCCCAAGATCTCCGTTTGCCTTCTAGGGTTCTGTGTGTTTCAACATGAATTATATTATATGATAATATCCCATATGCCTGCTGCTGTGCAAATGTATTCCCTGGTTTGGTCCCTCCCCCCTTCTGAATCGCTTCACCAATACAGGCAAAAAAAAAAAAAAAAAGACGATTAGAAGGTCAGAGGTAAAGAAATAGAACAGGCTGGAAGGAGCTGCAGTCTTTCACAAGAGGAAAAGAATGGCCATCGTGGTCTGCTTCCTTAGGAACAGCTTTATAGAAACATCTGTTTCCCTGTAGAATCATGATGACAACAATATACAAACAGCTGGCTAATCAAGGCTGAGCTAATGACCATTTAAAAAGCAATAGATGTGCAGACAAGGAGAAGTCGGAAAAGTCTCTCCTCGGGCTGGCAGCTGGCTAGTGGATTATGGGTCAAAAGAATGTTTCCAAGTTCTGGGCAGCTGTACGAACAGCAATTCATAAAATATTTTCTCCATAGATAAATAAAGATCATCATCATCATCTTAGATCTGCAGAGGTGGAAGGAATCCTCTAGATTATCAAGTCCAGCCCTTGTCAAGGAGGCACCGTGGGGGAATCAAACTCCCAACCTCCGGCTTTGCAACCAGAGACCTAAACCACTGAGCTCTCAGCAACTGGAACAGACTATTCAGCTTGTCCTTTGATCTCCCCTGTTAATTTCTCTGAAAATTCCAGTGGAGGTGATAACAAGGTAAGGAAGGATATAGTAAGCATAATTTGTAATTTACTACTGGAAGCAGAAGATCAGGAAGACTTACTCAAAGCATTATGGGAATTTGATATGGAAGAAGAAATATGTTGTAGTGTGTGGGAAAATATATGGAACACTAGAATATTGAAAGCAATGTCAAGAAGGATAGGAGTGAATTATTATAAGCTAGTTTGGAGATCATACCTAACTCCAGTGAAGCTTAAACAAATAGATGCTAACTATTTTAAAATGTGCTGGAGATGATGCCAGAAAACTGGTACATATTTTCATATGTGGTGGGAATGCAAGCTTAAACAGAAATTCTGGCAATTTTTTTTTTTAATGAAATGAAGGAAATAAGCAATTTAAAGGTAGCTATAAGCCCTAAGATAGTACTTTGATCAATGTTTGAAAAGGAGGTCATTAACTGGACAACTAGAGAATTAATTTCCAATTTGCTAAGAGTGGCAAGATTGATTACTGCTAGGACTGAAAAACGGCCCATAACATTTTGTAAAGTGAATGGTATAGGGAAGTCTGGAATATAGCAATTAATGATAAACTTACACATGATGTAAGAGTTAAGAGGAGAGTGTCTGGCAAAAATCTGTTTGTAGACTTTGGGGAGAATTTATCAATTTTGTACTAATAAAAGAGAAGGGACACAGCCTATGTCAAGAGTCCCTTTTGGAAGGGGAAGGGGGCGCCAGAAGGGGAAATGGTAGAAGCCAGTGGTTCTCTACCTTAAGTCCCCAGATGTTCTTGGACTAAAGCTCCCCGAGCCTTTACCATTAGCTGTGTTTATCAGGATTTCTGGGAGTTGTAGTCCAAGAACATCTGGGGACCCAAGGTTGAGAACCAGTGGCATAGGCAGTTACTCCCTAATGGTGCCAGTGGTGGAGTGCACTCGGGATGTAGATTTTTTTTAATTGGATGTTTAAATGTTTTTGATGTCTGGGTTTTGGGTTGTTTTGTTTTGTTTGTTTGTTTGTTTTGCTGTTGCTGTTATTGTATTTGTACTCCTTCCTGAGCTGCTACCTGGCACAGATCCTTTCCATCTTTCGTCCCACCAGCTTCTTCCTCTGATAATGATGGACTGAATCCTGGGACAATTCCTTGACCGAAAACATCTGTGATGTCATGGATAAAGTCTAGTGAAATATGGTAGTTCCTGGGTGATGCCAGTTTCTTTTCAGTTATAACATCCATTACAGGACGGAACATGGCATTCCCATCAGGCCAATAAACTGCATTACTGGTTGGTTAGCAACTGAATGAGTGAGTGACTGGTGAAAAATATCGACTTAGGTCAAGCGTGGGTCCCAGAGGAAGTTGCTTCTGTGACTCAGAGTGTCAAGATGGCTCAAGGCCTGCTAAAAATAGCAGCTGCTTCTTTAGGCAAGCATCACAGTTCATAGTAGTTCATTTTCCGAGCTGCTCAGGTCATTTTGCAGTGTGCAGTGGAAAGCAGGATTGGAAAACAGGGTGAAGCAATTTTGTATACATTTGAGTATTCCTTATTTTTGGCTGCTCATCATTTTTGCAGGCTTTCAGATCTTAAATTCTTTCACTTACACACAACAGTTGGGGTCTCAGCAGAAGGAAAGGACAGAGAATAGTTTGTGTATGGTACAGAAAAGTGAGAAAAACAGTGCCCTAGTGGGCAGAACCCTATTGTGAATAAATATTTGCACACAAGAAATCATGGTGGCAAATTGGCAGGCATTAAGAAGGTACTGGTTGCTTTCTTGGGCCTGTGATTAATTACCTGCTAGGATGTTTTCCCAGGAAAACAACCAGTACCATCTTAATGTCAAGCTATAGGAAGGCAGATTTCGGCTGAATATCAGGAAAAAAAACTTATTAACTGTTAAAGTAGTATGACATTGGAACCAATGACTTGAGGAGGTGGTGAGCACTCCAACGCTGGAGGCATTCAAGAGAAAATTAGACAACCATGTGTCAGATCTGTTTTGACTTGAATTCCTGGATTCAGCAGGGGGTTGAACTCAATGGCCTTATATACCCCTTCCAACTCAATCATGCTATCATTCTTAATGAGTAGCAATTTGTCATCATGATGTAGGTGATTTCTTGTATGCAAGTGTGACCTGGCGATAGGATTCTTGACAATGCTTTCTGTAAAAATACGAGGTGCATTCACTTCCAAAAAATATTCTACTGGTATAGAGTGTGGAAATGTTCATACTTATCCTTATGTACTATCATTAGCATGAACATTAATGTTTAACTTTAGTGGTAAACCATTAATCAATTTGTTAACAATGATCCTATTAACAAGCACTAGAACATAATTATGGAATCCTTCATCCCAAATTGTGTGATAGACCTTTGCTTTGAAGAAGATTAAGCAAGTTCATGGATGACAAGCTTATCCATAGTTAGTACCTACAGCGGAATGTCTGCATTCGAAGGCTGTGGATACTGTTCCACTGGAGGGCAAACAACGGATGAGGATTAGACTTCTTATGCACTGCTTGTGAGCTTCTAAGAAGCTGGTTGGCGATGACTGTAAGGAGCAGGTTGCTAAATTAGAGGAACCTTTGATCCGATCCAGCAAGGCTGTTTTTGTGTTAATCGTGACTAGCATTTGACTTGGTGTATCACAGCCCTGCTGGCCTGCCTTCTCCAAACATCTGCAGTCACCCCACTTCCTTTGTTAAAAATAACCACCCTGCCACTTCTCAGCCCCTCAAGTTTTACAGCTCCTTGACATCAAATATTTGAGAGCTCAGTGGCAATTTTTAGCTTTAATTCCTCAGAGAGCGCTGTGCTTTTTTTTTTCTTCCCCACAATCATGCGGAGGTAGAAAACAAGAAACAATATTAAAAATTCAGACACTGGAGAAAATTACTGCACTAATTATCTAAATGAGTTTATTAAAGCTGCGGGAAGCTCCTTCTGCGAACACAAAAGGAAGGCAGGAGTTATATTCTGTTTTAAGAAGGTTTATGCATTATTAATGGCTGTTTCTCAGAGAGCTGCCGTAGCAAAGATGACCTTCTCGGAGGGAAGGCAGAAGAAGAGAAGGGCACAGATATTTGCACATTCATTTCATGCAACATTTTAAAAAATGATCCACGAGATAGTGGCCCATCGGCTGGTTGAGAGGGATTCAGGTGGAAGGACCGCATGGTATGCTGTTCAGATATGTTTTGCTTAATAACAATGATAATCATAATTGCATGCCGTCATGTCAGTTCTGACTTCCGGCAACAAGAGATGGGCACAAATCGCAGCTTGGTGGTTCGGCAGGGTTTGACGGTTTGGCTGCACAGCTGTTCTGTGGGTGCTCTGGTTTCTCTTGCCCCACCTGCTTGGTGGGCACCCACTCAGAGTGGTGGTGTGGTTTCCCAACCCCGCCTCCTTCAGGCATTGCCTCTGAGTGGATGCCCACCAGAGGAGGCAGGACAAGGAAAGCTGGGGTGTCCATGTAACTGCTTTGCAGCCAAACAGCTGAACTGAACCACGGCTTGTGCCCATCTCTAATGGCAACCGTTTTCAGGGTTTTCCAGGTAGAAGGTACTCAGAAGTGGTTTTCCATTCCCTTCTACTGGGGTGCCTTGGGACTGTGCAGCTTGCCCAAGACCACACTGGCTATCTGTTCTCCATAGTGGGGAATCAAACTGCCAACCTCTGACTCTGCAGCTGCATACCTAAACCACTGAGTTATTAAGAGGTAAACAAAACTACTAATTTTCATTTATCCTACACCCTTATCATCCTCATCATTGTCATTGTCAAATCTTTTTCATTGCACTTGTTGCATTCAAGAAAAAAACTTGTATGGTCATTATTGTTTTTGTTCACCTCAAGTATTTCCCATTCCATTTATCACAGCACTTGTGAATTTTAGTAGGTTTCTATCTAAAACAACATGAACAAATTCTCCCATACCCGTATGAATCAAACACACTAAGTACAGCTACAATTCCTTAGGGTGAGAGCAGAGCCTGGATTCTGGGACCTATTATCTAAAGAAGACAGCTTTCCAAGAGAGAAATCTCAACCAGCCCAAGATCCATATCAAAGATCTAAGCTAAACTCAGTTTTCTCCCAAGCCAAGTTTAACAGCAAAGATAAGTAAAGCAATGTTGCTTTAATTCATTCATAATCAGATGGTCCATATGCTTCCTAAAATATTTGCATGAACCTCTTCTAAAGCAGGCATGAGCCTGTGGGCCTCCAGATGCTTTTCAACCATAACTCCTATCATTGTGGACAACTAGAAATTGTGGCTGTGGATGACAGATATTGGAGCCCAGCATCATCTAGAAGACTACTGGTGGTCCATCCCGGTTTTTAGAAGTTCTCTTGGTGGCCATCACCCAAACCAGACTTCTATTCGCCAATGTTCTCTATTAATTTTGGAGGCCACCTTTCTTTCTTTGACAGGTAGAAACTCATGTTATCTTTCTTGTCCATTACTGATCTAGTCCTGAGGTTCTCAGTTCAGACATCCAACAGAAAACTCAATAAACAGGAAGAAACAAATGTCGGGAAATGAAATGAAATGTCCGAAGCACTCAACATGGCTCACCAAACAGTAGCGATTTTCACTCAGCCACCACTAGCTTATGAAACTGCTCTCTTCCTTCCCTGATTCTGATGTCAGTCAAGTTTTGTGCTTAAGGGAAATAGATATAATGATGGATTGTGGCATAAACACCTGTTGGTTCTGTCATCTCTTCAGAGTGAAGCCAGGCTGCCCTTTGCATGCTAGGCTGTCAACGAGAGCTGAGACTTGCACTTTATCGTAACTGTCTTCCCAAAGAAAGCAAAAACAAGCAAACAAAAAAACCCTCACTTATTTTCTTAGATGCCGAGTTTCTCTCTACCTCGGCTTCCTGTTTTAACAGCTCCTCAAGGGGATATGGCTGAGAGCCTCCAGACAGGAGCCAGATGTAGCTGGGACAATGAACAGATTGCACCTGGCAGAATCAGGTTCAGTAGAACTTCTGGGGTGAAAGAATGGTCTGAAGACAAATCACAAATCTATATTACCATCTTGATAACAATGTACCAGTTGAACTGCATGTTGTGGCATGCAGAATGTGGTAAATTGGGGGCAGATCTCCCCCAAGCACATGCTCTGATTACGGATGTAAAGAATGCTTTATGAACTTTCCATTCTCAAAAATGCAGGCTGTCCTGATGGCTCATTGGTTTAGGTCTCTGACTGTGGAACCAGAGGTTGGGAGTTTGATTCCCCACTGTGCCTCCTTGACAAGGGCTGGACTCAACGATCCATAGGGTCGTAGAGTCATTTGCTGTATTTACCGTAGGTCTATTGAACTGTAAGTAAATGAAACCTTTTTTTTTCTTTCTTCTTACAAATGTCTCAGAGTGAGTTGTTGAAACTGTAAGTGCCAGTTGATGACAAAAAAAATGGGTGGACTAATCTGGGGAACTTGAAGCTATTCTGCTCTGTGAACCCCTACACTTCAGCTGCACAGCGAGAGGAATTTAGCTGAAAATTCCAAACTCTGCAACCAAACTCTTGTGAATTTTGTGAGCTGAAATATTAGTTGCTGTTCTACCTGCAACCTACAGCTGTTTAGTCAGAAATCAGTCTTCTTAGCTTTCATAACATTTCTTCCAAAGCAAGTGTCCTTTGGGCCACAGTTGCAGGCAACAAACCTACTCCTTGGTTCTCTTTCTGAGGCATCAAAGGGAGGAATAAGATGCAGATTTGGTCCTTCTGATTGGCATCCAGTCCAAAGCCTCTGGCTTTGGCCAGGCTTGGCATAAAAAAGACTAGGAGCTTGCAGTATACAAATGCTAAAAATAAATAACTGGGAGGCAGGAGGAAAAATTGGCCTCAAAGTCAGATGTAATCGGGTCTCAATTTCCTTAGCCAGTGTAAGTAAATCAAGAAGAGAACTGGAAGAGTCAAACAATCATATTTTACTGGCCTTCTATAAATTCAAGATTGCATTCTGAACAAATATCTCCTCGCTACCCAGTGCCAGCACTTCTGTGCTCCTTGCATTGGTATTCAAACAGGGGTCTGGTGACGCTGAAGCGCATGCACACACTCAACGCTTTCTCAGGACTCGTCTTAAATTAAATCAGCAGATACCAGAAAGCGTTGGGGTCGGGATAGGAATTTGTAAAGAAAGGTAATTCTATTAACTCTTTTCTGGAGGTGGTTCTGAGATAAAGCTTGGCCAGCGCTTTCCATGGGAGCACATTGGAGTGGCAATATGAGTGATCAGTGGAGAAGCTGCCGAGAGCCGTCAGGACTGTCTCCCACAACTTTTAGCCACTGACAGAAACAGCAGGCACATTTTTTCATATTTTTTCTTTTCATTACTACTGAATAGAGGTGGGCTAGAATAAAACCTGCCTTCAGTTGCCCATGACATCTCCGGAAACACAAGAAGTTCCATTGCATATTTCAAGGTGTGCTTCGAGAAATGGAACGGGCAGGAAGGAATGGGTCATGAATGGAGAGGAAATACGTCGATGTGGTCTCGCTGCATAGAGAGGTCTCTTACGGTGGCGATGGTGGGAAAGCCAAAAAGGATACGTCTAATTTCCAGAGCTTGGAGGGAAAAAAGGGTTTTGATTAGAGATAGGTATGAACCGGGGGGGGGGACACTATGAGCCAAAAAACCCACAAATCCCACACAAACTGGGCTGGATCGTGGTTCGGTTTACGATTCAGTTCATGCAAGCTGTTTTGCTGAAATGAAATGAAGCACTGGATTTTTTCCCCACTTGCGCTGCTTCAGCAAAATGGATGCCCCCCACCCCTTTGACACTGCCCCATCACCTCCCTACCGGGGTGCTGTTTCTGAAGGGGGCAGTGGTGGAGGAGGAAGAAGAGGTGGCAGGACCAGGTGGGGAGGCAATGGGGCAGTGGGAAGGGGCAGATGGGTGGCAGAGGGGGTGGAGACATTAGGTTCTCCTCTCCCCCCCCCCCAGAAATGAACAGAAAAACAAACTGGGAACCACTTAATTTTTCCGGGGTCTGGGGGTGGTTTGAGGTTCGTGGCTATTCACAGACCATGAACCACCCTGATCCGTTGCTTTTCTGATCCATGCCCATCTCTAGTTTTGATGCTACAAGAATCCCCCATCCAGCATGACTAGTATCATACTGATGATCACTGTTCAAAAAGTGTATTTAAAAACCTTCTACAAATCAAATAGAATAAGACAATTCAACATGTACCTCATCCCTCATTTGAAAGGAACAGTTACACCAACCAGCCTGGGGGAAAGGTGGAACAAACCCCTAACCCCTAAGGGATAATAAATTAGTCAAGTCTGGTCTGCTACAAGAAGTAAGTAACTTTGCAGCTGCCTAAAGGCCTGGGGAAGGGAGATGCTAACACATAGCAGATGTTGAGAGATCACCTGCTAATTATGAAGTGAATTCATGTCCCCATGCATATGTTTTTTCTCCAGTGTGTGCTAGGTGACCTATATATATCAAAGCTCTTTATATATATCAAAGCTCTTTAAAGTGATGGCATTGCTGTCTGCATTAGTGGGAGTTTTTAAAAGTTCCTCCATGTGGGCATATAGTTTCTCTAGGCTATGTTAGAGTTAGTGGCTAGGCTCTCAAGTTGAAATTGAAGTGCTCTTATGACTGGGTGTTAACCACTTCTCTCCCAAACACAAAGCAATGGTCAGGGCTGTTTTTCAACAAGTGTGAATGATGGTGAGCAAAAGAGGGTATCCTGTAGACCATCTTGACTGCTGCCATGGGTGTTGTCAACATTCAGGCTGCCCTTTGCTATGTAAAGCTTGGCATCCTTTTTCCTGCTGGTGACACGGACACAATATTACGCAGCAGTATCGGACCATTTCCTGGTTTTTTTAATCATGAGTACAGAAGCACAATATCCCACATTCATAAACTGGAGGTTTTTCTGAAGAACTGAATTGCTTATATATTTGTCTGAAAGTTCATTCATGTTTCTTCTCTCAGTAGAAACACTGGCATAAACAGAGTACAAGCAGAGAGAGGTTAGATGGATTGCAGTTCTCAGACACTGTCGATGTCCTATTCTTATTTTTTAATGTTTCTCCATGTGTTATTTGTATTATGAGGACATACCAATGTAAGGAGATCTTGTTGAATCTGTCCAAAACCCTACACATCCTATTTTTTAATTCATTGTTTGAATTTCAGTCTTGCCCAGAGCTTGGAAGTGTGAAGTTACAAATAATATACTTAAATAAAATTAATTACTTTTGGGATAAAGAGATTCACATTCAAAACGGTATGAATTAAGTCAGTTTTTTGACACTTTTTGTCAAGCTCGCATTATAAGAGCTTTAGAGACGGAAAACAAGGAAGTCCAAGAATAATCCCAGCTAGATGACAGGGGGCCTACATTGCCCAGTGGTTTAAGCACATGGCTGCAGAGCCAGTGGTTGGGAGTTTGATTCCCCAGAGTGCCTCCTGCTAGTCTGTGTGGCCTTGGGCAAGATTCGTTATCTTCTAAGATCTGCTAGAAGCCGCATCCACAAAATATACCTCAACAGATCTAAAATCCCTGATCTTGCCTAAATGTTTTTCTTCTTTACCCCTTTTTATCTCTGTCAAAAGATGCATATGAAGATGGGGGGGAAAAAAAAAGAAAGATGAGGGGAAAGAAGATGAGGAAAGGAAACAACGACAGAGTAAAGCTTCCCATTCCACATCTAAGACCATTTTCATTCCTGGAGATGGAGTGAGTCATCAGTGTATCCTTGCACCGGCTTCGAAAGTGTTCTTGAGATCAGTCAAGTTTCCTACCGGTTTTAGCAATAACAAAATCCAGGGATGCATGACGAGAGAGAACTTATGAAACCCCTCCACTGTTACAAAGTACTTGTTCTCTGCAAGCCATATAATCAATAGACCAGACTTAGCACCTCTGCGTTCCTGAAACTGTGGGCAGTTTTAGTTCAATTTCATCTGAACGCTTTCCAAAAGCATGCTGAAATTCTAGCATTTCCGCGCAACTGGGCGGTTTGAGATGGTGGCAGTTTCATTGACCTGGGTTCGTAGCAAAAGAACGATGAGGAAAATGAGTCTTTGTAACCCGTATGCAATAGGCTTTACTTTTTCTGTCCTACTTGCAGAAGGCATAATATGGGAACATGCCTTGCCTGCAGATGTTGAAAGAGCAGATGCTTTGGCCCTGTTGTTGTCTTTAAAGACATTAAAATAAAGGCTAGAATTCCATTGCTAGACTTAACTTAGTCGAGCCACTGAATGAACTGTCGAATGATGTCAACTTATCCATAAATCCTACCAACTCAATGGGCTACACAGGTTGGTACTTCTAATTATACTAGTCTTTTATTTCCATGTTGTCACAAAGTGGGAAAGAATCAAGACCCTCTTCCTTTCTGATGATGTGTCAGTCTTTTGGTTCCAAGACTATAGCACAACTCCACTGCTCACAAACCATAAAGTGAAAAGTGTCTCAGCAGCAAAGGTGGGCAATGAAACCAGGGTTTTCTTGGCCACAGTTTATACAAAGCAGATCTGACAGAGGCTTGTCCAATTTTCTCTTCGGTGCTTCCAACATTGGAGCGTTCCCGATATAATTGGTTCCATTGTTGTACTGCTCTAACAGTTAAAACGTTTTCCTGGTATTCAAGCTAATTCTAGCTTTCTTTAACTTGAGCCCATTATTACATGTCCTGCACTCTGGGATGATCAAGAACAAATCCTGCCCCTCCTCTGTATTACTACTTTTCAAGTATTTGCAAAGTGCTATCATATCTCCCCTCTCCTATTGCTGATTTATACTTACGTAGAGAAATAGCTCCGTGTCATCGAAGCAACCAACATGAATTTGACCCAACTTCAGGAGGCAGTGGAAGACAGGAGGGCCTGGCGTGCTCTGGTCCATGGGGTCACGAAGAGTCGGACACGACTAAACGACTAAACAAACAAACAAACAAAGAGAAATAGCTCAGTTCATCCAAATCCAAGTCATTTCCTATGGGACATTGGCTGAAACCCTGCTTCCTAGCTAGGCCTGTGTAATGGTGATGCCATCACCAGCTGCTACAAATCACCAGTGAGTGAAGGCTTCCTTTGTGGATTTTGGGCTGCACATGACTCCAATGCTTTGTATGCCAGTCCCATGCACCCCAAATTGCTTTTAATCAGGGGCACTTTGGCTTTAATCAGCAGGTCATGGCTGCTGGTGATAACATCATCACTAGAGATGGGCACAAATAGAAAAATGGTGATTCGTTTTGATTCGTGATTCATCGACGTCAATGAATCACAAATTATGAATTTACATGTTTTTCTGATGAATCAATGAATTGATTTGTCAATTCATTTTTTATTGTAAAATCCTATAAAATGCCCCCCCCAAGCACCTAGAGACACCAAAATCACAGAGAATTTTCATCTAACTCTCTTCTACACTGTCTCCAAGTTGGGGGAAGTTTGGATTTTGGTGTTCCAAGTTATATATGCACAAGGAGGGTCCCCCCAGGAAAGTTTTTCCCAGGCATCTAGATTACAGGGAAACTTCCATTGACTCTCCTCTACAACTCCTCCAAGTTTGCTGAAGATTGGATTTCAGACATCCAAGTTAAACACCCACAAGGAAAGTGGGAAACCAATGCTTACATTAACATATAATGGTTAGTCTTTAAGGTGCCACATGTTTTTTGTCTTGTTTTGTTTTGTTTCTTTAGATTTTGCCTGATACGCTTGCACAGACTAACATGGCTACCTCTTCTAAAACAACACCTGTGAATTTGTGTCTCTAGGCTCCTGAGGAGAACTTTCCTGGAGGACCCTTTTATGGGTTTATAACTCGGATATCTGAAAACCAATCTTCACCAAACTTGGAAGGATTGTAAATGTGTGTCAGTGGAAGATTATTTGCAATTTTGGTGTCTCTAGGTGCCTAGGGGGCCGTTTAATAGCCCAACGAATAAAAAATCACTAAAAAATCATTGATTCATATTCACTGGGGGCATCGATTCGTTCAAATACAAATTGACGAATTAGCAATTTTTGAATGAATTTACTGATTCATTTTTTAAATTTGTGTCCATCTCTCATCATCACCACTGTACATGTCCAACTGTGGAACAGGATTTCAACTCCTGTCTTTGTAATACTAGCAAGTAAAAAAACTTACACTGAGATACTCCAACGTCCTACAATACCACCACCACCACCACCTTGGCCATTTTTTTTTTGTTATTTGCTCACTCTAGATTTAGAGCTATGTTAATGAGCTGTCTTTCAAAAGGAGGGACAGGATTTTATTACCTGATGCTTCCTGTGTTATTTCCCCAAACACATTTCAGGGAGGTGAAGGATCAGTTTTGTTAACGCAATGGGCTGAGGTTTTGTTACCATTTTCCAATTTCATAGTTACAATACTGATTGATGTAAGGTCATAAATCCCCTAGAATCTCTTGACATTTGCTACATACTGTACTTAATCCTCCTTCTGGCATCTCTAACAGTTTTCCCCAGAAGCTATTCTCCTGTTAATGCAGTCCAAATCTCATAAAATCAGTTCAACCACCCAGGTGTTACAGTCTGATAATGGATGCCTTATATGCTACAATAAATAAAAGTACACTTCTATTTCCTATTTCCTTTTTAGTCAAGGCCAAGACATCTGTGTGTACAAAGGCACTTGGACTGGCCAGACTGGTTCACTAATGGGACAATCACTCTGGCTCAGCCACTTATCCATTTGAGAAAAAGCTGAAATGTGTATAAATGTTGACATACAAACCTTGACCACTGGAAAAATCTAATTGGGGGACACTTCCCTCTTGTTGTCTTGAAGTTTACAATGTGGTGCCTGCCTCATAGCAATACCAATCAGGATTCTAACACGAAATATGCAAAGACCTACCCTGTTTCCCCGAAAATAAGACAGGGTCTTATATTAATTTTTGCTCCAAAAAACACATTAGGGCTTATTTTCAGGGGATGTTTTATTTATTTTTTCATGTACAACAATCTACATTTATTCAAATACAGTCATGTCATCTTCTGGTTGCTGCACAATGGTGGAGGGCGGGGTTTCACTTAACTAGGGCTTATTTTTGGGGTAGGGCTTACATTACGAGCATCCTGAAAAATCCTACTAGGGCTTATTTTCATGTTAGGTCTTATTTTCAGGAAAACAGGGTAGCACAGAAGACTGGCTTGAGTGACAGAATGCAAACCAGGCTCAGTTTTGGAAAAAAAAAGTTGGAGAATTTTGAATTTCTGGTTAAATTCCTCTAGCTCTGCAGCAGAAGTGCAGGGATTTGTAGAGCAGAATAGCTTCACATTCCTCAAAGTAAATCACCCTTTTTTTCTTATTAACTGGTACTTAGAGTCTCACTAACTCACTCTGAAACATGATTAGTAGAAAGAATAATTTTAAAAGTTTCATTTTTTTACAGCAAACAGATAACAGTAAGCTAACAAACATGGCTGCTTTCAACAATAGACTTCAACAGACTCATAAGAGGGAAAAAGCTTTCTGCAGCGAGGTGGAGGAAAGAGGAAACTATAAGTTAGTACTGTTAGTTATTGACAGTTACCTCAGCCCAGAAAGGTCCCTCCCAGCCACACCTACTAGAGGCAGCATGCAAGGTTGGAAAAACTCTCAAGACTGATTATTTATTTAAAAAATCAGTTGCAAAGTGGGCTACACTGGCAGTTTATCTAGACCTTTTCTGTCAATTAAGTTCGCAATCAGCACTTCTCCATTTTATTGCATTGGAGCAGCAGTTTACACAGATTTTATAGGTCCACCATCCCAAATCAATATGAATTAGTTCACAGAAAAAGAAATACATCCTGTCTCCGGGAATCTTTCACTTAATGATGCTTTTAGGTTTTGTATAAATGCCCTTCTTCATATATGGAGGAAGCCATCAAATATCCTTAAATAGACTTTCAAAAAAGTGGTCTGTGTTTTAACTAGGGAACAATGTGAACTGAGCGGAGCTGGGAAATAACTAGGTAGAGACTGCAGATGTGGACCAGAATGGGACGAATCCCAAATTACTAACTTAATTGGATCAATTTGTGTGAGGTTCAGATCAAAGTGAAACGGCCAGATTCCATTCCAGAATGGATCAAAGCAAGTGTACAAATTGATTTTTGCCCAGATCAAATTGAATGGTGGACAAATTGCTTCCGCCTTTTTCCTTTCATTATTCTTAGTCCCTTATTCTTACTCTTAGTTTTTGGGATGAGGGAGTGGCTTTGCAAGTGTCTAGTAAAGGCGCTAGCAAACATCTGAAGCTAGCTCCCTGAAATTTTGCAGATTTACTCTGCTCTTGAGAGTATGCAATGGCACCAGCTTTCACACACGTTCAATTCTTTAAAAAGAAAAGAAAAGAAAAAACCCTCTGGTTTTAGAAATATGGGATTTTGTGCTTCTGTACCGATGATTCAAAAAGCCAGAAAATGACCCCATATTGCTGCACAATATCACGCCCGCGTTGCCAGCAGGAAAAAGGATGGCAAGCTTTACCTAGCAAAGGGCAGCCTGAACGTTGACAACACCCATGGCAGCAGTCCAGATGGTCTACAGGATCGCCTCTTCTGTGCTCACTACCATTCACAAAGTGACACCAAGCAGGGGGAAATTCCAGAAGCTGACTCCTTTTTTCATCAGTTAACCACTTCTCACCCAAACGTGAAGCAATTTCCAGGGGTGTTTTTCAACAAATGTAAACAAGAGCAATCAAGGCAAGAGCAGACTTTCTGCTACATACGTGAAAAATTTGATGCTGATCCAAGGTCCAGTTTCATAGTTGCATTGTTTTTTCTTTAGGGAATCCTTTTTTTTTTTTTTTTGGTTGGCTTATGGAATGCTCAGTGCTGCTGCCGCACAATATCTATTGCTGCATGCTTGTGCAGCAATAATCAGCATGATACCAAGAAAACCATAGATGTTTTGGTTTTCTAATGTTCATCAACAGTAGGTTTGCAAAACGATCTAGATTTGGGACATAATTTGAATTGAATGGGGCATATACTACTCCAGACTGGATCAGAATCTATTTGCAAGCCCTGGATCAGCCTCCAGATTGGATCAGGGACCGCTGCTCAGACCTAGTACAAACATCTAGTTACTTGTAATTCATTTCTTTTCCCAGTTTAGGTAGAACTACTCCACATGGAATAATGAAGCGAGACATAGGAAGTGCTTTAAATTAGGGCCACAACTTTATTAAACCTTTTAACTTTCACAAGGGGGGGGGCTATTGTAGTGCAAAACCAGGTCTGGAATCAGAGTTGACCCTGACTTCCAACCCAGCCCTTCCCCAGGCGTGTTCCCAGCTCCGAAGCCACACTGTCCACTGTACAGTGTGACCTCAGCCATCCAAATGTCAGAGTACTCCCGAGCCTCCTGACTCGAGGTTGCTCACGGCCCATGGGATTCCTCTGCCTCACCCCTCCCTTCAACAAAACCTCTGATTCTGCCATTCAGAGAGGTGGGATGACTTGCACCCGCCCCCGCCCCCCGGGTGCCCCTATGGAACTCACCTACACCTTTTCCCTTTTGCACTACCCACTGCTGTGACCTAATTATGTGATGACTTCCTAACAATATTGGCCCCCAAAGCCCAAGTAAGTAAGAATGGGATGGGCAAAAAACCACTTGCATTCTAACTTGCCAATCTGAGGTGCAAGTCAAAAATTCCCATCTGGCCCCCAAACTACCTCACTCTTACCAAGAGAGGGTGGGCAGGTGGGCCGATCGCCTTCTGAGAGAGAGAGGCTGAGTCAGGGGGCAGGCAGACTTTTAAAGGCTCACCCACAGCCCTGCCTGCACTTAGCCAGTGTCGGGCTTTTTCCCGCACTTGCCTTTGTCCGAGTGGGTGGGCAAAGGAGCCCTGCTTCTGCAGCTCTGTGCAATTGCACAGAGGAGCTTGTACTGTGCCCCAATAGTTCGTTATTTCAAACAATGACTTGAAATGACTTTTAGTGAAAGATAAAGAAGAAAGTGATAAAGCAGGACTGCAGTTGAACATTAAGAAGACATGAATCATGGCTGCAGAAGAATGACACAACTTTAGCATGATCAATCAAGAAACTGAAAATAAAGCCAATAAATCAGAAGGAGACTGAGTCTCGGAAGGGCAGCAATGAAGGAATTAGAAAAGATCATCAAGTTCCACTGGAGACCAAGACTGAGACCATCCACACTCTTGTATTTCCAATCACCATGTATGGGTATGAAAGCCAGACAGTAAAAACAGCTGACAGGGAAAAAATGGATCCATTTGAAATGTGGTGCTGGAGGAGAACTTTGAAGATACCCTGGACTGTCAGAAATATGAAAAAAGTGTGTCCTAGAGAACATCAAGCCTGAACTATCTCTGGAGTCAAAAATGATCAAACTGAGGCTGCCCTACTTTGGGCACATCATGAGAAGGCAGGATTCCCTGGAAAAGACAATAATGCTGGGGAAGGAGGAAGGCAGCAGGAAATGAGGAAGACCAAGTATTAGATGGACTGACTCCATACAGGGTGCCACATGACTGAGTTTAGAAGAGCTGAGGAGGGCTGTTGAGGACAAAACATGTTGGAGATCACTTATTCATTGAGTCATGAGTTGGAGGCAACTTGATGGCACATAACCTGTTTGTCACCTCCTGTCTGATTTTTAAAAGGAACCAAAATGCTCACAGCTTTAGTTGCTTTTGAGAAACCGGAAGGCAAAGACTGGTATCTTTAAAAATAAAACTAAGAGGATGTCATGTGCTAAAAAGTAACTTATTCCCAGCTCTACAGTAAGACTTTTCTCTTATGAGCCTCTTTGCTGGATCAGGACTCTGATTCCAACTCCTTTTGCTCCAACCTGATGATGAAAAAGCTCATCTAAAAGACATCTGCAACAGGTTGTAATTTGCTCATGTTGTTTGAGCCACAATGTAGTGATAACAGAACTGGAAAATTACCTCCCGGAGAAATACATCTGTGCCTCTCTCTCTCTCTCTTTTTATACCTGTAATTTTTCTCTTTATCTTTTGTAAAATAATGTATTAGATCACCTCATCTTCCCCTTTCTTTTTGAGACAAGGGTAAATTGCTGTGTGTTATTGGCAGGTATTTTTCATGGTTACATTACCAAACTAATGGTGGAATCCAGAAGCTATGAAAAGAGACGCTGAGATGTTTAGGGTAAAAAATGAATTTGTCAAGCAGCTAATACTGTTCTTACACAGAGAGAAGTAAAGCCACATATTGTGTAAAGCAGAGCAGAAGGGGAAAATACTGTTTCCTTGGTGTGCAAAAGAATCTAGAGAGAACATTAACATCTGGACAGTTGTGTGTGTTTGTTCTTGCAAACTATCACAGTAAAAAATGGCAGGATTTCCCTCCCTTCCTTCCTTCCTTCCTTCCTTCCTTCCCTCCTTCCCTCCCTCCCTCCCTCCCTCCTTCCTTCCTTCCTTCCTTCCTTCCTTCCTTCCTTCCTTCCCTCCCTCCCTCCCTCCCTCCCTCCTTCCTTCCTTCCTTCCTTCCTTCCTTCCCTCCCTCCCTCCCTCCTTCCTTCCTTCCTTCCTTCCTTCCTTCCTTCCTTCCTTCCTTCCTTCCTTCCTTTCCAAGAAGGCGAGCAAAGAGAATTGGCCCAGCATTTCATCTGGAGTTGTGCCAAGTTAATACTGGAAAATTGGGTCTGCAGTGCAGTAAATCTCTTCAGGAAAATTTATAGGGTCTCACTCCATTCATAGTAGGTGCCTCAGAAGGTGCCTGTCAGAATCTCAGTAGGATGGATGCTTGGGTGACTTGCATAACCTCCACACTACTCCAGAAATCACGCTTGCATTTCTTTTCTTTTATGTTATTTTCGGAAGGTACACCTAAAGTTAAGTGCTGATTTCAAGAAACCTAAGTAGGTCCAGAAAGTGGGGAAACTGTAGGCAGAACCGATCGGACATACCCTTCAAATGTTTCTACTGATTCACAAGTCCCTGATTCCTGTCTGTAATAAAAGTGTTGTCCCCATTCTGTCCTGTGTTTGCTGTACTAGTGGAGCCAAGGAAAGGTTTGCTTCTCTACAAGACTCAGGACATCACATCCTTTGGCCATGCTCATTGCAGGATCCTGGGACTGGTTGTAGATTTGTCTGTGCTTTTCTGAAAGAGAACTAGAGGACATACTGAGCTGCCTTATACCGAGACAGATCGGGGGTCCATAAAAGCCCAGTATCGTCAGTACGGACTTCAGGATTTCAGACAAAACTTTTTCCAGTTCCTACATGATGAACATAAGGCATACCACTGAGCTAAAGTTAGACTTAGAGATGTGCATGAATGGAATGATGAACCAGAAAAAAACATGAACCAGGATGGTTTGTGGTTCGGTTCGTGGTTTGGTTCACACCACCCGTTTTGTTGAAATGAATTGAAACGCCAAACGTTTTTCCACTTGGCACTTCCTTTTTCTTTGGCAAAATGGAGGATTGCCTTTCTCACTGCTCCTGTTGCCCCCCTCCCACTTTGTCCTGCCTCCTCCTCCTCCTCCATCTCTGAGGATTGTGGCAGTGCAGAGGCTACAGCAGTGGCAGTCCTTTAGTCAAAGGGAAACACACAAATCAAAAATGTGTACTTTGTGCAAAATGAATTCAGAAATATATAACAAAACAGTTATAGATTTCCAGGCTTCAAGCACAAACACACAGAATTTTACAATCCATTACATAACAAGGATTTGGGGGAAAATACATATGGTTGGTATGTACGTACGTACGTACGTACGTACGTATGTATGTATTCATTCATTCATTCATTCATTTATTTATTTATTTATTTATTTATTTATTTATTTATTTATTTATTTATTGTGTGTGCATACACACACACACACACACACACCACCCCATTAGTGTGAAGCACTATTCTGGGTGGTTAACAGTCTAATAAAATCTGGCAAACCATAGCAGAAACAGAACTGAAATAATACAATCATAAAATTATAGAAATGGGAGTAAAGCAATGAAACTGGAAGAGAGATGTTTGTGTTCCTTATTACGACTTTTTACTCAGATAGGTCATTTTGAACTTTCTAATACTCCATGCTTTCCTGATTATGAGGTACCCCAAACAGTCCAACCGAAGAGTGTCTTTGATAACACAGAGAAAAGTGAAACAAGTAACTCCAAATAGCTGGCATCCATAACAGATTTCTGGCTTGGACTTGGTGTTCACCCAATCGTCTCTCCGTGGATTGCCCAGGAGGCTTCCTGGAGACCAAAACTCACCGGAGCAATTCAAGATGCCATGTCACAGCACATCCCATTTAAGGAACCCATCTTTAATCCACAAGGAGTGAAGCTCACTTCAGACAGGAGACCCTGCAACTTGACACGGGACTTATGAAAGGATAATGCAAAGTTTTGAGTTACCGGAAACAGATTGTTTCACATGGAGAGACCCACAGAGTTGAACAACATGATCAGGGCAATTTTTTATCCTACTACCTGTTCTCATGTTGGATAAAACATACCCGGTATCTCCAACAGCCTCTTACCTACAGGTGTCCAGTTACTGCCTGCTACTCACATGCGTGTGCTTTGCAGTCATAATCCCAGCCCTTATTCTGCACCTCAGGCAATCAAAACAGTTGCCTCGCTTGAGGTCTATTAAACACAGGAAGATGATTTATGAGTTGGCTGGTCTCCTAGGAGGAAGTACTTCCCACATTTTTACAGACCCGCTGCTTTTTAATTAGCCATTATAAAGACATGTCTTCCCTACGTCCATCAAAGTGAGGATGACCATTAATAGCTGACACTACCTTGAAGCAGTTAGAAAGTGAGGGAGAAGTACAACTCATAGGAACACCGGAAGCTTCCTGTTGGTCTATCTTGCCTAGTATTGTTGACACCGGTTGGAAGCTGCTTCTCTAAGGTGTCAGACTGGATTTTTTCCTAGACTTACCTCAGAATGTTGGAAGTTGAACCTGGGACCTTCTGAGCTCAGCGTATATGTTTCTTCAAACAAAATAAAACTCTGAATTTTGAATACCATACAATCCAGATAATTGCAAGGCCTTTTCTTAGCAAGGGATTGTAATGCCAATTTGGAATCAATTCCAGACAATTGTTCCAAGAAATCAGTTTAGAAACATTCTAGGTCTTCAGTTCTTCAGACACAACAGTTTGGAATTGTTTAGTTTAGCACAATAAGAACAAATGTTTGTTACCTGTTGAGTAATTATCTGAGCTGCTGATCAGAAGACAGGGCAGTTTGGTAATTAAAGGCCAAAACATCATGTACAACATGCAGAGGCACCACAGGATAAACCCCTGTAATGCCTTGTCCTTTTTCACATGGATATAGCACTTCAGCGGGATGTCTCTGCTCGTATCTGTGGGAAATACAAAGCATGACATTAATAAACTATATTGCACCTGTGTTGAGTAACAGATGCTTGCCATTCTCAGTTCTGGGCCATTAAAAAGGCTGCCAGATGACCAGATGTTCTGCTGGAAGTACTCTTGAATTGGTAGATTCCAAAATGATATGGGGTTGTTTCTTCCTACCCCTCATACATGGCAGCTTCCTAATTTGTATCTCTCCAAACCTGGAGGTCCTGAAGCCATGAGGTGAAAATGGAGCTGTATGTTCCACATCTCTTGTCACGGGTAGGATTCATTTTGGATCATGTCCACGGCCAACTCCTCTTCTTGGCCCCATGATCAGCTCCTGGAGGGCACAATTATTTTGGCCAAGGAGGTGATGAAATTTTTGAAAAAAATAAAATAAAAAATAAATCTCTTTCCTGGTGATTATTTGGCTTTCACCATACTGAAAATCCTTGCTGATAGTGACAACTAGAGATGGGGACGAATATAAAAACGGATCGTTTTTTCCGACGAATATAGCCGATTCGTTAAATATTCATCAATCCGTATTTGTGGGTTCCAGACACCCCCACGAATGGGATGAATATTTACCCGTTTTTATTCGTCCTTCGTATTTTAAAAAATAATAATAATACCATTCTGCCTACCGGCCGCCGATCAGCTGATCAGTGGCAGAAAGGCAGCCACCACCCCACACAGCCACCCAATACCACAGCCTACCCCCACCCCTTCCTTTCCCTACCTTAGACCCCACGCCACCCCACCCCACCACCACCGACACCCTCTTACCTTAATCGCTGCTGCCGAGGTCTTCTGGCCTCGGAGCCACGCATGTAAAAATGGAGACTGGCTGCCCTTTGCAAAGATGGTGGCTGCAGCTTCATTTAGGGTAGGGAAGCTGCAGCTGCCATCTTTGCAAAGGGCAGCCTGGATTCCCTTAGCCTGCCTTTGCAAAGATGGCAGCTGCAGCTTCCCTACCCTAAATGAAGCCACAGCCGCCATCTTTGCAAAGGGCAGCCAGTCTCCCTTTTTACACCCGGTGGCTGCGAAGGCCTGATGGAGACCTCAGCAGCAGCTATTAAGGTAAGGGGGTGTCGGTGGGAGTGGAGTGGGGGCTAAGGTAGGGAAAAGAAGGGGTGTGGGGGTAGGCTGTTGGGGTGGCTGGCTGTGTTTGTGGGGGTGGCTGCCTATCGGCTTCTGATCAGTTGATCGGTGGCCGGTAGGCAGAATGGGCTTCTGTGCCGTGTGGTAAACTCTCCTGGGGGACCCAATTTGTGGGTGAATAACTCAGATTTCCGATATCCAATCTTCACCAAAATTGGCAGGCGTGTTGGGGAAAGACATAGGAAACTCTGTTGTGATTCTGGAGTCTCTAAGTACCTGGGGGGAGCTTTCCTGGGGGGGTCCTCTTTGTGACTATATAACTCATGGGCCCGTGGTCCAATGTTCACTGAACTTTCAGGAGTTGTAGAAAAGCATCAGAGGAAGCTTCCCTGCAAATTAGGTGTCTCTAAATGGTTGGGGGCCAGTGTTATAGCCATTTAAAGTGCAGAGGAATCGACAGGTCGATTCGTCAATTCGTCGAAGAATATTCATATATTCGTATTCATTGATCTGTTAACCTTGAAGAATAAAGGATCAAAACGAATCACCATTTTTTAAATTTTTCTCCATCTCTAGTGACAACAGTAAAATTATACTGCCTTCTTGTCAAAACCAAATTCATTCCCCCCCTTTTTTTTTTACTACTTCATCTCTGGAGGAAAAAAAAAACCTGCTCAAATCCTGCCTTTCCAATACACAAGAATAGTCCCATTAGTTTTGCCAGCACTATAATAATCCTGTGTGTTTTGAATTTTTTTCTGGGGGAAAAAATATGATCACAAAACCTCTGAGAAATCCTGCAAGGTTTACTGCTGGGTTCCTTGTGGGAGGGAGGGGTGGAATCTAGAGCAGATAAATTTCATTGTGAAGAGAAAATAAAGATTATTTCACCCCTCTTTCTCACTGAAGCAACAGGATTGACAACCCTAATGTATAATAAAAATTGTGACTTCTTGTCATGACCAGAAATTTTATTTCCTGTGTGTGAGGGAACTGAAGACAACAATGGCTTCTCAATGGCTGAAATCCTGTTGCTTAGTGTAGTCAGTTGCACTAGAGTAGGCCCATTGAACCAGTGGGACTGTGGGGAGTCAACTCCTCTCTACGTTCCATTGATTCAGTGGGCCTATTATATTTGCAATGTACTACGCTAAAGTCAGTCACAACTAGAGTAGGCTTGTTTAAATCAATTGAACTTGCTGATATAGCAAGACATGGCACCCAGGTTCCAGAACAGCTGACTACCATGTTACATTTTTGATACACTAAGGGTGCAACTACACAGTGAGGAAAATGCAAATTCACTCACCTTCATTCTCTGTGAAGTCACATTGAGGAGTTCAGGTTCCCCTGGTTCTGTTTGCATTAGGTGGCCACACAGGCAGACCTTGTTTGCAGCTCTATGGAAACCCTGTAGGAGCCACAGTTACAAGAAAACTTCCTAATAAGCTTTAAGCAAAGCTTTCCTGCTCCTGTTTCCTCCTCTCATTAGCTGTTTAAGAAAAAAGAAAAGTCTTGCTGATGGATTTTGCTCATTTTCCCCTGAGTGTATGCTGTCATGGTGGTTTTTCTGCATTGCTTCAAGCAGTCACTTACCTGAACCAAAGCAAATTAATCTTCCCCCTTTTTTTAAAAAAAAGTAGAATCTCAAGCAGTGGAGGGAAAAACTAGAGTTTGGCAGGGGAGCAAGAGGCTGATTTGCATCATGTGGTCAATGGGAAAATGCAAACCAGCTCTCCCCTGGTCTGTAGCACATTCTACTTTTTTCCTCAGTGTAGTCTCACCCTAAGTCCATATCTTGGGGGAAAGCACAGAACTTTACATATCTGAGTCTTATTAGTGTGTTCTTTTTTTAACCTTTTAAAAAAAATCAGCCATTTCCTCCTTAATAATAATACATCTATTTTTCTTCATTGTTTCAAGAGATGTCATCCCCCATGGTCTGAAAGCAGAAAAAGGGATTCCAAAGTGAAAAATGGAACAGCTGGCCAGCTAATACTGAAAGTTAATTTTAGCTGCCAGAAAGTAGATATTTAAGGAGGTCATTCCATAAAGTAGGAAAGTGGATGGAGGAAGAGACCAAGTTAGATTGAGAAAAGGTGATGGGTCCATACTCACCTGCTGAGTTTCACCGGTCAGTGGCAACAAGAATCCAGAATTCTTAACTGCCAATCCAACACTGGAACTACACTACTCTCTCTCTCCCTCCCTCTCCCTCCCTCCCTCTCTCTCTCTCTCATGGCTAATGGTCCAAAACAGACTTGACGACGGAGCTTCACTGTCTTGTTTTTCTGCCCTTTTCCCTCCCACACTCTACCGCTACAGAGTTCACATTGCAATGTGTCATAGGCATTCACCAGGTGCAACGGCAGGTGAAGGAAAAGCCAAGGATAGTTGATGCCAGCCAAGCAAAAGGAAGGACACTTACTGTCTTATCTCTCGCTCCCTCCCTCTGATTCAGTCAGCTGCTCGCCAGAGATATACTGCCTCCACATATGACAAGTATTACACTTGTGCCTACAGTGCAGCAATAAGCATGTGCCCATGTGTGTGTGTATTTTTGTCCAAATTCCCTAATGTTATGTTTGTGTATTTGGCAGTGTTCTACAAGAATGTCAATTTGTCTTCGCTCTAATTTGGACAGACCCGTCACCATGCAAATTGCCACACTCTGCCACCTGTGACTTGACTGCATTTTCTTGATCACTGAATGTTCTGGATGTGGATGCTGTGCCCCCTCCTCCCTTCCTGTCTCCCTCCTTTCTGCCCCCACCCCTGCTCATCTCCTTGTTCCTCACTTTCCCTGCCACTCATCACTCATGATAGACTCTGATGGATTTTGATAAACAACTTCTACGTTGCATAAGAGAGACGAGGTAAGCCTGTAATTTGGACTCCCAGCGTGATTGGAAATGAACAGCGTGACAGCAGCAAGAAAAATTGAATTCGGTAATGGACTGCAATGGGAAAGCTCGTTATTCGAGCCTGGGGAGAAGGTCTGGAGGAAGGGAAGGGAGGGGAGGAAAGGAATGAAAAATCACCCCACCAAAAATAAAGCATTTGAATGTCAGTTATTTATTTATTTCTCTTCTGTCCCCTTTCCTCCTACAATGCTGTGCCTCTGAAGGGTTCACATGGAAGCACATTGGAAGCAGATATGTAGAAAGACTTGGGACCACTCAAAAATCAATCAATCAATCAATCAATCAATCAATCAATCAATCAATCTATCTATCTATCTATCTATCTATCTATCTATCTATCTCTCTCTCTATCTATCTATCTCTCTCTCTCTCTCTCTCTCCCTCCCTCCCTCCCTCCATTTGTTGACCTTGACAAATCATGAATCAAAATGAATCACCATTTTTCTGATTCGTGCCCATCTCTACTTTTAACTTTGAAAAACTAAGCTTCAAAGGGATCTTGTGCTTAACTCCTGACCAAGAATCTTATACAAAGCATGCAGTGTGCATTCTCTGAATTGTGGGTGAATGACTTGCTATGACACTAACTTGGCATCAGCCCTTTTCCTCGCCCAGTCATGTGCTATTTATAACCTCTGTTTTGTCCTCAGAAACCCATAACTAGTTGTATGAAACATAGGGCCCACCGGATGTAGTATTCTTCTGATTCTTTGGTCATGCATATTTATAATTTCATTTGAAGAGAAGTTTCCAGAAAGCTGGAAGTGGTGTCAACTTTTATTCAAGTAAAATCATATTTATGGAAGGAAGTGGGAGATGGGGTGTGGGTGTGCTCTTGATGTGGTCCCAATCAGTAACATGTTGCCTATTTCATAAAGTGCTGACACATTATAAACCCATAAAAACACCTTCTGATCTGGGAAGCCTGAAAAGAGGGAATGCTGCTGCCAGTCAGAGTTGCCAATACTAGACTAGTTAAAACAATGGTCTGACTTAATATAAAACCGTTTCCTGTGCCTCCTTGAAGTAGAGCCAGCCTGGGTAGCCTTGGGCAAGTGGCCCAGTCTCAGGACATCCCCTGAAGAAGGGAATGGCAAACCACCTCCGAGTATTCTCTACCTAAAACACTCTGAAAAGGGTTGCTTTAAGTCAAAATTGACTCGATGGAATATGATTAGAGATGGGCACAAACTGCCAGTTTGGTGGTTCATGCCAGTTCATGTGTCAGTCCAATAGGTGTTCAGCATTTTTGAGCCTTGCCTCCTCTGTTGGACGCCCACTCAGAGGCAGCGCTTGGAGGAGGTGGAAGAAGGAAGCTCACACCAGAGGGCAACTACCAGAGGAGGCAGGACTCTAAAACACAGAACATCTGATGGACTGACGGACAAACCAGCATGAACTACTGAACGGGCAGTTTGTGCCCATCTCTAGACAGGATGAAAATCTTGGTAAAAGCTTGTATTGTTATGTTACTACATTCCTATTTCAACTTGGGGGGGGGGACAGATTCCATTGGTGTCAATGGGGACTTTTCTCCCCAAAGTATATAATAGATACAGATAGTTGATTTGCAGGATAAAGCAAAGTATAAGCATTTTCATTTTCATGGGCAATGTTTTTAATCCCCTTTCTCTCTTGCACACCACAGCCCCAATCCTCAAACTGGCGACAGTAAACAAATGAAGCTTAACCTGGTATGGGGATGTTTATCCCATAAAACAGCTGCATTTCTGGATGCACAGGTGCAGAGATCTGACAGCTTATTGTGGAGGACAAGAGGAAAAGAAAAGAACCACTTTGAGGAGCATAACAGAGACATCAATGCAAGAGTTTGGCCAGCCGAAAGTTTAAAAAACGGGAAAAGCACACAATGGATTACCTGACCCCATTGGCACAGGGACCACGCCTCCCAAGTGAGTCTAGAAATAGATCAGAACCTTTGACAAATGATCAAAGTGTTTGCAGGAAGAGAAAGTCATTCATTTAACTGGTGAATTCCTAAACTGGCTGTTTTATGCTATTTGTAACAGATGAAAATCTTGGTAAAAGCACGTAGCAGCCCAAATTGCTGATCTTTCTTCAGTCATAACGCACAAGAAAGGGTGAAGAAAAGACGATTTCCCTTTGTTGTTGCCATGCTTTATTGCTTCTGACATGTTGTGGAGCTTTTCCTGACCTTCTCATCCAATATCGCTGTCATTACGAAGACAAGAACAGACAAAGCGGAACGAAGGAAAACAAAAATCTAACCACAACCAAGCACCAAAATTATGATAATGATGAATTATCGGGGAGTAAAACGGACACGCCTGAAACAATTGTAAGGCAACTTTCAGTTGACATTCCTTCCTGAGACTGAGATTACTTTTAGAACCCAGGTGTATGACACTTGAAATGCAACAAGCCCTCAGTGGTGAGCAGCTGCAACCTCAGGGTTACAGAAACATAATGTCTCTCAGCAGCAGTTGTTAAAGAACAACCTGTTGTCTCCTCATCTGTTGGCTTTGTCCAAAAATCTGGCTCACCACAGTGGAAGAAAGCAGACTTGTTTAGATCAAAGCACAAAGAACTTATTTCTGGACTATACTTTCCAAAAGCCCCCATCCAGCATCATTGAGGGCCACGGTCAGCACCATAAAATGCCCATTCTGTCTGAATCCATCCTCCCCAACCACAGGGTTTTTCCACGTGCAACAAATATACAGATATTAAGATGATTATTTTTCTCAGGGCGAACAGCAGCTGCCAGCTAGATATCGCCCAGGTTAAGAACCACTAAGCTAGATGGACTGAAACTGTGGATATAGCATGAGTGAAAAGCTTAATTCCCCCTCCATTATCTGAAGCTCTGCTTCCATTGGCCACCTATTATCCCTTAATTTCCATAATTTACATCAACTACATCCCCTTAATTACTTGGTGTAGGGACTTGCCGCTTGCTTGCTCATATGTGAATGCATCACCATTCTGCATGTCATCTTGTTCTTTGTTTATGCCATCTTTCCCTCACCCTTTGTCCAAAGAACTCAGAATGGGTGTGTGTGTGTGTGTGTGTGTGTGTGTGTGTGTGCGTTCTGCTCTTGTATTTACAAGTAACCAAAAGGATAAAGGGACTAGAACAGCACCCCATAAGAAAAACGTTTGAGGGTCCTCACTACATATGGGAGCACTTTTCCCTAAGCACATCATCCTGCACCACCCAATCCATGAAGGCTATATGAGTTGCCACTTGGAGAAAGGCCACGAAGACATCCACGAGTACCGGGTCTTCTCGGTTGAGGCACCATTCTTTTGCAACGGGCTCCCGGTGAAGTTGCGCCTGGACCCCTCCCTCCCCGCTTTTAAGAGGACGCTAAAAGCCAGTCTGTTTGAAGAAGCCATTAGGGGCATCATCAGTTAAATGTGTTTTTTAAAGCCACTTCCCTTCCAGTGGTTAGGTGTACTTAGTTTTTGCATAGTCATATTGTTACTTCTTTTTATTATTTAGTTTTTATTTGATGATTTGCTATACTTGCTTGTTACATTATATTTATATTGAGTTTTTTTAAAAAATGTAAACTGCCCAGAGTTGTGTCCAGCACTAACTGGACAGTATATACATCTATGGAAATAAATAAATGTTATAAATCAGGGGAGACATAATAGAAGTGTCTGAAATTACACATGCTGTGCAGGATGTAGTTAAGGATAAAATCTCCTCTCAGAATACTAGAACGTGGGCCCATCCCATCCTCTGAAGATGAACGGTGTGAGATTCTGGAAGGTTTTCTTAGCACAGAGCATCGTTTAAGCAGACAAATTCATTGCTCAAGTCCTTGTGATTGCCTCTAGTTTCGACACCTTTAAAAGGGAACTAGACAAGTCCACAGGAGTGTAATAATCAATGGCCGGTGATCCAGATGGCTCTATATCCATCAGGAGTAGTGTGCCTCTATATATTCATTGCTGAGGAACATGATGTGCCCTCACATTGTAATAAAGGGCTTCCCATAATAACAAAATTAGCCTCTGATTTGACCTAGAACAGACCTCTCCATATTGCTTCAGGTAGAGAACCAAACTTTAGCTATGAACTTTATGCATGAGTGGGGATTCAAACTTACCTCTCCCAGGTCCTAATCAGCAGTAAAACCATTAGACCAAACTGGTTTTCTCCATTCACCAGTAGGATCAATATGTCTGGAAGGCTGCCCAACCAATTCTGCCTTAAAATAATCTATTAATTAACTGTGCTTTATTTCAAAGACCAAATCAGAAAGAATTATCCTGCCTGTGGAGCTAATTTGTATGGGTATTCTTATGTGTGGTCAATATATCGGCAGATGAATATCTTCCCCCCCCACCTCACCCCCACTGTGGTGAGTATTAATTTCTTCTCTTCAAAGTCTGAACTGAACTTAGCACAACACATCCAATCACCTAAAACCATCAATCTCTAATATTAATTAACAGGAAATTTTAAAGGAACATTCTTGTTCTTTTTTCCTAAGTGAAAGATGCATGGCGTCTTCCCCTGTTTGAAGCAGTTTAAGGAGGTGGGGGTGTCTCTGATTTGGACTTAATACTCTTCATCTATATATTTTCAATTCCCTGGTAAAATAAAACTGTGATTTAGGATCTTCCTTTCACACAGTCATATTTTCCCTCTCTTAAGTTCCAGTTCTGGGAGAGTGAACGCTAGTAGAACTGGTGACACAGCCGCCCAGAGTAGTCAATTGACTAGATGGGCGGGGTAAAATAAAATAAATAAATAAATAAATAAATAAATAAATAAATAAATAAATAAATAAATAAATAAATAAATAAAGGAACTGAAAAATAGTAATTGGTTTTTTTCTAGTAAACTTATCATCATTGAGTATTTCTCCTCCTCCTGCACCCCCACTATCGCCTCCTCCTTTTTAAGCATGGACAACAGTAGTGGATTTGCAATTTGATGGGCGAGATCACAACCCTCCTGTTAACAACAACAAAAATAGTGTAAGTAAACGTGTGAGAGATTTGAACTGGAAGAGAAACAATTGTAGTGTTCCAAAATATATCTGCAGAACTGGATCCTTAAAATGGCATTTTAAATTTCAACTCCTAAATTCAGACACAGTTCGTCCCCCTGCCTTGAGGAAATTTCACAAGGTACCCACATCCTCAATGTTAAAACAACTGCTTGTGGAATTGGCGGGGGGAAAGAGAGGGGGGAAAAAACCTAATGCAGCCTTTTTTTCAGGCAAGCAAAAAAGTGAAAGAGATGAACCTTGTCAGATTAGAAAGGACCTGAATGGAGAAAGCAGTCTAGGAAAATCCTTTCTGAAGAGCTTAGCTGTTTCATAGCAACTTTTCTGAATGCTGAAAATGATGCAGACCGAACAGCTGAAGGTGGAATGGGACAAGGACGAAGTAAAGAAATCTAAGGGCACGAGAAAAGATTTCAGAACATTCAAATGCGATCACATCCACACAAGAAATGCCTGGAACAAATATAACAAGACACGTTATACAAACTATCAGATGGAAGAAGAAAGCACCAGAACAGCAGATCAAAGAAAATGGAGACGACTTTTTGAAGCTAGACTCACTCCTTTGACTTTTCATCTTTAATTTGATAATTGGTATTGTTTCCTGGAAGTTTGGGATTGAAACTAGCAGAACCGGTTTAGCCTGGGATAGGCGCAAACTGAACTACGAACCAGAAAAAAAGCACAAAGCGGGCTGGTTTGTGGTTCAGTTCGTGGTTCGTGCAACCCATTTTGCTGGAACGAAATGAAGCGCTGAACATCTTTTTGCTTGGTGCTTCGCTTTACTTCAGCAAAATGGAGGCTCACCCTTCCCCCTGCCCTTGTTGCCTACCTGCCTTGTCTTCACACTCTCGCCATCTCCTCTGCCGCCACCACCATCCTGAGAGGCAGCAGACCCATCTCCTTGCACAGAAGCGGGCACAAATTCGAAAAACAAACCACGAACCGGTTCATTTGGGGAGCAGGTTCATGATAGTTTGTGGTTCATGGTTCATGGGTAGACACAAGCCACCAACTATCATGAATCATTGGTTTTCTGGTTCATGCCAACCTCTAGTTTAGCCACTGCAATAACTACCATGGCATCTCTCTTCTCAGTGTTGTAGGGAAGCTGCTTGCCCGTGTTGTGCTGAAGAGGCTCCAGGTGCTTGCAGACAGAGTCTATCCAGAATCACAGTGTGGATTTCGAGCTAATAAATCCACCACTGACATGGTATTCTCCCTCCGACAGTTGCAGGAGAAATGTAGGGAACAATGACAGCCAATCTTTGTGGCCTCCATAGATCTCACAAAGGCCTTTGATTTGGTTAGCTGGGACAGCCTTTTTAAAATACTTCCCAAGATTGGATGTCCACCTCGACTCCTTAACATCATCAGGTCCTTTCATGAGGGAATGAAGGGCACTGTAGTTTTTGATGGCTCAACATCAGATCCCTTTGATGTCCGAAGCGGAGTGAAACAGGGCTGTGTCCTTGTGCCAACCCTGTTTGGGATCTTTTTTGCTGTCATGCTGAAGCACGCCTTTGGAACTGCAACAGAAGGTGTCTATCTCCGGACTAGATCAGATGGAAAGCTCTTTAATCTCTCTAGCTTGAGAGCGAAGACCAAAGTCCAGCTGAAATACATGCGGGACTTCGTCTTCGCCAATGATGCAGCTGTTGTTGCCCACTCTGCTGAAGACCTCCAACAACTCATGAATCGCTTTAGCAAGGCCTGCCAAGACTTGGGAAAAGGGAAAGCGCCCCAGAGGGAGACCACAGCTGCAATACAAGGATATCTGCAAGCGGGATCTGAAGGCCTTAGGAATGGACCTCAACAGATGGGAAAAATTGACATCTGAGCGTTCAGCCTGGAGGCAGGCGGTGCATCATGGCCTCTCCCATTTTGAAGAGACCCTTGTCCAGCAGGCCGAGGCAAAGAGGCAGTCCCGAAAGCAGCAAAATCAGGGAGCTGGACAGGGGGCAGATTGTATTTGTCTTCAGTGTGGAAGGGATTGTCACTCTTGAATTGGCCTTCTCAGCCACACTAGACGCTGTTCCAAGTCCTCCATACAGAGCACGTTACCATAGTCTCTCGAGACTGAAGGATGCCTAATCTAAGTTTAGCCATGTGTGAAAGTATCTTCTTCCATCATCAGCTAGCTTACATAAAACAGGACACGATCCTGCCAAATCCTCCCCTCACACTCCTAGAAATTGTGCCAATGAAGCAGTGAATCAAGAAAACAATGGGAGCAAATCAGGTGGTCTTGGAGAACATTTAAGGAAACATAGGAGTCCTCACAAAAAGGAAATTGTTCCCATTTTCACTTATTTCAATCTCATAGGTGAAACTGGGGGAAAAACATCTAGTTTCACTCCTTCTGGGAAAAGTTAGAAGTGGTTTTGCACCTTTTTCACAGTCTGGGACCTTTCTGGTAAAAAAATGCATGCAAGAGGATTTTGCCCCCAAACCCCATATATTTTGCATTTTAAAAACTGGTATTTCTGCACAATAAAACTTGCATTGGATGCAATGACCTGCTTGTTTGTTTGTTTTACTTTTGCAAATGCTGCTGGCCAAAAAAGTGCTGATCGTTTTGCTCACGTGGTAAAGAAAAAGAAGATACCATTGTTGACCTCCCCCTGCACGCCCAACTGAGTGTGCCAATATGGGGAGCCCCCTTTTTCCCTGGGGAAAATTCTAACTACTCTGTTCATCCTTAGTCATCACCAATGTGAAATGGGCACCTATTCAAACTCGTGGGAAAGGCTGCAGAAGGCTGTAGAAAGCCAGCTCCACTGGCTGCCGATCCATTTCTGGCCACAATCTAAAGTGTGGGTTCTAACCTATAAAACTCGAAACAGCTTGGGTCCAAGCTATCTCTAGCCTGCTCAAGTGTTAAGGTCATTAGAAGAGGCCTTTCTTTCAGGCCCACCACCTTCAGAGTTGTGTTTTATGGGAACACAGGAAAGGGCCTTCTCTGTTGCTGCTTCCAGATTTTGGAATTCCCTCCCACAAGAGGCCAGCTTGGCCTCCTCTTTGCTGTCTTTCCAGAAGCAAGTGATGACCTTTCTCTACAAGCGAGTTCCTCACAGTGACTGGCTGCCTGGGTGTTGTTGTTTTTTGTTGTGTTTTTTTAGATGGTTGTACTCTATTGCTGTGAATGTGTTTTGCTGTTGCTTTTTTAAACCATTTTTTTTAGTGTGGCATTGGGTTTCTCCTTTTTAGCACTGGTATACTTACTGTTCTTAGCTTCACCTATTTAATTATGTAAAACGCCTTGAGTCCTTTCTAAATGGAAAGGTGAGCTAAAAATAGTCTAAATAAATAAAATAAATAAATATATGGTGACTTATGTACCACGGCTGAGGCAAACCCACTGTCTGTGACTTGCTACTGTCTGCATGCTTTTAAAGATGAAAACAGACTGCACAAAAACTCAGTATTCTAGTAGTTTTTAGTTTAAGGCATTTCTTCAGGGGAAATTTATATGTCAAATGTAGATACATAAAAGATAATTCAGCTAAGCATGACTGCTTTGGAGTCAATTAGGCATAAATGCCTCAAGTCATTTAGAATCATGTGAGTATCTTACTCAGTGCTTTCCTTCCCATGATGGCAGAACAGCGCATATGTCACCTCCACCATGCACATCACATAATAAATGTTTTTTTATACAGAGGGACTGAGAGACCAAGGCAGAGACCAAGAGAGAGATCAAGAGAGCATCATTCGAGAACAGTTACAGATGTAAATGTGCAGTAAGTAGTGCTTTGCATTTCTGGGCAAATTCCTTTATAAAATTTAGATTTTTTTTGTTCCATTACATCCAGAAGGCTCTCTAGCTATTCATCAGTATAACAACAACAACAACAATTCTATACATCACTAGGAGAAAATGCGGAGCAAAAGAAATTAGGTCCACGTCAAGATGATGCTCTAAAATTTTGGAAAGAAATTTGGGAAAGCCCAACTGGACATAATAAAAATGCCTCATGGATTAAAGACAGTTGTAAAGAAACTCAAGGAAAACATATGGATGATATTGTGATAACAACTTAAATGATTAAGAGGCAATTAAAGACTGTGAAAAATCTGAGTGCACCTGGTCCAGATGAGCTGCATGGATTTTAGTTAAAGCACTTGACAAGTTTCCATCAACATATAGCAATGCAATTTAATCACTTCAACATTCTATAACAGGTCACAAATTCCTGATAATAAAAGATCATCAAAAAGGCAATGAACCCAGTAATTACTGACCAATCACATGCCTTCCAACAATGTTCAAGCTCCTCAGAGGAGTATTTACAAGATCAATATATAATAATTTAACTCTCTATACCCAACTGAATAGAAAGGGAACTTTAAAAAGTCGAGGCATGAAAGATCAGTTGCTTATTGATAAAATGATACTTTAAAAATGCAAAAAGAAAAAAACTTAACATGGCCTGAATGGGCTATAAAAAGGCATTTGACTCATTGCTACACAGCTGGATTAACAACTGCCTAAAATTTTGAGGATTAGTTAAAATTCACACAGTATTATAAGCAGATCTCAGAAATAACACCATCAGAGCTATTAAAAACAGCAGTATTAGGAACAGCATACATACTGCACCGGTATTGTAGCATGAAAGAGTAACTTTTCCAGCCTCTGAATTCTAGACAAATAGAGAATGTCAGCTCACATGGGCATGGAGCTAAGCTGTGATAGAACAATGCTAGGGCCGTACCACTTTTAATTCTCATGTCATTAAGAAGCCAGCCATTTTAATATACCTCTTGTCATTTCAATTTTTTAATTAAAGGTGATTCATCCATTGAAAGATCCTCCTGCTTTGCTTAGCAATAAGCATTTACAAGACTCTGGTTCCCATGTTCCATTGTACATATGAGAGCTTTTCCATTACTTCAGAAGCATCCATGAATAATTGCAAATCGTGCCTTACAACATGACAGCCCAGAAGAGATTCCTTCAAAGAATGACAGCGGAAAAGCATGAATCATTGGGAAGTTGGAATCTTTGGAGACTGGCAACATCTGTAGGAGTCAAGCTCTTGCTACTTGATTTGAAAGGAAAGCTATTATTAAAAAAAAAATCTGACAATGTTGATGCTCAGAGATTATTGTCTCCTTGGTTTTTAAATAGAAGACACATCAAAATGTCTACCAAGGAATGCAGAAACATTCAAAGAAGACAGAAAGAGGTCAGATCCTCAACGGATATAGTTCTGGGCCCTCTAATAGCAAAAGTACCTGATAATTAATGTTGCAAATTCCCTGATGACTTGCTTAATTGCTTAGATCACTCCTAGAAATGTTGTTAAATGGGGGGAGGCTGAATGGATGGACAGATGTATAGAGAGGAAGGAAGGAAGGAAGGAAGGAAGGAAGGAAGGAAGGAAGGAAGGAAGGAAGGAAGGAAGGAAGGAAGGAAGACAATCCATAGACTGAGGGGGGGGAACAGCCCTGTTTCGAGAAATCTGGCACATAGCTTTACCAACAGTTTCTTCCATGTAAGCCTAGAAAGACAAACTAGCAGATCCTTGATCAAATCAAGCCTGAACTATCTCTGGAAGCAAAAATGTTGAAGCTGAAGCTGTCCTACTTTGGGCACATCCTGAGAAGGCAGGATTCTCTGGAAAAGACAAGAATGCTGGGAGAAGTTGGAAGGCAGCAAGAAAAAAAGACCAAATGAGAGAGGACTTGACTTCCTAAAGGACACCATTGGCTTGATTTTATAAGAGCTGAGCAGGGCTGTGGAGGACAGGACAGGTTGGAGATTGCTTGGAGGATTGACATAAACCAGAGATGAGATGGCATAACAATAACAGCCCATCTCGTACTGGACGTTTGTCACAGCAGGAGAAGCATTGGTGAGATTCTTCAGAGCAAACACAATATTTGATTCACCTCTATTCCCATTCCTTGGGTCCAGGCAGGCACTCCCACCCATCTCATGGAAGTGCTAAACCTGCCCGGAATGACTGTGGACCCTTTGATTGGTCTTTCCAGCTAAAATTCATTCTGGAATATGAGTGGAGGCAAAACTTTGAGAAGTTCCTTTTTGGGGGGAATATGGCTCCTGCCCTTCCCCTAAAATAAGAAAATACGATGGATGTCTTTTATTCCATAAACAGTACTAGGCAAATTAACTTTTTTGCAATCCATTTCCTGGAATCTGTGCCTGTTCTGGCTGGAATTCTCAGATCTGTAGTCCAAACCAGGAACTTTTCAAAGTTCCAGCCATATAGCAAGATACATCTGTTTCCCTTTCTCACCAAGCTTTTCATATTCCTTCCCAATCTTATCGACTGTTGCCCTGATGGGCGGGGCGGGGAACGTTAGCACAGCATTTGCTATAATTTTGTGCCGTCTTAATACTATAAACCTAGAAGCTGTATCAAGAGATTTCCTGTTACAGAGATTCATGGGTTGCTGTTACTGAAGAAATTTAAGGAATATTTCAGTTGGTTTCATTAAGGTATAGACAGGAAGCAGATCAATCTCATTTTAGCATAAATGCATGGCTTGATGAAGCTGTTGAATAAAAAGCAGAAACTGGCAATACACATATTATATTAAGTACCTGTTAAACCATTTAACCCAGGAGTTTGGACATTTGCTCTGGATAAAATATTGTTGCATTTGCTCCAGCTTTTTTTAAAAAAACTCTCTGGAGTCTTGCCACTGTATAAGAAATTAGTCAAAATTCAGATTTGGGTTCTTCATGTGTAGACATCTAGCGTGCAGTGTTTGGGATTCAGTTCCAAGTGGTTTGAATACGTAGCTTTGTCTCTTTGACCCTTCGTTCTCCACTTTCCACCTCATCGCTTGTCATTCTGTCCTTTCCCGTTTCCACACCCTGGAAATGTACTAAGGATGTAAATTTCCAGTTGGCTCATGCTTCTAGGAAAAAAGACAACAAACCACAAATATGTCCTCAGTCTGAAGAGGGCAAGATCCATTCTGGTGCTCCTTAACAGGGCCCTATCAAGAGGATTATTTTCATACAGATGGTGCCATTATGGAGAACTACACAGACTGCTGCTTTGGTGCATGCAGTGGTAAAGATTAGAAACAACTGATGGTGGTAGCCGTCTTTTCAGAGGTCAGATCTTCAGCTGAGGAGATTCATGAGATCAGCAACTTCCTGTCCCTTAAATGTTAGACACAACAGCTTCCCTGAGGTTTCACCTGACACCCAAAGGCCTGTTCACTATCTCCAGGAATGTGATGAAGGCAAGCTAGAAGGGGCTGTGTGCACTGGCATGAAGTCCACTCGTATCTCAGTTCATTTAACTGAGATACTCTCCTCCGACATGGACTGTTGTCATTGAGCTTCAAGAATTCAATGCTCCTGATCTGTCCCTTTGATTTGAGATCCCCAGAGCCATTTTTTTAAAAAGAAGCTCACAGATTATTTCATTAAACATTCATCAAGGAAGCCAATTAGAAATGGCAACCCATATTTTTAGAGTCTTCAAGGCCAATTTATCTCCATGAGGCCTTAGTCTTTCATTAAAAAACCACACCAGCCTACGCAAAGCGTCACATTAACTGCAGCTCTCTCCACATCTCTCATCAGCAGTCGAATATCATAGATGTAGCAAAAGACTTCATGTGGAGATACTGTTGTAGTGAGGGCAGAATAGGACTCTCCCAGGGGCACACCACAATGTGCACATATGTCCCCCCTTTCTCCTCGATTTTTGTTGGGGGAGATACAAGCCCCATCTCCATACAACTCATGGTGTGAGTTGTAATGACAGCTAGCTCAGTGGTTTAGATGACTGGCTACGGAGCCAGAGGCTGGGAGTTTGATTCCCTGCTGTGTCTCCTTGACAGGAGCTGAAGTTGATGGTCCATACGGTCCCTTCCAGTTCTGCAATTCTAAGATTATTATACATGGATTTTGACCTGCAGACATGCCTGAAGCATTTTGCTCATTCAGTTATAATGCTTAGAAGACCTTTCAGACATCACAAGGATGGTCTGAAACAGTCTGGAAGCAGCCTTGTAACAATTTGTAAAAATTGAGGTTTTCAACTTTCCATTAACACTCACTGGACAAAAGTTTGCTGAATAAACTGCACCAAAGTATATCAATTTGAGTTACTCTCCTCTTCCATCTAAGCTTGAATTGAAATGTGTATTGTGCTTGTTTTCAGCTTATTTGTTTGTTCCATCTTTTGTAATTCACCAGTATTTCTTTTGTTCACCCAACCAATGGATGTGAATCATTTCATTCTTAAATTGAGTTGGCAGGTCCAAACCTGAGCACGTACAGCTAGAATGTCAATTGTGTCTTTTGAAACATCTGGTCCAATTAAAGTAGAACTGTAGACGCAATTTGATCTGAGTGACACAGGAAAGTTAATTTTAATGTGCCCCACAGGCAAAAATCTGTTCTGTGCCTTAGGGGGGAGATCACTTATATACAACATTTTTTTTTTGGTATGATGAATACTAAGCTTTAGAAATGACAGAAAACAGTTTCATCAGGAAGCCGGAAACAGTATTTCAAAAATATGTTTACAAGTGTTTCCTTTTTCCTTTTTCCTTTAGTATTGAAATAAACATATTAGAGGGATGTGGCTGAAGCTTAGAAAACCATGGCCAGGATTTTGTTCACTTAGGATGTGGTGGAAAGGGGGATTTTGCAAGCAACTCTGCCCCATTGTTAAGTGACCCATTCCACACTATGTACAAAAAATGGGTGCATGTATGATCTTGTGAAGGACAGATCACCAGAATGTGGGGGAAACTCTGGGTAATTGTGTTTTTTGCAGAATTTTCAACAGAATGTTGGACACCATGAGTCATGGAAGAAGGTGTCATCATGCCAGAATCCTCAAGGAAACCAATGAAGGCTAATAGTGGGCCTTCAAGAGGGACACAAGAAATTCACTCCCAAAATTGCACCAGTGGCAAGGCAACTTATGACCCTCTAGATGTTGCTCCCTGCAGATCCTGTCATCCCTCACCACTCTTAGTTATGTTGTTTAGGGGCAATTCACTGCCACAAGATTGGACTAAGACAGTGGTTCCCAACCTTGAGTTTCCAGATGTTCTTGGACTAAAACTCCCAGAAGCCTTCGCCACTAGCTCTGCTGGCCAGGATTTCTGGGGGTTGTAGTCCAAGAACATCTGAGGACATGAGGTTGGGAAACACTGGATTAAGACAACAGATTTAGGAGGCTTCTCAAGGAGAGTGGGCAAATTCATGGAAGATCTAAATACCCATTCTAGGAAGTTGGTCGGGAAATAGTGTTTCTTTCGGGTTTCCTGAAAGGTTTCTGATCAAGTTCTGTGGGAGGGAAAGGGTGTTTGACTAAATAGGCTGTGAGGTATAAGGTCTCAAATGAACTTCCCAACATGAATTAACATAGCTTTCTTCTCCCCTTGTGTTCCCTCTCTATCGGTACTCTCAGATTCAACCATACTGCAGACATACCGTTGGCTTTGCTTCCAGACACTAACCATGGAGCTGTTCCTCACGTAACCTTTCACTGACCCCGTCAGGTTTTAATAAACTAGAAATACCAGTAAACCAATAATACAGAAAATCCATTGAAAAGGTTGTAGGAGGGTTCCTGGTTTCATCATGACTACCTTTTTGCTCTTGTTGAACTTGGATTCGCCCACAATTAAGTATGTCTCAGATTTCCTTCTGTCGAGAATCAATACTATCAGCATCCACGTCTCAGACATGGGGTCGAGGTGGCCCACTGGTTTAAAAGTAGATGTTGTCTCTATCAATTTGCATCTTCCTTCCTCAATTTCCAGTTCTTTTCTTTTTTTAATGCAAGACATAAAGAGCAGTCAGTGGACCTTCTTCAGAGCAACATTGATTTTGTGATCATTTCTGTTTTCCTTGAGAGAACTACTACTGCCAGCTCAGTGTAACTGCAGAGGGAGAGCCACAGAACAGTTTGCATGCCCAAAGGATGCCCTTGCAAATTGTGGAAAGAACGAAACACATATGGAGCTTTCTCCAACACTTCTTGTTAGTGTTGTCATCACTTTATCAGTACAGGAGAGCAGGGGTTCCCAAACTGTGGGCCACAGCGCCATGGGGCACTGCCAAACCCAACCAAGGGCACCAGAAGAAAAGGGATGGAACATAGAGCCATGAAGGCTATAGAGGAGCTGTTCATAGCTCTATGAACAGCTCTTCTATAGCCTTCATGGCTCTATATCAAACAGGAATTGGATATGGAAGCCATCTGCCTGTCTCTTCTTTATCCATCTCTATGGTCCCCAGTGCTTGCCAGGTGACCTCGTGGTTTTCCTGCATCAGGACCTGGAAGGAGGTGGGCCCTGAAGGATATTCAGGGGGAGGAGATGGGAGGGCTGGTGATGTGTGTCAAGATCCTGCCCCTGGTGGCAGAGACTCTTAATGGCGCCTCTGAGCAAGGGGATCTGTAGCCAGTGACTAGTAAATCAAGGGAACCACGAGTCCAAAAATGTTTAGGAACCACTGCAGTAGAAAATCTGGAAACTGGGCAAGGACTGAATGCCTAGAGATGTGGCAGCATCACAATCCACATCGTGAACATTATGCTAACTATGGCATACTCCAAAAGTGGGCAGAAGATATACCAGGATTTACTGTTATATCTCGACATGGCTCGCTGTAGATCAGCAAGTGCTTTGTACTCCAAATTGTGCAATAATAGCAATGAGCAAACATCTCTTTCCCCCTATATTAGGTTACCCTGGGTCTGCAATTTTTGATTTTATGTTATACTATTATAGAGGCCAATTCACCACTCTTTCACAATAAGAGGAAAATAAACAGAAGCCCTCCTAACTGTATTTGCTTTCCTTTTCCTGAAAGCATAACGCCTCTCTTTCTTTTGTGGAGGTACCATATTCTTCTAATGATGGGGAGGGTCTTGTGTGCATGTCTCGGGGCCGTGTGGGTGGGAAAGGGTGCCCTGGTTCCAAAAATGGCTAAGTTACAGCTCTGCCAGGAGCATCAGAAACAGGTCTGTTCCTGGACAGAAACAGATGTTATAATTAGCATTATCTTAGAAGAGGAATGTCCTTAAGGGCCAATGGTGTGTGCATGTCATAGAATAAGTTTCTCTCATTCACCACCAACTTCACCGAGGGCATAACTAAACAGGGAATTTAGAGCAATCTGGTTCATGTTGAAAAGGCTCTTAACTTCAGTGTGATCTGTTTTATCTCACACTTGAATGATCCTTCCATTCACATGGGAGACGTTTCTTCTCCTGTGAGAAGAATCCAGACAGCACTTCAGAACTCTCCAATTTCTTACCTTTTCAGTCATTAATGCTCCCTCCCCCACCCCTTTCCTCACCTTTTGCCATGGCTGTCATTCCACAAGCCATTGCAACTTCCCTTTTTTGGTTTAGTTTAATTAGTGGCATAGCGCTACGGTGATACATCAACCTAGCATGGACATTCCCTTATATCTGAAATAGCACTGCATCATTTAGGAGAATATTTTGTAAAAGACTGTGAGAAGATGAAATGGAGGACAGGGTTTCTCCACCATCCTTTCTACTGTTACAACCCACTGCATATGTTACAGGGTTGTCATCAAAGAGAACACCACCCACAACTCGATTTGGGAGCAAATTAAGCCACCACACAGACTGCAGAATGGGACAATCAGGAGTCTTCCCAATGACACCAAATCAACTGCAGCCCTAGCACTGTTCCAGGGAAGAGTGGAACAGCTCACAAAAGGGTCAGGATGGATCACTCTTCCCTAAAGCTATGCGGTAGCTGGAAAATAGGATAAACCAAACCGCTCCAAAAGCGAACCCAATAGCAATCTGTTATAGTCATTGGATTGCCCCATGAGTTGGCTAATTACCTTGTGACTGGTTTGATTTCTCAAACACAGAAGTTTTTTCCCCAAATCATGCCTTTCAGCTGTAATGAGGGATTATGTACCATATCATTTCCCACCCTAAGCGGTGCAGTCATGCTGCTCTCTCTGCGTCTTCCAAACTAATTTTACACCTTCTAAAGGGCTTCTGAGTATTTTGATTGCAGCTGAAGCCGCTTCACATGGGTGAAAGTCCATCATGCAACCTACTTTGCTCTATTGTGCTTCCTTCATCATCCCCCCTTTTTTTTTTACTCACAATATCAAATTATTGGCAGCAGGAAGCTTTGGCTATCACAGGCACACACATAGTTCCCTTCGTGCCCTCTAGCTCTTCTTTTCTGTCTTTAACTGAAATGTGTGAAGTCTGATTTCCCCCTTTTTTCAAACAGAAAGTAATTTTCTCTGCCGCTTGGCATTTGTGGTGGTGACTTTGGGTGGTGTGTCCCCTTCTTGTCCCCGTGCAAAGTGAGCCAAACGCAATCTGGAAAAAAAAACTCTGCCTCGGCTCTTGTCCAAGAAGCCATTTTCCTTCCGGTCATTTTGAAGACAGTGAATTTCTGAAGGACGTTTGTTCCTTTCATGACAAAAGGCAAGATGGCTTCTTTCAGAAGCGCCACCCGTGTGTAGGTGGAGAAAGTGTTTATCCTTATTAGCCATGCAAATCCTCACTTGCTTCATTCTTGTGCACAAGAATAACTATTCTTTCTTTGGTCCCCATTTGCCAGAAGGGGAGATATTTTCGGCCACTCTTGACATCAGTGTCTGCATTTATGAGAATGATTGGTGTAGAAATTGTGAAAAAAGCTGGGACAATTTGTGGTTAGCTTTGTGGACCCCTATGAAATGGAAGCCTCGGATGGGTTGTTCGCATCCTCTGTGGAAAGAACCAGCTAGTCCTTTTCATTTGTTGTGTCTATCTCTTTCTGTTGTGCTTTGCTCAGTGGCAAAGGGTCACATGCCATTTTCCATCCGAAAGATTTTCAGAAGTTTTGATTGATATGAACTGATTCCGAGAGAGCATATGGCTTTTGGGCTATTCATAGAACAATAGAATTGTAGAGTTGGAATGAATAATAGAATTGTCAATGGGAAGGGCAGCAATGAAGGAAGTGTAAGAATGTGTCACTGGAGACTAAGACCAAGAACATCCACACTCTTGCATTTCTAATCAACACGTATGGGTGTGAAAGCTGGACAGTAAAGAAAGCTGATAGGAAAAATATATATATCCGTTTGAAATGTGATGCTGGAGGAGAGTTTTGTGGATATCCTGGACAGCTAGAAAGATGAACAAGTGGGTCCTAGAGCAAACCAAGGCTGAACTATCTCTGGAGGCAAAAATGATCAAACTGAGGCTTTCGTACTTTGGGCACATTCTGAGAAGGCAGGATTTTCTAGAAAAGACAATAATGTTGGGAAAAGTTGAAGTCAGCAGGAAAAGAGGAAGACCAAATGTGAGATGGAGTGACTCACTAAAGGAAGTCACAGATTTGAGTTTGCAAGAGCTGAGCAGGGCAGTTGAGGACATGAGATTTTGGAGATCACGCATTCAAAGGATCACCGTAAGTTGGAGGTTGACGGCAGGTAACTTGACAGCATGTAATGACAATGATAACAACGCCAAAGAACACTTCCCCTGGCAGTTAGTATTGCTAAGAGAACAGTATGAAAAAGAGGGTGGATCCTCGAAACATGCCTTAGAATGCCCTTAGAAGTAACTTTTAAAATTAATTAGATGTTATCTGTTAGACATAAGTAACTTAGGTTTTAGTTACTACGCTGAAAAAAATAACTATGCAACCATTCGTTAAGTTACTTTTGCACCAAAATAGTTAGCTGTGTTTAACTTAATTGCATAAAGCAATATATTTTGAAGTTCTGGTACTAGCCCTTGTGGTATAGTGAGGAGCTATGTGGAAGTTAAACTGCAGTACTGCAGCCAAAACTCTGCTCATGACCTGGGTTCTATCCAAGATAGCCAGCTCAAGGTTCACTCAGCTAAACTGAGTACTCAGCTCGTGTGGCCTGCATAATTAAATTGTAAACCACCCCGAGAGTGTTTTAAGTGCTCTGGGGTGCTATATAAGTAGCATGCTTTGCTTTGCCCTTTCACACCTTTACTGCAGTTGTCTCCAGTAGTACTGGGCAACCTCACACTGCTTCACACAGACGCATAGCAGACATTATCGGGGATCTTTGAGAACTCTCAGTGGAGAGAGGCAGAGAAAGAAACTGAATGCCTTGTAATTGATTATAGCATTGTGTACTAGTTGCAAGCTCTATCCGCGTGAGATCTTGAGCTGGTGGGTGATGCTTTAGAAGGAGAGAGAGAGAGAAAGAGAACTAAAAATAACAGGATGGGCTAAAAATAGGATTGTGCTAAAAAAGAGTACTTCCGTGTTTGTGTGCCAAGCTGGAGAGGGACTCTCAAGCCTCTGACGTTTGCCCTGTGGCTCGGATGAATGCAACAAGGGGCTAAGAATTACATCTCTCAGACCGGGAAGATGAACCTCAGAAACAGCACTTACTCAGGAGCAACACATGCGTGGAATCTGCCCCCTCTGTTCCTCCATATAAACTGGGCCAGTGATTCTATACCCTGTGAGGGCTAAGGATATGCCTCTCCAACCCCTGAAACGTGTTTGTTCCATTGCAATGCTCAAAAGTGGGGTTTTCTCCCCCGTAGTATTTTATCTGAAACCGATTTTCCGTGGCCAAACCCTCCCACCTTTTCTAATTAATTTATGTAGCTCCGATACCCAGTAATGTCTGGCGAAGCCAGCTGGAATCCCGTCTTCTCCCCATCCCTCTGATTATGGCTTGAGTCAGCAGTTTCTAACATTAATTTTCAGCAGAGGTGAGGCGCCCTCTCACTGCAGAGGCTCTGCAGCAGAGCGGTTAGCTATTTGCGGACGCCCAGACCCTCTCCATCACTGCTTTGGATGGATTTCCCCCTCCTTCCCAGGCATGCCTGTCACATCGAAAGACAATGGCAAACTGCCATCTCCCTCATCAACAGAGCAGCCTCCTGGAACACCGACAGAAGCTTCAAGGTGGTTATTGAGACTTTTCCCGGCCTTATTTGCGATGCAAAATCTTTTTCTCACCACAACGTTGTGCCCTCAAGTCCGCACATCAGGGCAACATGCACCATGGGACCCCAAGATGTTCTGTCCACGTTGCAACCTTGTTACTAGCTGCCTCAATGATATGGGGAGAGGTGACAGAGGCATATATGGAAGCAATCCTTCCCGTGGCCCAGATTTCTTCATTTGTGTCGGAGATGATCAGACGAGCAGTGGTAGAACACAATGAGGAACCATGTCTGGAAAAGTCTGGACGACTGGAATCCATGTCTGGATTACTGCCCTATGTGGGGCTACCAATGGAAGATGTCAGAAAACTTCAGCAGCTCCAAAATGCAGCAGCTAGATTGCTGACTGGGGCTGGTTTCAGGGATCAGATAACCTCCCCTGTTAAGGGAGCTCCAACCGGCTGCCGATCAGTTTCTTGACACAATTCAAAGGGCTGGTTTTAAGTTATAAAGCCCTAAATGGCTGGAGCCCAAGCTATCTCGAGGATTGTGTCTCCCTTTATGCGGCTGCGTGGGTGTTGAGATCATCAGGAGAGGCCTTTCTCTTGATCCCAGCACCTTCGCAGGTGCATCTGGTGGGGACCCAAGAGAGGGCCTTCTCTGTCTCTGCTCCTAGACTTTGGAACTCCCTCCCACTGGAGGCCAGCCTGGCCCCATCTTTGCTTCCCTTTTGCAAGCAGGCAATGACCTTTCTTTTCAGGAAAGCTTTCCCTCCGTGACTGGCTACATGAGTGACTGGCTACATGGCTAGCAACATGAGTGAATTTTAGATGAATTGTTATGCATTGACTGGGTTTTTAGCACTACTTGTGTTTAGCATTTCTCGAAGTGGTATTTGTTTGATCCTTTTAATATTTGCATACTTATTGTTTTAGCTCTAATATTGTCTTTTAATGACATAAGTTGCCTCTTTACACTCATTGTTTTTAGCTTTTTTGTTGTTGTTTAGTCGTTAAGTCATGTCCGACTCTTCGTGACCCCATGGACCAGAGCATGTCAGGCCTTCCTGTCTTCCACTGCCTCCCGGAGTTGGGTCAAATTCATGTTGGTAGCTTCGATGACACTGTCCAACCATCTCGTCCTCTGTCATCCCCTTCTCCTCTTGCCTTCACATTTTCCCAACATCAGGGGCTTTTCCAGGGAGTCTTCTCTTCTCATGAGATGGCCAAAGTATTGGAGCCTCAGCTTCAGGATCTGTCCTTCCAGTGAGCACTCAGGGTTGATTTCCTTCAGAATGGATAGGTTTGATCTCCTTGCAGTCCAGGGGACTCTCAAGAGTCTTCTCCAGCACCACAGTTCAAAAGCATCAATTCTTCGGTGGTCAGCCTTCTTTATGGTCCAGCTCTCACTTCCATACATCGCTACTGGAAAAACCATAGCTTTGACTATGCGGACCTTTGTCGGCAAGGTGATGTCTCTGCTTTTTAAGATGCTGTCTAGGTTTGTCATCACTTTCCTCCCAAGAAGCAGGAGTCTTTTAATTTTGTGGCTGCTGTCACCATCTGCAGTGATCATGGAGCCCAAGAAAGTAAAATCTGTCACTGCCTCCATATCTTCCCCTTCTATTTGCCATGAGGTGATGGGACCAGTGGCCATGATCTTAGTTTTTTTGATGTTGAGCTTCAGACCATTTTTTGCGCTCTCCTCTTTCACCCTCATTAAGAGGTTCTTTAATTCCTCCTCACTTTCTGCCATCAGAGTGGTATCATCTGCATATCTGAGGTTGTCATTTCTTCTGGCAATCTTAATTCCATCTTGGGATTCCTCCAGTCCAGCCTTTCTCATGATGTATTCTGCATATAAGTTAAATAAGCAGGGGGACAATATACAGCCTTGTCATACTCCTTTCCCAATTTTGTTTTTAGCTTTAAATGTTGTCTTTTAATCATGTAAACCACCCTTGTAGACTCTCTGTTTTCAACTTTAAATATTGTCTTTCAAGAATGTAAGCCCTCCTTTTAAAGGAGAAAGGTGGGGTAAAAATGTTTTAAATAAAAAAATAAAATAAATAAGAGTTCCTTATTTGGATTAGAAACTGCTACGCTGGTTGGAAGAGTCTGGGAATTGTAGTACATAAAGTAACTTTTCCAAGAAATATTGCAAGCAATGTTCTGAACAGCGAATTGCCAGACAAGGCACTGCCTGTAGGATGGTGACAATAAGCTTGTGAAGTTGACGTAGGACTTACAATGACTTAAAAGGGACAGAATACCAATGAAATCCCTCAATTGAAGCAGTCTTCTTGACACAATGAGTTGGGAACATTTGAAGCTCCATGAACTTTTTATTTTCTCCAGTTCAAGACAAGGGAGAGGTGTTTTCCTCCATCAAGGTTTTTGCCTTTACTTTTGTGACAGTTTGCACAAAAAGTAGTGCTGTTTCCTTTTAAGAAGCATGCTCACAGATACACAGAGAAAAAAACACAGAGAGAGGTCCCTAAATACAGAGTCAAACTGGTTCCAGTATCTGAAGCAAATAATAAGTATGTTCATGTAAAAAGATAACTCCGTTCATTAGGTCAAGAGTCTAAAGTTACCTAAGTGGAGCATCTGTTTCACACGGTGACGAACCATAGGGAATATGCTAGTTTTGTGTAAGGAACCGGAAATGCAATCTAATTGTGACACAGATTGTGTATGCTTTGCATGTTGCCTTGTCTTTTATAACACACTTACAATGGATGAATGAGGGTTCTTATTTCTATTCATGCTAGAACTAATGGGGAAATGGATGGAATAATATGCCATCAAGTTCTTTGGCTCTTTCATTGAATTATGCAAAAGATATTATAGCTGGAGAGGACACTGAATTGATAATACAGGCAGAGTAAAATTAACCAAAAAATAAAAAATAAAAATAGAATTTGTCCCAAGATGGAGAGAGCCAGAGTTCCCAACTGACATAGAAATTCAAAGGAAAGGATGATGTGACAGACCTAATAAGATGATCACACTTTATTTATGTAGAGAATGTGTGTGTGTGAGGGACAGGGAATACGAATGGTAATTCTGAAAGGAAATGAGGACCATTAATCTATGTTTGGAATCAATATAGGATCAGCAGGATACCTTCTTAATTTCTTTGTGCCACCATGGATTGCTTTGATTTACTTGTTAGCCCTTTTGCGTGAAGTACTTTATCTTTTGGACACTGATTACTAGGAAATGCAGAGTGTGTCATTTGGTTAATTAAGGACAAAAGAATGGGGATGCATATACCTATCTGCATTGCAGTGTTGAAAGCAAAGTGTCCCCCATCCATCTCAATAAGATAAGGATAAGATAAAGATGAGCACGAACTGGAAAACTGGTGGTTTGCGATGGTTCGTGGCTACCCGCGAACCACAAATCATGAACCACCCCCGAACCCCAGGAAAAACAAACCGGTTCACACCTAGGGGAGGGGAACCTACCCCCTCTGCCCTCTCTGCCACCCATCCACACCCTTCCCACGGCCCCAGTCACCTGCTTCTGAAGCCTCGTCCTCCTCTTCCTCCTTGACTGCAGCTGCCATTTTCTGTGCATGCGTCCGCCCATCAGCTGAAGCAATATGAAGCCCCGAGCAGAAAAAAGTTGGGCTTTGGCAAAACGGGATGCACAAACTGAACCACGAACTGGCCCAGTGCATTATTCCCCCCCAGTTCTTAGAGCCCATCTCTAAGAAGGAACTTAGCTGAGTTACAGAGGGAGGCCTAAATCTCACTAGAATGCCAACTAGTATTTGCTGAAAACTCATAGTGATTGGTTGGGATGCAATACATCATTGTTTAGATGATGCTGCATGGTGTCCCAATGGAATTTATGCAAAATGTTCATATTCTATTCGGAGGTGCATTGTGATGGAGAAATTTGCCTGCTTTCACCCATGGTTCCTTTGTCAGCAGAGAAACTATAACCAGAAGCTTGCTTTCATGAGCAGATTTCCTTTCTGAGCCTGGGCAACATGCATGTGATTCTGTGCTTGAGCAAATAATTTTTTGATGTACTGCAGATTTTATTGTGTCTCATCAAACAGCAGGCATGTATGAATAAATGGTTCCAAGCAGTTCCTGAGTGAGGAAGGGCAGATGGATGTTGTACTAATCCCAGACAGAAAATCTGAGCCCATCTCTGGCAAGATATAAAGTTCTGAAAAAGAGAGTCCTCGAACAAGCTGGCAATTTATCTCAGCTAGATCTGGTTGGAGCATAAACTGGGAGCAGTAATTGCAGCCTTCACAAAATTAAAGGAATTTTATAAGTGCCTTTGGGGCAGGAAACAAAGAGACTCTGGATAGGCAGTGTTCTGATTCCTTCACCATATTTAGGCTTCCTTTCCAGAGTTCTGTAGCCCAGGACTAAAGATGGACATGAACCACCAGTTCAGAGGTTCATGCCGGTTAGTTTATTGGCTGAACAAGGTGTTCAGCACTTCCCAGTTCCGCCTCCTGTGGTGGGCACCCACTCAGAGGCAGCACCCTGGCTTCCCTGCCCCACCTCCTCTAGGCACTGCCTCTGAATGGGCACCTGCTGGAAGAGGTGGGGCTGGGAAGTGCTGAACATCTGTTTGGCCACTAAACGAACCAGCACGAACCGTCAAACTGGCAGTTCATGCCCATCTCTACCCGGGACCATTCTCTGGTATCTTGTCTAAACAAGAATAGGATTTAAAACAAAATATGGGAACAAAACAAAGAAAATTAAATGTGAATTTCCAAAAATTGTATTACAATACAAAAAATGTCCAGATCTGTCCTCAAAGTGAATATAGGGCAGATCTGTATTCTTAGTGCAAAGGACCTAAATCCTTTTTCCCCCCCTCCATTAGAGGAATGGATTTCCATAAGTGGTGAATTATCAAGTTCCTTTCAGTATATGAGTCTCCTCCATTTGGGACTAACAATTCGATTTAGCCCAGTTCCTACTTCAAGAAAAGATAAAGCAGGTTGTTTCTTCTGTGCAAGGTGTCTTGGATGAGTTTTAGACAACGTCCCCTAACAGCTGAACCCTACTGTCCAGGGTATCACCAAAGTCAACAGTCCAGAACCTGTTAGGTCTCTAACTGGATAGGCTTCTTGTTGAAGGAAGTCCTATCCATTCAGATACAGCTCCAGCTGTGTTTAAGGCTCCTGTTTACAGCTGGCTGGATAGCTCAGTAAGTTGGTTGGGAGTTTAATTCCCCACTGTGCCTTCTGGAAGAAGAGTCCCCAGCTACACAGTCCCAGAGCACTCCCAGAAGAAGAGAATAGCAAACCACTTCTGGATACATTATACCTAGAAAACCCTAGGAAAAAGGGTCACCATAAGTTCCAATGAAGTTGGTGGCACATAATTATTATTATTTATAAATAGACATGGGATATTTGTATTCACATCCTGAGGGACACAAATATGAATATGAGCACCAGAGATGCCTGCAGAAACCAGACCCTCTCTCCAGAACCAGCGGGTTCACTCACACCTCGTGTGGCTGTCTTCAGTCACATCGTGTCACTCACAGAATTAGCCTGGCTGGCACTTCCCTGTCTCTCTGCAGAGCCGAGCACTCAACCTATTGTAAAGGTTGACTTGATTTATTTGAATTTAAGAAAACAAACCAACCCTTCAAACTCTCAGAAAACATTATTATTTTCATGAGCATCATATTTGGCTCCAATTAACTTAACACATTCTTAAGCATCTCCCATTGGAATACATTGGATTCAAAAGTGTTTTTACTTTGGTTTTGTTGTACTTTTTAGAAATGCTACATAAGATCATGGGTTTTTAGGGAACAAGTTAAGTTGGTTGATGAGATACCTTGGTTACAGACTATTTATTTTCTAGCTCCATCATCATCTGGCTGTTTTGGTCTGTAGCCTGCTGTTCTAACATACCAAGATATTCATACATAGAAGCTATTGAGGTTTGGTTGATTTGGAGGTATGATGGGGTGGGAAAGAAGGAATGTACTTCTGTTACCATCATTCCATGTTGACTTCTTGGCATTCAGGGATTTGACATGGAGGCAGCGGCCTAAATCAGTGGTTCACAGTCTTGGGTAAGGTTGGGGAACACCTAGTTCAGGTGTTCTTGGACTAAAACTCCCAGAAACCACTGCCAGCACAGCTGGTGGTGAAGGCTTCTGGGAATTTCATATTGAAACAAAATCAAGGAAGATTGTGCTTTTAAAGCAGCAAAAATATAAGGAGTGTGCAGCTCCTTTGGACATGACATATGCAGGAAAACAGCTTAATTTTGAAATAGAGAGCAATTGAAAATCCGTTGGCTTTGTTTTCTCTTGTGCTTGATGTTTTTAATCTTCATTTAAAAAACAACAACCCCAATCTTTATGCCAAGAAGGAAGGAAGCAAGCAAGCAAGCAAGCAAGCAAGCAAGCAAGCAAGCTAGGAAAAATTGTTCCTCCATATTTCGGTCCAAATATTTGGAGAATAATGTAGCAGACCACAGTCATCCTTCCTGCCCCTCACCCAGAAACTGGCATGAAGTGAAGTGAGAATGTTAACCAGACCAGAAATGTGTTTCAGCATTCATTTTTACAGGGCAATACCCGAGATGATGTGAGTCTGTCTCGTCAGGTTCTTGTCAACTCCCCACCAAACAACGATAATCATTAAATTATCAAGAGGGTCACAAGATACCAGCTGCCCCTGAGGTTTGCCAGAGACCTAATTACTAGTTATGCTTCTCACTGGACCGATAACAGATTCAGGAAAGATATTTATAGCTTTGGTCATAAAAAATCATCCTCACGAGGGCCATAAGGAAAATCCATCCGCAGCATTTCTGCATCTGATCTTCAAAGAAATAAGCACATTGGAATAATTGTCTTCCCGCTTCATACATCACTGGCTGTACAAGGAAAGTAGAGATATGAGAAAGTTTGAATATTTTACCAACCTCACAAATGTGGCATCATTCGTTCCATCCTTTGTTCACAATTCCATTTTTGGCACTTGTGAAGTAGCACCTCCTTGCTCATGTGTAAGTGGTCGTATGACCAAGATTCATTCATCTCTGCACCACACCTTGAAAAATTTGTCCAGATGCAATGACTGCATTCTGTGATATGCACCAGAGGGCCTGTTGGTGGGGTTTACAGTAGGACCCCTCTATCTACGGAATCAATATCCACTGATTCACTTATCTGCTGCTTGAAAATATTAAATTTTTTTTAAAATGAAATATGTATTTATATGTATTTCCAGGATGTATTTACCAGAACTGGTCACTAGAGGGAGCTAGAGACCATGCATTGTATAACATTCAATACTTCTGCTTTTTTAGATATCAGCTGGGTGGGGAGCTTGGAACCGATCCCCCATGGATACTGTGGTTGTGTTGAATTTTTTGTCTCATCAAAATATAGAAGCAGGGTGATATTCACTTCTTATTCCCACTTAAAATAGCAAGCATTTGCACAAACAGATGATTGGGGAAGTGGGGAAGGGAAATGTTTTAAGAAGTCAAATGTTCTCTCCAGCCTTGCAATTGCGTCGTCGCCTGACCCATGGGAAAACATGGAATGGGATCAAAAGCTGTTAACAGAAGCAATGAAGGAGGAGGGAAGCTTTATGGTTATTGCTGCACCCAATTAGGGTGCAGCAGTATCGGGCCATTCCCTGGCTTTTTGAATTGTGGGTAGAGAAGCACAGTGTTCCCCATTCATTTACCTGAGGGTTTTTTTAGGACATGAGTGTATCCAAAAATTGAGGTCTTCTCACTTTTCCGTTACTTTGCCAGGCTCGGATAGGGGCCAGCAGCTTTTGCCATGGGCTGGAATAGATGCCTTCATTTTTGGCCAGACCTCCAAAACTCCTGGACCAACAGGATGTTAGGATCAGAAACACAGTGAAAGGGGTGGAATGCTAACCAAGTGCCATAAAGATCAAGGACTTCATCTATCTTGGTCTGCCAGTACAATAAAAGGGAGAATAAGCTTTGGAAGTATCAAACAAATTTCTCCTTGTTTTATGAAAGGACACTTGCCAGCATTCATGTGAACTCATGACAAAGCTTTTTGTTCCACACTGACCCCCCGCTTGTCATTAGGCAACCTTGAAATCTGAAAACTTGCTCAGCTTAAAGAGAAAGAAATTGGTGTGGTGGGTAATAGGAAATTCAAGAGTTTTTCTACCTGGTCTAAATTAGAATTCACTCCATCAAATGTCATATGGGCTGCTAGCCCTCTTCAGCGATGAGTAATTTCCAAAGTAATTTTAAGTAATTTTCGCAGGCTGCACCAGTGTGAACATCCGGCTTACAAATGTTCAGAAGTGGTACCATTTTACAGCTAAAGTGCACGCCGATCATGCACACAAAGGAAAAGAGGGGGAGAAAGAGGCAGAGAAAATGGGATGAGAGGGAGGGAGAGAGGTCTCACACTTTAAAAGAAGTGGAAGAAAAACCTAGACTTCTTTTCACAACCAAAGGCGTTCATATTAATTCAGGAATGGCTTTTTCAGAAAGAGCATTTTTCTTTCTTTAGTAATTACACTTTGGGTTTTACAGCAAAGTATAGTTTTATTAGTTTTGGCTGTGAGCTGTTACAAAAATTAAATAACATGTTATCAATTAAGAAGGGGGGAAAAAGCACACGGGGCCAACTGAACTCACAATAAATCTTTACAGAAACACAAACTCTGCCTGAGGGACTACATAATCAGAAAAGAACATAGTAATGTGGGATTGAAATAGACTTCATAAAGTGTTTCAAAGAGTATTATGTTGTATGACGCAGAAACATAAAACCTTCTTTCCTTCCTTCCTTCCTTCCTTCCTTCCTTCCTTCCTTCCTTCCTTCCTTCCTTCCTTCCTTCCTTCCTTCCTTCCTTCCTTCCTTCCTTCTTTCCTTCCTTCCTTCCTTCCTTCCTTCCTTGAATATATAATGCAACCACTCTATATCGTATATACTAAGTTCAGCTAACAATGTGAAGTGGGCAAACTTTGAAACCATCAAATTTAATAAAACTATATGGAAAGGACAATAAAACTAAAGTAGGGTAAAAGCAGATGAAGAGTCAATTTTGTATAAACGTTTGCAATTTGTCCCAAAGCAAGTAAATAAAGGGGTCAGACACACATTCTCCTCTTGCCCAATTCACTCATTCAATTTCTATCTCAGCCTGTATTCAATGAGATCACAGTGGTGTACGGGGTTCTTCTTCCTTCTTTATCCTCACATCGACGCTGTGAGGTAAACCTGGGAGAGAAAAAAACTAAAAGAGTGAGAGCAAAACTACTACAATGATTAAGTTGCCAGGTTATAATCTTGCATGGACTGACAAGGCATGGTAAGCCTGTTCATTGCTGCTATATCGGTTTAGCGCTATAGCAGATCTGTTATGGCGCTAAAGTAGGAGGGAAAAATGCATTGTAGTTGCAGTGCTTGCCAATGCAAGTGGAAGGCAGGTAAAAGGAGTAGGGCTCAGTCCCACATCATGCCCCAATCTGTGCATCATCAATTATGTCATCTGGCATGCTGAGCAGGTGTCCCAAAAGCAAGATCAAATAATGTGCGTAGAAACACAACCAGAAAACACACATGCTCTGTCAGATGATCACAATATGCCACATACTTATGCTGAAAACATTGGATCAACTCGAAATCAGCACTCACATTGTATACACCATGGAATACGTGTTAAAAAGAACAGTGAGGAACATGGCACAACCAACAGGACAATTACTTTCTAAGAAGCTTCCTAAGTAAGTCTAGAGGTGTCTGAGAATGGAAGCAACCAATTCTGTTAGATAGAATTCATTCAAAATAGTAATGCTAATAAGGCTGCAGTGGATCAGTGGCTCCCATCCCTGGATCCCCAGATGTTCTTGGCCTAAAACTCCCAGAATCCTTCACCACTAGCTGTACTGGCCAGGAGATTTCTGGGAGTTGGCATCCAAGAACATCTGGGAATCCAAGGTTGGAAACCACTGTAGTAAATGATAGTTATGAAAAAAAACTATCACATGCTTACAAGCTAGGAGGCTCCCAAGGTCTTGCAAAACATTAACTCTGGGGACATCAGTTGTGTGGTCCTGTTGTGAGCATCTTGCCTAGTCTGAGAGCTAATAAGCTAACAATACTTTATACACTCTATCTGACTTCATTCTTGAAAGTACTAGAAGTTTGGCAGGGAAAGCACAGAACAGAAACAGGTCCTCCCTCTTTCATTTCAGAAACTTTAAGAAGCTGAGTTGGAGGAACAACCATCAAAATGAACAGCCCCCTCCCAACCTGTACTTCCTAGGAGAAGCTGCAGTCATCTTCTTATCAACGTAGCTGGGAAAGCAGCCCAATTTATAGAATATAGCATGGCTTAATGAGAGCAGCCAAGCTTAAAAAAAGAAGATATTTGAAGCTCTAAAAGCAAAGAATGTGGAGGCAAGAATGAAAAGGATATAGACGGGAAAGCTTAACTGTAAGCCAAATAACATAAGGAGATCTCCGGCCATGGAGCCATTACACTCCTCATTTCCTCTGCTCTGGCATTATGCTCCACATTTTCTGCCCATTGCACTAATCAGTAGTCATCAGTCTGAAGTGGTATATACGGTCTCTCTCCTGTTTAGCCTCATAAGAAATCTCTAAGGAAAGTTAAGCTGAGATACAGCAACTTGTCAACAAAACATGACAGTTGGAAGGAAAGTGGTAGGCCATTCATAATCTCATTTGTGGAGGAAATCAAGGTTCTTGGAGCTTTTCCAATAGATGGTCGCTCAAGACGAGAGGAACCACCGACCTTCTAGGTTCTAATGATGAATTGTCCATCCCATCAAGAAGTTTATTCCAATGTTCACTTGTTCTCCCCTATAGTTATGCCCTTCTAAATCCAGTCTTCACCCACTTCTGTGTATCAGGGGTTGCAAGACAGCCATCACTCTTCAAATACTTGAAAAGTTGTTCTATGGAGGATGAAAAAACAAATATAAAACATACTTCTGAGAACTCATAATACCTGAGCAAACAAATCAGACCCAGAATTAATTCAAAGTTGCTACACCGGCTTAAAACCAGAGTAGACCTAACTGCTGAATAATGAAACTACAGTAATGTAAATCCTATTGCTTCAATCATAAAAATCATAGAATAACTGAGTTGGAATGGGCCTATAAGACCATCAAATTCGACCCCCAGCTCAATGCAGGAATCCAAATGAAATGTTACCTGCCAGTTGGTTGTCCAAATTTCTCTTTAATGCCTCCAAGTGTTGGAGCGCTCACCACCTAACAGGGGGATTGGTTCCACTGTTGTACTGCTCTAACAATTAATCCGTTGTCGTACTGCTCTAACAGTTAATGGATTTGCTCCATTATGGATCTGTTCCACAGTGGATCTATAGGGACCACCAAATGGATTCAGTCCATATCACCAGAATCTTTACAAAACAGCTTGGGAGTCTGGTGGTTGTTATTATTATTATTATTATTGCTACACTGCAAATGGAATTGGGATGGCTTGAGAATGAGAGATTAATAAGTTGTCTATGATCACCTAGCTAGTCTGTGATTCTGACCCCAATATAGGTTAACTGATATTTCGTGCTGCCTCACCTGTCAAAAGTTCTCCCTTGTGTGATCTCACTCCTTAGATATCCTTCTGCATTCATTTCCCTACCTTAACAGATGCTCTTTGACCCAGGCATTTTCCTCCCCTCTCATAATGGCTAGCTTTTTCCCCAGACCCATGAAAGGCTCCTCTTATTCAAAAGAAATGGGCTAATTCGGAGATATGAAATAAATTGAGAGCAGGCAAAGGGGAGCCCTCTCTTTCGGGACCTATCTAACCAGAAACAGACATGCAAGTATTATTGAAGTGAAAAGGGCATTTCATGTCTCAGAGAGAAAAACACTTGAGGCTCATTATTGCACGAGCTCTTGAACCCCACCTTCAAAAGAGCTCAGGTGCCTCTTTGCTCAGGTGCTCCTCTCTTCAGTTGGAAAAAAAAATGACACTTCAGAATAAATGAGAAATAACAGAGCTTTATCCACACTACATCCAGGTTGAAAAAGAAAAAAGAGTGCATTCTAGTTGGAATTCAGTGTACTCCCATGGCACCAGCTGCCAGAAACCATCTGCTAGGTGATGGCCTTTGAGCCTCCTTCTGGGGCAATCTAGGTTGGATCATCTTAATTTAATAGCACATCATAAATTTATGTGTTTAGCAGAGCATGATTGCTGGTGAATTGCAACTCCCCCCTTTCTTCAGGAGACATGGAGGTAATAGAAAGGCAGAACAATATATTGTTTAAACTCTAGTGAATCCACAGTTCTTGAATTTTGCCACAGAGAGAAAGAAAGAGAGAGATGGATGGATGGATGGATGGATGGATGGATGGATGGATGGATGGATGGATGGATGGATGGATGGATGGATGGATAGATAGATAGATAGATAGATAGATAGATAGATAGATAGATAGATAGATAGATAGATAGATAGATAGATAGATAGATAGATAGATAGATAGAGATAGAAACGCTAGCATGTCCAAAGGTCTCAGATAAATAATGCCAAAACTGCAACCAAGTTTCTGCTAGAGTATGGTATCTAAGAGAAACTTAGACCACCATCTGTCAGAAATGCTTTGATTGGGATTCCTGCCTTGAGCAGGGGGTTGGACTTGATGGCCTCGTAGGCCCCTTCCAACTTCACTATTCTATGATTCTGTGATCATGGTATGCATTCCTTCCCCTGATGCCAACTCCCAGCTTTTGCTGCCTGAAGAAATCTCCCTCACACAGCCTAACCGTAGGGCCAAACCTAACAAAAAACAAAAACAAACAAACCATGCTCCTATTATTTGTAGGACACTGAGATCTTCCTTTTCAGATGACAGATATCACACACCTGTCCTGTGCCCTGTGCCTGCAGAAAGCTCTCAATTAATGGCACATAGTCCCAGCTCTTAGCTTACTAGTCAGCGTTCTAACCTCAGGAAACAAAATCTTGGTTCATGTCCCAGAATTCTCCCTGGTAAAGCAAGTAGGCTTGGGTTTTGTCTAGAAGACACCAAAATAACAACAATCAGATTTATATATATATATATAAATCGGCAAAGCACTGTGCAATACAATTACGTGCAATCCAAGCTTAGGTCGTAGCAGCCGTCATTTGCAGAAAGTACACTATTATGAGTGAAAATTGCTCCCCACCACCACCCCTTTCATAACTCCTGGTACAACCTATTGTTCAGTCAGTGGCTTTCAAGATACTCTGAGCACAGTCATAGGGCAGTAAAGCTCTTGTTGCTACAGAAGCCAGCACAACAGCAGCGCTTTCCTGCCCGCCTCCTGCCTCTCCTCTCTTAAACTGGATACGAGCTGGAAGATGTAAGACGCAATGCCCATAGCAACCAGAGGTCACCAGAAAGTACCCTCACATCATTGCTTTCCAATTGCTCCAAAGAGCTTAGATGGGGGGGGGGAAGAGAAAACAAAACTCTCCAGCAGAAAATAAAGATGCGTCCGTTTTGCCAAAGACAGAACCCCTCAAGGCCATTTGGTGACAGAGTTTCAACCTAATCGTTTAAACCTCTTATTTTTCAAGCCTAGGATTTATCGACTTTTTCCCTCCACATTTCCTTTTAGTGGAATGGTGATAAATGGGGAACGCCTCCGAGAGTAGCTCGCTGGTTCGTTCTGCCGCACTGATCCACGATGTGAAATCTATGGGAAGCAAGACCTGTGAAGCTACTTTCCAAAGCATCAAGGGAGGTGGGCGGTTAACCAAGAACCCCAAACATCTGCAAAACAGATCTTCTTTGAGTTTATGGACCAAACGGTTTTTCCATGGGACTTCCAGGTCCTCCCCAAAAGGTGCATTAAAAGAAATGTTTCTGAAGATCACTTATTTTATATTTTTCTAGTTGTGTTCATGTGTCCATCAGTATAGAAATGAACTCAAGATACGAAGGAAGTATAAAGCAATGGGAAATTATATATTTGAAGTATGGACCCTGGAATCCACCAGCTCACACCGTTGTCCTGACTGATCCCACCTGTAAACAGAGCTTACGTGTAGGAATCTGGGAAACAGATCTGGTACTCACCTTTTCATAAGTTCCTTTCTACATGAATTGGGGTATAATATTATCATCTGATCCTAATCTGAGCATATGCTTAGTGCACACTGGATTGCTATGTCTGGATGAATCAGAAAAAACCCACTGGATCAGATTGGAAATGTATGTACTCTAGCATTCCATTCAGATAAACTCTAGCAGCTTCCTGTTATTCTACCTGAAATAGTCCAGAAGCCATTTAACAGATCCAGACCCTCTGAGGACTGAATGCGCCCCTCAAAAGGAAAGCACTTTTTAAAAAAAACTTTTTAAATGATTCTTTTTGCTAAAATAATGTGCAAGGATGCCCAGCAACTTTGTCTAGATGATAGGCACACCTGCTAGAGATAGTACAGTAGGATTCCCATATTTGCAGAATTGGTATCTGCAGATTCACTTATCCGTGGTCTGAAAATATTAAAAATATTAAAAGAAAAAGAAAAACTAGAAATAGGTATTTTCACATGTATTAACCAAAGCTGGCCATTAGATGGAGCCAGAGGCCATGCTATGTATTCTTCAGCAACAGGAGGGGTATTTTGTAATAGGATATTGGCCAATATATAAACCAACTCTGAAACCACATGTATTTACGACAGATCCTCTATGTGAGAAGGGTAATATCCTATTACTAGGCCCAACAGAGAGCAGATCCACTGAGTCAAGTGCTGAACGGCAAGTCAGTACTTATGTAAATCTTGTTGAGTAAATGAGTCTACTCTAACTGGGCCGACAATAAGATATTGGACAGTACACTTCAATAAAAATCTCATCTTTATTTTCATATTATATCTAATGTTACTCCAGCTTTCCGAATGCTAGCCCCAAAGTGACTTAAAAGTTCAATGCAACTTAAAGATCATCGCATGTAGAAGGCCAACTTCCATAATTAGGATTTGGTGGCTCACCAACTATGAGTCTGCACAGACCATGATGATCTTCAGCAGTTATACAGTACATTAAGCTGTGCAATAGTATGAGGGGAAGATGTAATGAAACTCCTATGAGCACTTTACACTTGTGTGGCAGTTCGTGTCTTCACATCCTAGGTGAGATCATTAATGAGTAATTAACAGAGTGCTTCAATTATTCTCATTGCAAATAAGGCAGGTCTCCACCTCTGGTCTCTAATTAGATTTTTTTTTTAATGAGTGCTCTCTGTGATTCTTCCAGCATTGTTAATTAACTTGCTACCTACTGTATAAGACACATTGCTCAGCATACAACTTGTAGTCCCAGCTAGGACAGACCCATTGACTCAATGGGATTTACATACATGTCAACTTATCACTGAGCAGCTGATTTAATTAATCTACTCTCCAGTGGACACTAGCAATGGGACACTGATTATGGTTTTCACCTATCCATATGCTTCCCAGGCTAACCTGGGAAGAACAAAGACAACAGTAAGTGAAGCAAAGTATAGCCTTAGAGTTCTTTGCACACTATGAAAAAGTAACTTGGGATATATACGGTGCACACTCAATGGGAACTTTAAGACATCACGGCCAGAATCCTGTTTGCTGCTGTACAACATTAAGTTACAAAGTTGTAACTTTGCTGGGCGATACTCCTGGACAAGGCAGATTGTGCAACTCCGTTGCATAATCAGCTGTGAGGTTTGCACTGCACCTGATTGTGCAATATGCCAGAGCAAATGCTTAGTGGTTAGGACTTCCACCTTGGTACTATATACCACTGACATAAATTTGTGCTATGGCTGAGTAGCTGCTCAACACGATTTCATCCCACATCTCTTGCACTAATGATCCTTTTCTTTTCTTTGTTGAACAAGTGCTTGTGTTAGCCCTAAAACGTACACTTCTCAGCATAGGAGCCTTGTGGTGCAGAAGTTAAACTGCAGTACTGCACTCAAGACTCTGCTCACAACCTGAGTTCGATCCTGCTGGGCTCAGGAAGTAGGCTCAGAGTTGACTGAGCCTTCCATCTTTCCAAGGTCACTAAAATGAGAATCCAGCTTGACGGGAGGGGGCAATATGTACCCTGCATAATTAAATTGTAAACCACCCAGAAAGTGATTTAAGCAGTACGGGGCACATATAAGCAACACATTTTGATTTAAAACAGTCAAGCCTTGTACACAGAATAAAATATCAGAAAGAAGTGTTTTCATGCATCCAGTGAAACTGGAAAGATTATTGCTGAATCTCCATTTTGGGAAGACAATATTACATCTTCCTCTAGGATTCCTCCAGAGTTTCTTTAGATCAAACTGTGGTCCTGAGTTTCACATATGACTACTACTTCCATCTTCAATCCCCTTGTCATTTACCTCGCTGGTTGAGAGGTGGAGAGGAACTGGAATACAACAACATTTAGAGGGTTCCAGGTCACCCACCCCTGTTTTGTCTGATGCATCATGCATATACCTGCTTTCTGACACACACTTGGAAAAAGTATACATGTACATCTCTGTGCTGGTGGGTAGGATCCCAAATTTCATTGTTCAGATCCATTCATGCAATGCAGCCTGTAGTTTCCCTCTTATCCAGATGATCATGCATTCAAGAACACAATGTTCCAGAAGGAAGATAAACATCAAGCAAATCACCTTAAATGGATCACTCAAAGACTGGGCAACCATGACTTAAATCACACAGTCATGGCCTGCACATCATGAACCATGCAATCAATTGCTCAATCACAGCATGAACTGTGCAAACAGAAGGTAAACTGCACCGTCGATTGCATAATGCTGGCTGCCTGGGCGTAAGACCCAACAAACTTCTACAGATGCAGCTTTACGTTACATCTAGCTGAACAGAATCTCAGCTCCTGTGTTTTCCCCACTCCATTCTTTCCTTGGTATGTTTAAATGCCGTGGCCAGAATTATCTTGGGGATGTTCTGTATGCACAAGTAACACCGACTGAAATCCTGTTCTTTAGGAAGTCACCCACTGGAATCAATGAAGCTTGCATAGGGGATGTGTGGCGAACACCCTAAGTTATGCATTGTAAGTTATGAATTATTCATGGTATACGTTAATGTGGTTAAGAGGCGGGGCCGAGAGAGATGTTAAAAGGCGGAGCCTGAGAGGAGAAGTCAGTTAAGTTAAGAGGGAGTTAGAGTTAGTCAGAGTCTGTGTTAGGAATCAGAGAGAGAAGGAGGGGTCTGAGGAGTGATTAGTCTGAGTGAGAACTGTGGTAATTAATATAGAAGATTAAAATAGATGCTTGATGAAACTTAAGGAATGTGCTTATGAATTATTCCAGAAACCAACTGTAATCAATAAACCTGTTCTATTAAAAAGTCAGTACTGAATGGACCTTCTGAGTAAAGTAAGTTGATAAGGAGATCAACTGGTGGCAGCGTGTCAAGAGGTGTTTGGTTAGCCTTTGTGAACTCTGTGTTTAGTGAGACAAACAGGGGCCACAAGGGCGAACATCACAGGATGACTCACCAAACCCCCACCAATTCAATTGGCCTAGTCTAGTGCAACGTACTGTGCTAAGCAGCAAGATTTCACCTATTGTGGGAGCAGTGTTTTTTGCCTGGTGTACAACAGATGATGTACCTGACTGGATAGCTGGATTAGGTACCTTGCTGCATAGCTAGAGGTTGGGAGTTTGATTCCTCATGGGGCCTCCTGAGAAGAGAGCCAACCTGTGATGCTTTGGGAAAGCTGCACAGTCCCAGGGCGCCCCCAAGAGAAGGGAATGGTAAACCACTGCTGAGTACTCTCTACCTGAAAAACCCAGAAGATGGGGGATGCTGTAAGTCAGAATTGACTTGACAGCACAGGGTTACGATAGATGATATGACTGGTTGCAAAAAACAACAACAGTCAAGCGACAAGCACCTTGAAAAATTGCACACTCACTTGCACATCAGATGCCGGTATGGAAAGAACCAAGAGGATATTAGATCATTGGTTTTAAAGCTAAAATTGGCTTAATTTATTTCTGTTTCTTTTTCTATTGCCTAGATTCAAATTTTACGGCTATGGTAAGCTACCCAGAAAATTTTGTTACCAAGTAGCATATAAATATTGTTAGTACATATAAAAATAATCAACATGAGGTTACTGGTCCTATGTGTATTGATATAGATTGTGAAAAATATAAATAAATTACATAAATGACACACTGTTCTTATACCGTACAATTCAGGATTATAAATTAGGCTTCTAGACTCAGCCTACAGCACTTTCTCTGCATTCAGATACAGCCAAAAAAATAGCTTTGTCATTACAGCGTAAATATGTCTGTATGTCACAGTGTGGCCACATTTCACTTTTTTAAAAAAGTTAAACAAACATTAATATATCAACATCTGAAAATATTTTAAGCCTATAAATCCTTAGGTTGATTGCAGGAGTAAGCCATGATCAATGTTCAAGAAATGGAAAGTCATAAATCTTTCTGGAATATTATAAAAAGGTCAAGTGATCTTAATTCATTTGTGCAACTTATTGGAATTAAAATTGCAATGCACATGGCTGGCCGATTAAGAAGAAGTGCCCAATTAATTTCAGCCACATCTGCCTGTAGCTACATTCCAGTTGCCGAACCTTATCATCATTACGTGGAAGGAAATGCATCATATACACCTTTTGTAGTGGCTTCTGTGCCAGTAACAACACAGTTAACTAGATGGTGAGACAAAGAGAGCCAAGGATAAATAGATGTGGGTGGGTGTTTTAAAGGGGGATTTATACCTCCCTTTGTCAATATGTTCAACATGTTTAAATAAATAAAAACGTTAAGACTAAATACGATTTTTTTTGTTCCAATGGGTATAGACCTACTAAAACAATGGGACTTGGAAAATCAACACTTCTGCAAGTCCCATGGATTCAATGGGTCTACTTCGGCAAGACTTTCATTTGGATTTTAGCCTGTACCTAGGAATTTTGACACCATTTGAACTTCCTTGTGGAAAGCATTGAGGAATGGAGAGACCACCACCAAGAAGCTCAAAATGACTCTAGTGGAACTTACTATGCTAAGCAAGAGGGTATCCACCAATGAATAAGTGTAAGCTAATTTGATTTCTCAAAAAAAGCCCTCTGGTTTATGAATGTGAGATGTTGTGCCTCTGTAGCTACTATTCAAAAAGCCAGGAAATGGCTCAATATTGCTGCAAAATATTGTGCCCTCATTGCCAGAAGGAAAAAGGATGCTTTACATAGCAAAGGGCAACCTGAATGTTGACAACACGCATGGCAGCAGTCAAGATGGTCTACAGGATTCCCTCTTGTGCTCACTACCATTCACAAAGCAACACCAAGCAAGGGAAAATCCCAGAAGCTGACTCCTTTTTTTATCAGTTAATCACTTCTCATCCAAACACAAAGCAATTGTCAGGACTGTTTTTCAACAAGTATGAATGGTAGTGAGCAGAAATTTGGTTCTGATCCATGGTCAAGTTTCATAGTTATAATTTTTATCTTTTGAGTTGGCTTATGGAATGCTGAGTCCTTCCATGAGCACAATAACTGATGACAGCGAGTCTAGGCCAGGGGTGGTTGATGCAGAAGAAGGTGTTGTATGGCTGAAGGAAACAAAGATAATTATGAAATTTAAACAGTAAAGTGTAAAGCCAATTTAAAAAAGTTAGAGACGTTGAATTATCCTAACACATCAGTCCCAAAGGACTGATAGATCGCAGTTAGAGATGGGGATGAATATAAAAACGGATCGCTTTTTCTGACAAATATAGCCGATTTGTTAAATATTCGTCAATCTGTATTTGTGGGTTCCAGAGACCCCCATGAATACAAAGGGATGAAAATTTACCCATTTTTATTTGTCCTTCATATTAAAAAAACAAAAAAACAAAACACCATTCTGCCTGATCGGCGGCAGAAAGGAAGCCACCACCCCACACAGCCACCCAATACCACAGCCTACTCCCCCACCCCTTCCTTTCCCTATCTTAGGCCCCACCCCACCCCACCCCACCCCCACCGACACCCTCTTACCTTAATCGCTGCTGCCAAGGTCTTCTGGCCTCGGAGCCACACATGTAAAAATGGAGACTGGCTGCCCTTTGCAAAGATGGCAGCTGCAGCTTCCCTACCCTAAATGAAGCCACAGCTGCCATCTTTGCAAAGGGCAGCCAGTCTCCCTTTTTACACGCCGTGGCTGCAAAGGCCTGATGGAGACCTCGGCAGCAGCTATTAAGGTAAGGGGGTGTTGGCGGGAGTGGGGTGGGGGCTAAGGTAGGGAAAGGAAGGGGTGTGAGGTAGACTGTTGGGGTGGCTGGCTGTGTGTGGGGCTGGCTGCCTATCGGCTTCTGATCAGTTGATCAGCGGCCGGTAGGCAAAATGGGCTTCTGTGCCATGTGGTAAACTCTCCTGGGGGACCCAATTTGTGGGTGAATAACTCGGATGTCCGATATCCAATCTTCACCAAAGTTGGCAGGCATGTTGGAGAAAGACATAGGAAGCTCTGTTGTGATTCTGGAGTCTCTAAGTACCTGGGGGGAGCTTTCCTGGAGGGGTCCTCTTTGTGACTATATAACTCGGGGGTCCGTGATCCAATGTTCACCAAACGTTCTGAGGAAGCTTTCCTGCAAATTAGGTGTCTCTAGATGGTTGGGGGGCCAGTGTTATAGCCATTTGAAGTGCAGATGAATCAACGGATTGATTCATCGATTCGTCAAAGAACATTTGTATATTGGTATTCGTTGATCCGTTAACTTTGACGAATAACGGATCAAAACGAATCGCCATTTTTTTGATTTGTCCCCATCTCTAATCACAGTCAATAGATGTTCTAGTAGCATGGATGGATTCACATTGAACCAACCTTTTAGGAACCCAAGATGGAATGGGTGGAGGGATGATCTTTGTGTTTGTTCTTTGCTTTCTTAGAATTTCAGTTCACTTTTTCTCTCTTCTTGATGGCTTTGCTGCCCTATCCCCTGTTTTTGGCTTTCCTTCTGGGCTGGTCTCCCCTCTCCGTGTATTCATCTTTGGGCTCTTCCCCATGCTTCAAGCTGAGGTGAAACTTCATACAGAAGGTGTGAAGGCTGCATTCCAGTTGCTGCTTAAAGGGGATGGGGTGCTGGGGAATTGTTATTGCTAAAACTGCACACATACAGTACACTCTGAGAAGAATATTCATTTGAACTCCACTTCCAAGGTACTTCACAAAAGGAGTCACCGCTTGAGCTCCTGGAAATTCTGCGATGAGCCCAGAATTCTGCAATGATTCAAGCACAATTCCCTTTTGGGACAGAAGGTTCATGTGAAATTGCTTGTGCTTTTATCCTATTCTTCCAAAAGGAAATGGCACTTTTTTCCAAATAAAAAACCCACACACCTTTGTTTAGGATTGCTTTTGAATAAGCAATGGACTGCCTTTCTTGGCATGACACACTCCCCCTTTTCTTGCCCTTTCAGAGCCTCTTATTTTTATTTTTTCCCCATTTTCAAAAAAAGGCTAAATCTTGCTTTGTTTGGCCCCCAAAGAGAACAGACAGTCGCTAGTGTGGATCAAGGCACTACAGGGAGTCAAAGAAACCTTATCTCAAAAAAAGCCCCTTTGTTGCAGCTTAGAAGTAGAACTTCAATACAGAACAGGGTGAGGAAAAATCCTCATCGCAGATTTTTATTTTTAGCGGCGTTTGACCCACGTAACACGTGTAACTTGGGTTGGATTCCAGCCTTCACGTCTGAAACTGTCTTTCCTGCCTAGGCATTGAGGATAATTATGTCATATTATGTCTTCCTAAGGAGGTAACAAATGCTTGCTAATTTGCTAGTCTTTGACCAGGGAAAAAAACAAAAAGAAAAAAAACACCAAAGCCAGTGATTCTGTATGAAAGTTGAAAAGATCACCCCTTTGTACATCAGTAGCAGCACGAGAAAAACAAACCACAATAAACCTCTGGTCACAAGGCCTTGCATTTGGCAGAAAATACAGGAATTCTCATGGGGTCAGAAAATATGAGAAGTGTAGAAATGACCCCAGTCCTAAACCACATTGTGAACCCTACGGGAATTCTCCCTGGAGTCAGAAAACAACTCACCACAAAATTTGTCTCTCTGTGGGTGCATGTGTGTGAATGTGATAGCTACACTTGCTTAAATCTCTCTCTCTCTCTTTCTCTCTCTTTCTCTCTCACACACATGGCATACATTGGTTTCTGTATATTGATGCATCTATTGGTGCCCCAACCCAACTTTGCAACCAAATCCTTGCCCAGTTCCATGATGGTGATTACGCCTTCCCAGTTCTCCATTTGAAAAAATGATAATAGCAAAACCAATACACTTTCTCTTCCCTAGATCTGCAGTGAATAGTGTTGCAGCCACTATATGGGTTCTGGTGAATTAAACCAATGATAAATGCCATTAGCTACTGAAACTCGTCATATAATAAAGTCTATACATTGTCCTGATGTACGGACAGCCTTCAACCCACGTGTTGGGTTCCATAATACAAGAAGACTTGTAACTGTGGGGAGAAGCTTACTAGAGGGTAGAATGTCTCATTTAGGAAGAAGAATAAATGACATTTCGAGGGACTGAAACCAGGTGGTGATCTTATTACCATTTTAAAACACAGTCAGCACTTGTGATCTTTTCTAGAGATGGGCACGAACTGCTGGTTCGACAGTTTTTGCTGGTTCGTCCGTTGGTCAACAGATGTTCCATGGTTCTGAACCCCGCCTCCTCCAGCAGGCGCCCATTCAGAAGCAGTGCCTGGAGAAGGCGGGGCTGGGGAGCCAGGCCGCTGCCTCTGAATGGGCGCCCGCTGGAGGAGGTGGGGTTCAGAACCACGGAACATCTGTTGGACCAACAGACAACCCAGCATGAACTGCCAAACTGGAGGTTCGTGCCAATTTCTCAATTTATTTCTATTAATGAATACATACAGGACTTGAAAAGGTGGACACCCTCTCTGAAATGCAACGGCGAGTCACATCGTTTCAGCAAGAATTTCATTTACCCTCCTGCCCCCCTTCCATTGGTTTCCTTGATAAAATAAATTAGCTGCTAAATACTATTGTCACCCAAATTAATTCATTGTCAGAATTACGGTTTCTGCTGTCCTTAATACAGTGGCTATTAGTGCTGGCTGCTCTGCCTGGAGGCTGGAGGCTGCCTTCTTATTCTCTCCTTATTACTCTTGTGATAAGGGCTACACCAAGCTTTGTGAGGCTTCCTGGCTGAACTCATTCTGTCACTGCAGAAGGGGTGATATTTCACACCAAAAATGCTAATGGTACTTCAAGGACAAATCATCTGATCAAAGGGTGCCACAAATCTGCACAGGGGATGACAGATGGGAAATCTTTTTTTTTTTAAAAAAAATGTTATTTATGGGCATGGCCACTGCAGATTTAAGAAGCTCTCCTAAAGCCCATTTTACCATAACTCTCACAAGCTTTGGAATAACCCCTCATCCTTGGCTCTCCCATTATTGCATTGCCTGTCTTGTACGATAGCCAGATTTGATGTACAGAAGGTGCTGTGCTCTATGGGAAAATAAATAAAACAGAACTAATTAAAATCATCCCAGAGTGCAAGACATGCAACAATGGGCTCAAGCTAGGAAGCCAGATTTTGATTGAATGTCAGGAAAAACTTCCTAACTGTTAGAGCAGTACAACAGTGGAACCAATTACCTCGAGAGGTGGTGAGCATTCCAACACTCAAGGCATTCAAGAGAAACTTAGACAACAACCTGGCAGATATCCTTCGATTTGTATTCCTGCATTGAGCAGGGGGTTGGACTAGATGGCCTTATAGGCCCCTTCCAACTTCACTAACTGGGTGAATGTTTATGCAACTTCCCATCCATTCTGTTTTTCAGCAATAGATAAGGCAACACTGGTGCAAGTTGGCCATTAAAAAGAAGAGCATTCCACCACTGGCTTCTAAAGCCAAGAAAGCATTTCTTTCAAACCACATGTTTGATTGCTTTCTTTTTCTTAAATTGATAATTGGTCCAAATCAAAACCCAGGACATGATTGTTTCAGGAGGAACATTGAATACCTGATTTGTTTCAATGAGTGTGGTTCACAGCACAATTTTAACTGAAAGACACATTTTTAGATCCCAAGGCTGAGATTATAATTTTAATCCACGCTGCTCCCTGCCAAAAAAAAATATCACCTAAAGGTGGAAAGAAAGGTCTCTAAATCAAGTCTTTTCTCCTTCTTTACAGTAATTGAATGACATGCCCAGTCCAGAAGGTGAAAGTAAGGAACCAAAGTCATTATGAGATCACTGAAAAGTCAGAGAGTGATTAAGATTTTAAAAGAAGAAAAAAAGGTTTGTGTGGTGTAAAATATCCCTAGGGAAATTCAAAATTTATTTAATTCATTTGGATGGGAATGGGTGGGTTTTGATCTTTGCAGCTGATTGTGAAGAAATTGTGTGCTGCTTATATACCATTCTGCTTAAAGCACTCTCAGAGTGGTTTAAAGTTTAATTATGAAGGTATAAATTCCCCCTGCCCCATTGAGCTGGGTACTCCTTTTACATGCCTTGGGAGAATGGAAGGCAATCTTGGGCCAGCTAAATAAACCTATTGGGATCAAACTCAGGTTCTGAGCAGAGTCTGTAGTACAGTACTGCAGTTTAGCCATTGCACGAGGATTTTGAAATATAAAGAACTGGTGCTAAGTAAATATACTGTAATTGGTGGTTCACTAGGGATGTTTTTTGACCTGTAAGAGGAACCAAGTAGTGACTGTTCAGTGAGATTACAACTGTCCTTGGGGCTATGTTTTAGCTCGGTCTTTGTCTTGCAAGGAAATATCTCAGGGAAGACAATGGTCAAAAACGAAAACAGGCAATATCCAAAGCACACATGCACACATCTCTCTTTCTCTCTCTCTTACTTCTGACATCCTATGCCTAATCTCATCATTACAAAAATTAGAACTGCCTTGATTCCCCACTGTTTCGAGGGGAAGGAAATCTCTTGACAGCACTCGCATGAGGTGAGAAGGATTAAATCTATAAAATCCATTTCACTCCGATAAAATTAGAGCTACCTACCGAGCAATAAAAATCCATGAAGCTGCTATTGTCATGCTCACCAGCTGGCAAGGCTGATAGGCAATCGGAAGAGTTCATAAATGAGAAAGCACACCGTGCGCAACACAGAGAGTTCGCCCTCCGAATTATCCCGCTCGTTGCCTTCAAAACAAATTTGGAGCAGTTGTGATATCTGTTTCCTCAAAGGGCGAAAAAAAGAGAGGGCTCTTTATTGCTTCCTTTATAAAAGTTTAGATGTGAGTATTCCATATGGAAGCTTGAAAAACAATATGTAGCCAGCACCGCTGGTCCCATAATCACCTGCCAAATGAAAGATTCTAGAGAATCATTGAATACCACTCCAGTTCTTGTTGTTATGGGCTGTAAAGTAGGAACTGACTTCTATTGGCCCTAATAGGGCTTTCAGTGTAAGTGAGATATTGTAAGGAGTGGTTTTACCAGTTCCATACCCTCAATGAGCTTCCATGGTTGAGTGGGAATTCGAACCCAGGTCTCCTGGCTCCTAGTCTGTCGCTCTGTCCATTATACCACACTGGGTATAACTCCAGTTACTCTTTCTGAAACAAACAAGAGCTAATCTGATATTTTGCAACTGACAGGGAACAAGGCAATTCATGTCTCTGCCTGCTTCTGGCCCTGCTATCAGACAAAGTGAGGCAACCATCTCAGACACCAGAACTTTGGAAGGGAGAAGCAACAGTGGAGCCTCATGGTGCAATGGTTAAACTGCAGTACTGCAGTCAAGCTTTCACTCACATCTTGAGTTCTATCCCAAACATTATATTGCAGCACAACATAAAGTTACACAGTTGTAGGTGTAATTTTGCTCGGTGATACTCCTAGGCAAAGCAGATGGTGCAACTCTATTGCACAATCAGCTGTGAGGTTTGCACTGTAACTGATTGTGTGATGTGCCAGAGGAAATGTTTCATCGGTGGCACTTCCACCTGGTTGCTAATGCAGCTACCACAAACATAAAGTCTCGTCAGGGTAGCATAGCTGCTCAACACGATTTCACTTCACGTCTCTTGTAGCAATGATCCTTTTCTTTTCTGGTGAACCAGTAGCTTGTGTTAGCCCTAAAATTTGCACTTTCCAGTTTAGCAGCCTGATGGTGCAGAAGTTAAACTGCAATACTGCAGTCAAGACTCTGCTCACTACCTGAGTTTGATCCCAATATGCTCAGGTAGCTGGCTCACAGTTGACTCACTCTTCCATCCTCCCAAGGTTGGTAAATAGAGTACCCAGTTTGCTGGGGGGGGGGCAATGTGTAGTCTGAATAATTACATTTTAAACTGCCCAGAGAGTGCTCTATAGGGTAATATATAATCAGCACACTTTGCTTTACTTTGAGATACTAGGGGGCAGACCTACGGATGCTATGCTGTCTGTGTCCTTTTGTATAACAGACAACACTGCCCTGTTCCTGGTATTGAAGCAGGCAGGAGTGAATGTCTTCTTCCCCAGCTATTCAGAGGCATGTAACAGTGAAATCCATAAAAGAGAGAGAGAGGAAGGGAGAGAGAGATCATAGTAAGGGAGTGACATGTACAAATGTTTATAATGTTCTTTTGCTTTCCACTTGATGAACCAGGGTGGAAGTACAGTTTCTAATAGATAACTCATTATCTTTGGCTCACTGTTTCATTCTTTGGTTTACAAAGCCCTCGTTTAGTCCTTGTGACAGAAACAATTGTCATTCTGTGTTTGTCATTTCAGCTTCGAAGCAACAGAAAAAAAAAAAGGAAGCTGTCGCATGAGGGCTAAAGTAGAGTCTTTTAAGTGCCAGAGCAATGTAGCACCCTGCGGTAATTAGACATGTAAATCTTAAGTACAAAGAGCACAGCTCCTGCCTGCTTTGCGATGAGATCTCATTAACTCGAGACTTATCTTATTGAGGATGGGGGGAGAGAGAGATTGAAACACATCCAAATCAACCCTCTCTCTGTGGACAAGGAACGCAAGGTGAACTGGATCAAAGGAACTTGTCAAGAATCTCAATGCATCCAAGATCAAGAATGGGGCTCACATCCTGGAGCACAGTAGCCTAGTACTGGGGGCCTTTGGAAAACGTATTCTTGTTGGTGTATTTTTCTTGCGACCGACCTTAGAGAGACCGTCAGTCAATGGGAGGGCAGTGTTTTGAACAGGACTGTTTTATCTTCCTGATCTTTTTTTTTCTTCCTCATCAAAATGCGGCACGCCAGTCAGTCTGCACTACTGAGTTCAAGCTATTTGTAACACTTCTGTTCCTTTTTTTTCGTACACGTTGATGTTAGGCTGAAAGTTTTGTTGCTTCATTATCCAGAGGATTCAGGAATTCAGATAAGTTAGCTAAGGGCACGGCTACCCTACTGAAATGCATCAAGAGCTGGAGTGGGGTTTTATAAACCACATTAACATCATGTGGTTTTTGTTCCACTGTGCGCATCCTCATGGTCACCCACAATAGTGGCAGTGGCAGCATCAAGGGCTGTTATTTGACCTATGAGCTCAAGCAGCACGAAGGGCTAGTTAGCTGGGTAGGTACAAATCACAGAATCATGCAGCTGGACGGGGCTTATAAGGCCATCAAGTCCAACCCCCTGCTCAGTGCAGGCATGCAAATCAAAGAATATTTGCCAGGTGGTTATCTAAATTTCTCTTGAATGCCTCTAGTGTTGGAGCACTCACAAGCTCCTAAGGTCATTGGTTTCATTGTCGTACTTCTCTAACAGTTGGGAAGCTTTTCCTGATATTCAACAGAAATCTGGCTTCCTGTAATTTGAGCCCATTGTTGCGCGTCCTGCATTCTCAGATGACTGAGAACAGATCCTGCTCCTCCGCTGTATGCCAGCCTTTCAAGTATTTAAAGGCCTTGAAAGACTCTTCCCTGGCCTAGAAAGTGTATCTGAGAGTTTCTGTTTCTTGTTGTAAATATACACACCACCCACCTCACCTGCTGCAGTGGCCTTCCCATCTCATTGACTCCCACTTGGTCCCACTCCGTGCTGCTTTCGCTTACTCCCTGTCATTGCGGTATGTTGGGTGTGTTTCTTTGGGCTTTTCCTGCAACAAAACAAATTCTGTGGGTGACCGGGAAGTCTCCAGTAAGGAGTGGAGCCTTCTTGGTGGTGGCCACCAATTCATGGAATGCCCTGTCCGTGGAGGTGTGCCAGGCCCTTACCCTTCTGACACTCAGAAAGCATGTAAAAACCTTGCTGTTTGGAGAAGCATTTCAGGATGTCCTTTGTAATTGTTAAGTTTATGATTTACTGATTTTTTTAATGTTTGCTTGTGGCTGCCATCTTGTACTTTCTTTGAGTAGCTTTTTTATACTATTGTGATGTGAATAGGACAATGCTTGTTTTGTTATGTTCATGTTTATCTTTTTATTGGAAACCAGCCAGAGCAGTGGCATGCCACTAGATGGTGCAGTATAGAAATTGAACAAACGAGCGAATGAACGAACGAAGGAACAAACTAACGAATGAACGAATGAACGAACGAGCTAACTAACTAACTAATGGCTTTTGTGTGAGGATCTGTAGAGTTATGAATATGTGTGCAGAGAGGATGGGAGTAAGTTAGGCACATACTCAGCCATATGGACCTTTTTAAAGCTGTGCTTGTTCCAGACCACAGCGAGTTCTTTATGGTTCCATAAGCAGATCCAAAATACAGACTTCTGCTTCTTGATGCCAATGGTGTATCTTGCAGCTGTTGCTCTCCTGCAGGACTTTTGAAACCTAGGTCTGAGTTCATCTCTCTAGACAGACTTGGTACCATCAATTTTTGGACTCTTGTCAACAATTTTCCTGCACTATCCATGAAGCTGTAGTGCTTTTCCTCAGTAGCCGAAATCCAATCGCATGTCACAACTGAAGACATAATTCTGCTGAATCAATGGAACTCGTGCAGGAGTTGATTTATCAAACCTCCACTGGTTCAATGGGCCTACTCTAGTTGCAGCTTTATCTTGGATTTCAGCCAATGCATGCTAATTGCCTTTAGCTTAGATAGATAGATAGATAGATAGATAGATAGATAGATAGATAGATAGATAGATAGATAGATAGATAGATAGATAGATAGATAGATAGATAGATAGATAGATAGATAGATAGATAGATAGAGTGTACTGTAAGTCTTTTTCATAAATATTATTTGTGAAGGATACATGGAGCATCTTTTGTTCAAAGTCAAGACACCACTGAGCACCAGTGGCTTGAGAAGTAGGGTGGACATTGGTGGGCAGTCCTGATTCGGCTTAATGGATCAGACTATTTTTGTCCCACACATGTTTCATGAGTGTTTATTCAATTATGTGGGTTTATTCAGTCCAGTCCTATAGGACTGGGGCAAGGAACTGTGAAGAGCAAAGAGACAGGCATCTTCAGTGACTTCAATTGACCTGCAGCCGGCATGTGTGGCCTCAATTCACATAATCTGAGAGAACACAAGTTAGGTCTTTTAGCAGATGCTTCCTTTAAAAAAAAAAAAAAAAAAAAGGAGGGGGGGTCAGTACTCTTCATTTGAGAGAGAGGAACCTGTTTATGTCCAGTTCTCGTTGCTTTTGTATAGCCTTGTCCAAAAATCTGCTCTGTCTTACTTCTCTCTTGTTTGATGGGCTTTCTCTTTAAATCCTTGTGAAAATTTGCAGTAAAGTGCATCTTATAAGTATAAAGTGCATTACAGTTGTTGTTTTAGCAAGAAATTCTCATTTCTGAAAGGGTTTTCTCCACAATGGCATATTTCATACTATTCATGTATGTGTTTTCAAGCAGAGGACTGTATCCAAAGGTTCCAGCAGATAATTAAGCTTCAACTCACATCTTCACCTGGGAAAAGCAGTTTCAGTTCAGTTTCTGCTGGGATTCACAACGATGATTTTTTTCCCCCCGCATACACCTACTTTCAAGGCTGCAATTGTCTAATCTAGCAAAAGTAAACTGCTGGAGCTAAAATCTACCTGGAAGGTCTATGTGGCGAACATAGAAACCTTGTTCATCTAACTGCAGAGATGTTCAGATGTTCTGTATTTACATAGGTGTGAAAGAAGCACTCAACGCCTCTCAGGGTAATATTTGTTCCAGAGATTAGTCACAACATTGGAAACAGATGCCAGAGTTGAAGCCTGTTGAGTCACAAATGAAGTTCTGAATTGTACTCCTACCTTGAGTGGAAAAGGAAAGACAGAAAACACACCAGCTTAGATTAATGATCTCAACCTATATATATATATATATTAATTAGGTAACTTGAAGCTATTCTCTTCTGTGAATCCCTGCACTTCACCAGCACAGTTGGAGGAATGTAACCAAAAATTCAAAACTATGCAAGAATATATATATACATACCCCTTTCTCATTAAATGGCACTTACAGGTTTCAATAACTCACCCTGGGACATTTGAAAGAGAAAGAATAAAAAATGATTGATTGCTTACAGTTTTAAATAGATCAACAGCAAACTGACAAACAGACTAAACTTTTCATCAAACAAAAGAGAGGGAAAGAAACACAGAGCAGAGAGGTGGAAATCTCTTTGAATTCAGAGGCAAGGAAAGAACAATTGATTTGTGCTGGACAGATTGATAGTCACCCCAGCCCAGAAAGGTCCCTCCCAGCCAAACCTGCTAAAGGCAGCATGCGAGGTTGTCAAACTCCAACAAGTACTTATTGTATCTATGAAGTGGATGTTAAGATAAATGTGCTTTCTTTCCAATTAACGTGTTTTCCCTCTCACAAGTTGGTTTCCTTACTTCACCAGTCGGATTTGTAAAATAACTCAGTGACAAATCACAAAACAAATGATGCTAAATTAAAGATTCATAGAGGGGGAAAATCATATGCTATGACAGAACTTGTCTTCTAAGTAGGTGCTAAATACATCAGCTAGTTTGACCCTTTCACAGTCCATTTTTAATCCTTAAGTTGTCCTTATTCTTGTTATGGGAAAAAAAAACATTTGTGAATTTTGATTAGTTCTACAAGATAAACAGAAAAAATACTATTCTAATTTATATCTCAGTGAACAGATCTTGACTCATACAGAAACTGAACTTTGTTGTTCTTACATGCTATCAGGTAGCTTCTGATTCATGACAACATACATGTATATATGTACATAGGCACATATGTATTTGTGAAATTTATGTGCCACCTTTCTGCCCACAGGTGACTCAAGATGGCTCACAAACAGTTGAAACAAGAATAATTGGGTGTTCAAAGTATGTGAGATTCGCAAGGAGTAGTTTCCCATTGACATCCTCCAGGGGCATTCCATGGCCGACCCTGGTTTTGAACTCAGATCTCCTGAATCCTAGTGCAACGCTCTATATATCAGGACAGATCAATGCAAACTTTAGCAACATCATTCCTTGTAACTCTGTCTCTTGTATTTGTCTGTTCTACAAAGGAGAACAAGAATCTAGCTTTTTTATCATCATTTCATGGATGAGACAAGATGCTCCCTGATGCATTTCAAAGGTCATTTTCAACCAGAAAGAGAGTGTTGCTTTTGCAACAGAATGGATGCTAAGAAGCAGGCATGTGTTTTATAAGGTGCTACACTTCAAGAGCTACCAAGTTTCAGGCTGTATCAGAGTTTATAAAGATGGAACCAAGTCATCACTTTTGTAAGATCTGGGCATGACTTGAGATACAGCGCATCTTATGGATCATATGTTCCAAATGATCCATAAAACGTAACTACAAAAACAAATTTGGACACAATCAAGCTCAGCTGGAACCTTTGAGACTCAGATGTGGACCCCGTGTACTATGGACATCAAAGAAAAAAAAACATTATGGCACCTTAAAGACTAACGTCTATATTTTAATGTAAGCTTTCATGGAACCTGTCCACTTTGTCAGACATAAGAGTCAGAATACAGAGGCTACATGGTAGAACATTTATGCAAGGCTCTAAATGGTTTCATTTCACACCATAGTAATAATTTAAGATACCTGTTTGGTATTCAATTCTTTTGAAGCTTGGTTTTGAAAACAGCAACTATGATTAAAAATAACAACAGCAGAGAACGACACTCTTTATCTTTGAGCCTTGTTCTGAAAAGGTGGGTCTGGTTAGTTGGGAAGGAAAATAACAATTGATAGTAACATACTCATCACATTTGGCAACATCTTAAGTAACCTTAACTAATATTTAATCTGTTGAGCTGGGTGTCCAGCATGTGTATATGTTTTATCTTTGCTGTTTCCCTCTGGATTCTTGTTCTATAATTTTTCTTCTCTAGAATAGCAACTTTAATATCTTGTGGAGTATGTCCTGATCGATTGAAGTTATTTGAGACAGGTTTCTGTGTTTTGTGATTTCTGATGTCCAATATATTTCCTATCCACACCTCCATGCTACCATATGTCATGAGTCTAGCAGTTGTCTAGTATATGACTCAGAGGCTGAGAAGCCAGCAGAGGAGACAACTAGTCTGGATACCACCCTGAATCAACTAGGCGTCACACCCCAGAGCTGGAAGCAATGAGGTTAAATAGCCTAGAGACCTATAACCTGAGTCCTCCATGCCCACAAGAATCGTGAAGCTTCCTGAACCTAGCCCCAGCAATGTGATGGGTCAACAAATGAGCAGATGCATCTAGCGATAGAGTAAGTTTCAGTTGCTTCCTAAGGTGATGCAAAACCAGTAGAGCTTGGGGTCATCTCTGACTGTCCCAAGCACTCCATTCTCCTCATCTGGATTGGGGCCTGAAAGACCAGAGCAAAGTGTAAGTGCATGGAGAGTAAGTTGTTGTTGTTGTTGTTTAGTCGTGTCCGACTCTTCGTGACCCCATGGACCAGAGCACGCCAGGCCCTCCTGTCTTCCACTGCCTCCCGAAGTTGGGTCAAATTCATGTTGGTTGCTTCGATGACACTGTCCATCCATCTGGTCCTCTGTCGTCCCCTTCTCCTCTTGCCTTCACACTTTCCAAACATCAGCGTCTTTTCCAGGGAGTCTTCTCTTCTCATGAGATGGCCAAAGTATTGGAGCCTCAGCTTCAGGATCTGTCCTTCCAGTGAACACTCAGGGTTGATTTTCTTCAAAATGGATAGGTTTGTTCTCCTTGCAGTCCAGGGGACTCTCAAGAGTCTCCTCCAGCACCACAATTCAAAAGTATCAATTCTTCGGCGGTCAGCCTTCTTTATGAGTAAGTTGTAAGTGAGCACAATTTGTAACTTTGAACAGCATCCATCTTGACTGCAGGGGCAACATCTGTTAAAATATCATCCTGAACTTCCAGTTTCCTGGTTTTGTAGATCTGAGGACAACATGAAATGGCCTTAACTCTGGCTTTCAACCAGCACATATTTTTCTAATCATTTATTTTTTTAAGCTCCCTATCACCCCTGCTGCCCAAGAAACTTCACATGGTGAAATATCGCCAACCATCGAACTGAACCAATCTTGAAGATTAAACCCCAAAACTAGCTGCTTAAAGAAACACACACACACACTAAATTCCACTGAAGCCTTGGAACTAAATCAATCTCCTTGATTACTAGATTTCAAAGTTAAAGGCCATGAGAAAAAGCTTTATAATCTCCTCAGTGTAGCCAGTTTTCTGCTCATACAGTCTGCTGACTACAGCTTAATATTACTCTTCCTCTTTATTAAAATGTCAAATTCTATTCCACTGTAAAAATTCTCTCAACTCCAGGGGAAGGTTTATGGTGGAATACTTGACCGACAGTTGAATTGCTCATGAAATCAATCTTACAGAGCCCTTGAGGCCTTTTTACAAACTCTCCTCACACAGAGAATTTATTGAGGGTGGGGGGCAGGGATGTCAAATGATACTTTAAAAAACAACACTACAGTTCCCAGCAACCCTTGGCCTGTCCTTTCAACAGCCAAGGCAGCTGACACTTTAAATACCCTTCAACAACACAGCAGTCGGAAGCAACCTCCCCAATCACTACTCGCATTGTTAGCCTACTCTTAAGCTTTTTTAAAATAGGCGGGAAGCTTTACAGCAGCTCACATCAATCTAGTCATTCTGCTTTGCTCTGGACCTGTCAGACTCCAAATCAGTCCTATATGGTCTTTTTAAAAATGTGATTTGTCTGAATCTGGTTGGAATTACTGATTTGATTCAAGCCAATAGCTTGGAGGCCTCTGGTTAACTCTACATTGCCTACGCTAAAGGTGAAGCATGTCCCCCTCCAACTGTGCTTGGAAGGTAGGCATCCTTCAGTCTCAAGAGACTATGGTAACGTGCTCTGAATAGAAGTCTTGGAACAGCATCTAGTGTGGCTGAGAAGGCCAATTCAAGAGTGACAATCCCTTCCACACTCAAGACAAATACAATCTGTCCCCTGTCCAGCTCCCTGGTTTTGCTGGTTTCGGGACTGCCTCTTTGCCTCGGCCTGCTGGACAAGTGTCTCTTCAAATTGGGAGAGGCCGTGATGCACCGCCTGCCTCCAGGCTGAACGCTCAGATGTCAAAATTTCCCATTCCTAAGACCTTCAGATCTGTGCTTATGCATTGACAATGTCTACAGGGGATTGACTGATGTTTTATTGGCATTCATCTCCAGCTGGTTGTAAAGTTCATGACTAGAGATGGGCACAAATTAAAGAACTGACGAATCAGGCTGGTTCATGGTTTATGGCTACAAATCCTCATGACTCACCCCTCAAAATGAACTGATTTGTGGTTTGTTTTTTCGGTTCATGGCTTTTCATGCCCTGTCATCTCTCTACCTGTTCCTTCTGCCGCTGTCGCTATCGTCAAAGGCAGGGGCTGGCTCAGGGGAAGGAAAGCTGGCCCGCTGTCTCTGCACATGTGCCTGCTGATCAGCTGGGCAGTGGGTGCATGCACAGTGGGCCGAGCTCCTGGAAGGAAAGCCAGCCCTCTGTCTCTGATGAGGGCAGTGGAGGCAGTGGCAGAAGCAGGACCAGGTAGGGAGGCAATGGAGGTGGTAGGAAGGGCAAAGCAAAATGAAGTGCTGAGGGGGGGAAAGTTCGGCGCTTCATTTTGCTTTGGCAAAACAGGATCCCTAACTGGGTCACAAACTGAACCGTGAACCAGACCAATATGTTGATTTTCCTGGTTTGTGATTCAGTTGGTGCCCATCTCTCAATTCATGACTATCTGAGGTAGGACTGGGGAGAAAGAAATCACAGGCCATAAATAAGCCAAGTCATGAATATTAGTTTCCCTTACATTGAGAACATTTAAGAGAAGCCATTTTGGAGAATCATAACAATTATGTGTGTGTTATCTAGAAATGATGCTCTGTTCATAAATGACTGGGAAGAAGTAAACTTCAAAGCAAGTGGAGGGAAAGATTTCCTTTCACCCATTCACAAGTACAGCAGAAATGTCTTTACCACCAGATTACTGTCGAATAAAGCTGCTATTCCAGTCGGCTGATAACCTTGCAAGCAATTATAATAAGTTTACAAACAATTACACCTTACAAATGGATTGTAGAGGAAGCTATAAAATCTTCCAATAAGACACACTCCTGTTTTCCAGCGCAGTTTTATAAATGAATCACCTCTAATTTATGTCAGCATGAATGCAAATTATTATCACACAGCATCCCCCTCCTTCAAATTAGAGCACCTGTAGGATAAAAGTATAAGTTAAACTTTTATGTATTTATTGCTTTGACTTACGTACTGCCCCATAGTGCTTTTCTTCTGCTTTTCTCCCCACTTTTTTTTAAAAAAGTGATACTTATTATACCACCCCATAGGGCTGAAAGCACTCTCTGGGTGGTTTACAATTTAATTATGCAGGTGACACATTGCCTCCCCAGTGAGGTGGGTACTCAGTTTACCAACTTCAGAAGAATGGAAGGATGAATGAACCTTGAGCTGTCTGTCTGAATCCTTTGGGATCAAACTCAGGTCATGAGCAGAGTCTTGACTGCAGTACAGCAGTTAAACCACGAGGTTCTTTTTAAAACATTATAAATAGCAATAACTTTCATAAAGTGGCACATCATTTAGCATTAGATGTTTCCTTGCTGGTAAAGCCAGAGGAAAAGACAATTCATCTCTCCAGAACATTTGGGGGTTTACCAACAACAAAACTCCCCCCCCCTACAATATTATGAGCTCAGATGCAAAACATAATGCAGATCAGGAGAGGTACATGAAGATGTCAGCATAGCTAAGATATAGTTGTAAACAAGGTCAAATACACAAGATAATTTTCTTAAGACCATGGAGATTTTACCCATGCTCTTGTTGACAAGAAGATTTTTTTAAAGACTGTATTAAAGATATTTATGAGAACAGAAGGGAAACAACCTTGAACGTGTAAGTGGAGTCATGGAAGGAAAAGAAGAAAAGGGGGAGGAAAAGAAAGGATGGCATCTGTCCAAGGTGCTGAATCATAAAAAACATTAAGGCCATCTATCTCTGTGTGTGATTTGTTACATTAGAAGCAAGAAACCAGGTTGGGACTTGATGAATACTAAGGGATAAGAAGATTTCAGAAAAGCTGAATGAATTACATACAATTTTAGGGAGTGCACTCACATCAAAGAACACCTGTTTTTCCTCATATGTTGATGCCTCTTGGGGAACAGGATCCATTGGCACCAACTGGATTTTTTAAAGACTTACAGTAGCAAGCAGAGCAGGGAATACTGCAGGGCAGAGGACTACTTTAAAGGAGCTGCCTGGGGTGCTGAAAGCATCTCTGGGCCATGATTCAGCACCTTGGATAGATGTTGGAGCTATTTGATTTGATACAGTTCAGCACGGTGGACAGCTCCTGTAAAGTCCTGACCAGATTCACTGACCCAGTGAAATCAGTCACCCACCTACACAAACTGCAGTTACTTAATTTTAAAAAAAGTCACAACATGCTAACATGACTTCTCTTGACATTCCTGCATCGAGCGGGGGGTGTACTTGATGGACTTATAGGCCCCTTCCAACTTCACTATTCTATGATTCTATGACATATCTAATTCTAATCCAGTGTTTTAGGAGAAAGCAACTACTTCAAAAGGAAGACTAAATGACCAAGCTTCTTCCTTCTCTCTTTGCTGCTTACACTTATCTGGCATGTAGCCTTCTCTACTGATGGTGAAGATAAACAGAGGCAAAGCAAAGAACCTGAGATCTTTCTGAAGGTTCCTCCAGGTTCTTCAGAGCAGCATATGGCCCTTCTGTTGTCCTTTGGGTCTCAAAGTTCAACATCCACTTTGATAAATGCCAGGACAAGTTACACAATTTTGCCCAGCAACAAAGTCCTGATTATCACACCGATCCAGATCTTCCTTCATCATCTGTCTGTTCCTTTCTCTTTGATGTGGTAGGTATTTTGTTTTCTGTTCTCCCCCCACACACACACCAGGATGAAAGTCTGTGGACTCTGTCATTCCTAGGACTCACTAGAAGCAATGACAGCTTTCTCTTAGCTAAGCAAGACCTTCTGCTGTTGAAGAAAAGAAACATCCTATCCAGCAGGCATTGGTATTGCTCTCAGAGAATGTTTCAGAAAAGAAGAAACGAAGGGGAAATATACAGCCTTATGCTCTTGTGCATGACTTGGGTGGAAATCTGGAGATTTGTGAAAAAGGAATAATACTAGTCAAGGTAAAATTCCCCCTTGAGCAAGAAGCACTCTCCTGATAATGGATCAGGCTTGATTAATAATAAAGATGCACAAAACCACCATTTTTAACAAAAAAGTATTCCAGTTACTCTCAACCACGCTGTGCTGGAGCATCCAAATTGATCATGAAACGTCGCTTTGGGTGAAATTTGGTCTCAACTCACAAAGTTTGATTCTCCTTCTATCTTTTTTTAAGTGCACACCTGAGATTTTCTTAAAAACAATGAGACCAACATTTGTTTGTAGACGTGCATATCATACAGGTATGTCCTCCATACAGGTGAGCAACATGTAGAATGACTCTATTTTAAGAATAGCAATATCCTCTTTGTCCAATCCCCACCATCAGTTTTGTGCCTCTGAATTAGCTATTTTTGTTTCTGAAGGGGTTGCTTTGGGACTTAGGACCAATGCTTCAGGAGTTTTATGCCAGTGCCAGAGGCATGACCCTGTCCCGCTACACTCAACTCTACACTGAAAATAAAACTCTGTGAACCTCACTGTGCTGAGAATGGCTCAGTCATCCTCCAGAGGACCTTAAAGACCAAAAGGTGTGTTTGGAAGGCCAGTCAACCTGTCAGGGTCCTGGTGGGAACACTGCTGGATGGAAAGAAATTGGAGCAGGACCTTGTTCATGGCTATAACTTGACACCATCTAATAACATCACACACCTCAACATCCCTGTCTCTTCTGGTCTCCCTGAGGAAGCTGTCTCCTCCCACACACACTTTTTTTTGCTCATACACTGTGGTCCTAGCTGAAGTCCTGCTTTTGATCTCCATCTGATCATTATTAGCAGTCTGGAGGAGTGAGGGAACAAAAAAGGGCAGTGAGGCCATTGCAGCCAGCTGTGTGGAAAAGATTTGGGCACAGGATGCATTGAGAGATCCCTCTCAAATGTGCTGCTTTGATCCCTACATGATTAGATCCCTCCATGTTTTCATCATATAGTTCTTGAACAATGGAGCTGTAACTAGGATGGGTCAGCTGAGGTTTTCACCCAGGGTACCAAAATATTGAGGACACTAAAATCTAGAGGTGAATCTATTGGCAAGCAAGGAAAATGAGGGGCAATGTCTCCTAGCTTTCTTCATTTTTGTGGGGAGTTTTAAACAGAAATGTCTTCCTTTTTGGTTCTTGGTGGGACTCACACCCATGCATCTTCAAGAACTGCATCATGTGCCAAAGTCTTTAATTATAGTCATGCTGCAGTTCTAGAGCTAACTTCAGAAATCCTTCTGCTACTTAAAATAGAAATCCAGAGGAGCAGAATGAAAAGAAGATCAAGCCGGAGAAGCAGAGGGGGGAAAGGAAGGGAAAGGTGGAAGGTTTCTTATCCCTTCCCTAATTAATCAATTAGCAGCACATAAGTACAGAACAGGGGTTGCATCTCTGCACCACATCACTGTGGTGACGCCTTTAAGGAGAAGTACATGGGGCAGGCAACTGATCAACCTGCATTACAGACCTGCAAAACTAAGAGTGACTCTTATTCTGTTCTGGAAATGCATTTATTGATTCCAAGGCTGAGGAGGCAGCTTTCATTATATGCCCACATGATGTGCAGTGGTGAAGATGCCAGATTTGCTCAGAGGTGACCACAAAAATAACTCACCGAACCAAACCATTATCTGGATCCCACTGGCATTGGTGGGAATAGAACCTTTCCAGGGGACAAAGCCGGAACAGGCTCATGGAAAGAATTAGCAAGCATTGCAGCTGATTTTGGCAGGAAGTCCATAACAAATCTTTGCATCTAAAGCAGGCTTTATTGATTGTTCAATGGAGTAACATTATTTTAAGGTTACAGGCAAAGATGGATAGTCTCTCTGGGGGAAAAAAGCTTACGCACATTGAAGTTTTCAACTGACAAGAACACTTTTCTATCCTTTTACAAACGTGGTTGGGAACCAATTGCTGTAACCCAGAATCAAGGGAGGGGGCTTCGCCACTAAAAGATCTGGCTCATGTTTTGCATCTAGATGCAAGCTGAGGATCCTGAATAGCTCACTGGTTTGCAGAGCCAGAGGTTGGGAGTTCAGTTCCCCACTGGGTCTCAAAAGGGGCTGGACTCGATCCACAGGGTCCCTTCCAGCTCTGCTGTTCTAAGATTATTTATTGATTTCCCCAAAGCCCTGTGTCTGTTTCATGCTTTGCATCCTTCTCAACAACCCTTAGAATCTGACTGGTGAAGGCTCAGGGTGGGACGGATCTCAGATGTGATGTGTTCACACCTTTGTGAGAAAGTACTGTGTGAACAATAGGCCTACTCTTTGAGTGCTTGCTACCTATGCTTATCCCTCCGAAAGGGAAAAGATGCCAAAGACATTCTGAACAAATTATGCAGACCATGATGTGGGGGAGCACTTGGTGTCTTGGTCTCACGCTATAGGTGACCACGCAATGGGATGCAGTGCCAGTGGAGGTGCGCCAGGCCCCTTCCCTGATAGCATTCAGAAAGTCACTCAAAACCCACTTATTCCAGGTACCAGCAGTTCATGCCCATCTCTAGTGACATCTATCTGGATTCAGAATTCTGGAGAGCTTGAACCCTTGCATACGTCTTGTGCATTTTAGTTAATCCTTAATGAAGTATTGTCCAAGCCTGGGTTTTGTCCTATTTTTTTTCCTCTTCATGCATGGTTGTCCTGTTCTTTAATTATTTCTTATAGAATGACGTATGGTGCGTGGAAGGTGAGATAGCCATATCTTCTTGGTCTGCATTTTACATTGTACATGAACATTTGGCTTTTGTCCAATGATGTCTCTTTTGAACCCAAAAGTGCAGCAGTGGAAAAGAACTAAACAATGACTTTCTGAAAGAGTTCTATCTGTCAATTAAAGGAGGAAACCCAGACATATGAGCAAGATGCATACAGAAGCATTCATTTCACTTTTAAGAAACAAATAGGATAAGGTGAACCTCAAAAGGTGCCAAGCAACCTATTTATCAAAGCAGTCCAGAAGATTTGTTATGCCAGAAGAGATTCCTGTACAATATAAGTTCTCATCAGAGCCGATGGCCATTTCACTTCTCTCTGCTAGCATTCTCTTGAGGAGAAAACACCTCACTCTGGAAGCATAAAATAAACAACCCCAGTCTTAGGTAGAAAGAGTTTTATCACACTGAAAACATGTCAGACATAATGAATTTTCTGGAGTGTTCTAGTAAATATATTTCTCAACGGTTTTTGAAGTATTAGGTTTGGTTGTACTTTGGAATTGGAATATTTTCTCCTTTTTGTAAAAACTTCATGTGAAATGGAACTATAGTGGGACAGAAATGATTTTTCTTATTAATGTTCCATGTTTTATAGGACATGGATTTTTTTACAAACAAAACAAAACTAAGGAAAAAAAATAAAATCAATATATTATATCCTAAAATTGCTTTGCTGTCAAATTTTGATAAGATAGAACTTGATTATTGCTCAAAGGAATTGATTTCTAATTTTATGACAAGTGCTAGAATATTAATAGCTGGATACTGGAAAGACAAACATGATATTAAATTAGAAGATTGGTATAACGAGGTATGGGACATTGCATTAAATGACAAATTGACTACTGAACTTAAGATGAAAAGAGGGGAAATAAGTTTAAATATTTTTATGCTATTTGGGGTAGATTTATTGGATTTGTATTAGTGAAAGGAAAGGGGAAAGCCTCTAAGCAACGATCAATACAATTTTGGAAAGGAGGTTTGTAATAAAAGAATTGCTCCAAAGGGTTCCGTGGGTATCGGGGTGCACTGTGTTTTAGATTGTATTAGTAAGTATTTTGTATTGTTGTATTTGTTTTGGAAATTAAAACAATAATTTAAATATATATATATTTGAACGAACAAATGAATGAATGAATGAATGAATGAATGAATGAATGAATGAATGAATTGGCAAATATGAAGTATACTTTCTTTCTTCTCCAGTTTTCAACTCTACTGTCAATGAAATGAGGTCTTCTTTTGCTGACCATGAGTGTCAGTTCCCAAGGATAGCAAAGAAAGAGACACAAGAGCTTTGATTATTCTTAACAGTCTCTAAATGCCACTGTCAGGAACTTGTCCAAAATAAGGAAAATTATCTACCCAGGGTAGAGGAAATATGAGCACCCACATGAGTCATTTAGATTTCAATCTTTAAGCTATTTATCTGCTGAAGGCTGACAACTCCAATTCCACTGAAGTGATGTATCCACTCCAGGTTTTAGCCTAATCTTTAAGGGAGCTGTCCCTATTTTGGGGACAGTGTCCAGCACCTTCAAGACCTCTTGAAAGGTTCAGAGTAAGCTCATGAACATTCACTTCCATCCAAAATTGCAATCATCAGCTTCTACTACGTTTACCTAGGAGCTGAACTGACTGAATTAGACAGATCTTCTGAGTAGTCGTGCACAAGATTGTACTGTCAGGGATGAATAATGTCCTGTAATCAACCCAAAGAATGTCAACAAGTCCAATTAGATAGCATGGCAAAGAAATCTTGGCAGAAGATGATGTGAAAACTGGGGAAGACAATTTGCTCATTAGAAGGCAGAAAGTATATTTCTCATTTGCTGGGGTTTTTTATTTATTCATTCAAATGTATTGGTTTCAAACACTTTATGTTGTCTTTTATCAAATGTAACAAATGTCAAATGACAGGAGATTCATTCTGCTCTTTGGATTTCCAAAGATTAAAAAACTCCATGAACCCATTAAATACAATGAGACTTCCTTGGAACAGAGATCAGATGGATAGAATGACTAAAGTTGATATTGTTGCATATTTGTATAATTAATCATATAAATATGGATAGGTGTGAGATATAAATCTGCTGTTTATCGAGGATGAGATGTCACTAGCAAAGCCGGCATTTTGTTCCGTCTGTTCCACACCTCTAGTGACACACTACATAGAGGGTGGGTGGCTCTTATTGTGTTTTATTGTTTACATACGATGGAAGTTAAGGCACGAGATGGGTGCATCAAAGTGATTAGGTTGTGAGCACACAGGTTGCCTAACCTGAATCTATATTTCATTGTTTGTTTGTTTGTTGAGTATGGTTTCAAGGGATAATATGAAATAATTAAAGTAGTAATTGTGATCAAATAATAATAAAAAATAGACAGATATTTACTTTTAAAGCCCGAATGCATGAGGAAAAAAAGGTAGACAGCTGCTTGCATCTCGTTTCTGTTTTGTTTTTTCAACAAGTAGACAGGTGTTCTGTGTTTGCTGTATATTTGTGTGCTTTGATTCTCGTAGAAGCTCAAGGACTGCTACCGATTTATTTCATAGAAACTGCAGAAAGTGTCATGGGAGAAAAGCACTCCTTGTCTTGCTTTCATGCTGAAGACAAAGAATCTTGCAGGGCTTGCTCATACCTTGGGAACATGTCGTGTTAGACTGAGACAGTCAATGAAAACTATGGATTTACTTTGCATTTTTCAACCCGCCTGTGTGACCCAGTCAAAGCCATGTGAATCTGTGTGGCTGGCTTTCCAGAGGGAATAGTTCATGGAGCTATCCAGGGTCCTGATTATTTTGCTTGGATTCCACCTCACTATGTTCTAAACTTCGTTTTATCTGAGGGTGTGATCATATCAAAGGCACAGTGCTGCATCAGTAAAAGTCACTTTAATGGGAGTCATCAGCCTGAAAGCTACCAAGGAATCACTCCAGCCTGACCCCCAAAAGTAGAAGCCCTACAGCTGGACCAAAAAGGGGTACAGCTTGGGCATAGATTATTATTATTTATTTATTTATTTATTCAAAATATCTTCACCCTGCCTCTCTCTTTGAAAAGGACCCAAGGTGGCTTACAACAATAAAAGGCAAGATTTAAAGTTGAAAACAATAAGTATATGTTTTGGTGGTTAGCATCATTAAGGTATTTAAGACTGGGATCAGGCTGGAGTCCATTTCCCCATGAGTCATGTAATTGCCAGGAAAAAGATTGGACTGGACTGGACCACAAGAGGTCCAAATTGTGATCTATCTCCCTGTGTGATCACACACTGACTTGGAATGACTTCCCTTGCTGTAACTTAGGTTTCAGCATTGGCACCTTTCCAAATGGGAGTCAAAACCTCATCCAAATAAGACCACAGTTTGGGACAGAATATGGAGAAAGAAGCTGTTTCTTTCAAGTCATACTTGAAGCTGGGCGGCGGTTTCCTTCAAGTCATACCTGTGAGCTTCCCATAGAAATATAACCAGTCACTGTCACAATATTGGAGTAGAAGGAGTGTTGTTCTGATTCATCAAGGTTCTCCTTACACTCCTCTACATTATTCTGTTCCTACCCAGTTGCAGCCTTCTGCCAGAACATTGCTTTTCCACACGGTTAACATTTGTTCTGCAAAAGCACACAGCAGTAAATGGAAAATAACTTCTGATTTTCAGCTACTCAACTTCAAGGTGACATACTTTTCATTTTCAAGCTGAGCAAAAGCATTCCTTTGGATTGGCAAAAAGCTGAGGGAAATGGCAGCTGTAAAAATGCAGTTTCTAGCTACTTTCTTGGTGTTCTTTCTCTCTCTCTCTCTCTCTCTCACACACACACACACACACACACACACACAGAGAGAGAGAGTTCTAGAATCCCAGCATACTGTTCAGCATATCATAAATGAATGAGGATGAGCCTCATAGAATAAAAAGCAAATTCTGAAGCCATTTCACCTTGCTTTTCGAAGAATCACAACAAACTGACAGAACACAGTATTCTTAATGTGTGTTTTCTTAGATCTGCTGGGAGACAGTAGATATACTCAGAATCCAGTAGACTTTATCCCTGAGCAATGGCAGAGCCCAAAAAATAAATTTTCCTCCTCACTCAGTCATACTGGGATAATGAAGTGTTAGACTATGTGAGCCTGGGAAGGAGATGAATCCATGTTAATCCCGTTTTAGGGCAAGGGGACTTCTCACACACACATCTTGTGTGGGAGCTGTTTATTTATTTATTTTGATCCAAAGCTTTAAAAGTTGCTTCACAATGTTAATAGATCTTCAACGTAAGCCCAGAATAAACAATGTCTGAACTCATTCTTTATGCTAGTGGTATAATTATGGGCTGGAGTTTGTTACTGTTACAGATAATGAGGAGTGATGGTTTGATTTATTCCAAAGAAGTGTTTGCAGTCATTAATAAGGCACGTGTTACACCTCCTGATAAGTTGGCTTAATCAGTGTAAGAAGCTCAGCTGCCTCCTGGGAGGATAGTTGGTTTTTTGTTTTTGTTTTTTTGGTTTCAATATTTGCCAGCACTCCAAGCCAATAAGAAAAACAATAAGAGAAGCAAAATGAAATCCTTAAGTTTTGTTGTCTGTGCATCATTGGCATTCCATCATACCAGAGAAGCAAAGATTTAGGGATGTGCATCTATTTTGTGTGAACCCCAACTTCAGAACTGAATGAGTCCAATTCAGTCCTATCTGCATGATGTCCAAATTGAAGGAGAAAGACTAGATTTGGATTTGGAGTGCAGCAGTAGTCTCCTGTAGTAGTCTCCCTCTCTTGAGAGTCCCCTGGACTGCAAGGAGAACAAACCTATCCATTTTGAAGGAAATCAACCCTGAGTGCTCACTAGAAGGACAGATCCTGAAGCTGAGGCTCCAATACTTTGGCCATCTCATGAGAAGAGAAGACTTCCTGGAAAAGACCCTGATGTTGGGAAAGTGTGAAGGCAAGAGGAGAAGAGGATGACAGAGGACAAGATGGTTGGACAGTGTCATCGAAGCGACCAACACGACTTTGACCCAACTCCGGGAGGCAGTGGAAGACAGGAGGGCCTGGTGTGCTCTGGTCCATGGGGTCACAAAGAGTTGGACACAACTAAACGACTAAACAACAACAACAAGTAGTCTCCAAAGCAGTTTTGGATTGCAAAAGTGCCCAGGGAAAAGAAAAAAAAAGCAATCTCCTACATGATCATATAAGGGAGAGGTAAGATGGTGGTGTGATGAGAAGGGGAACGAGAAGAGGTCATCTCTGGCTGCTAACAACTCTACTGAGAATTGCAGTTCTATGTCGAGTATTGGTTGGATCTCATATATCTCTTTCCCCAAGCTGGAAGTCCTTCAGGTTAGGGTCAGTATTCTGCTCAATTTCCCATGCATGTGCCTGCAGCAATGTACTGATGTCTTGTCTCCTGCCTGGCTGTTCAACTGCTTCTGCATTAGTTTGGTTTGTAGAGACCACACATGTTCAATGAAGTATGCTGGCCTCCCTGTCATAGCTTTAAACATGTGAAAGTGATGGACTGAAGAGGGGGAACCTGCACTACCTAGGTAACATCCCCAAGTGGACCACTTGGCAAGGTGACCTAGACAGAGCAGCTGGAGAGGGTGAGGCTGGATCTTTCCTCTCCATAATGACTGAAAGGAACTTTAGCATTAAAGAATTCTTAGCTAAAGACTTTGCTTGGATTGTGAGAATGTGTGAAAGTCCCACATCTTTGCCAGTCTCTTCTCTGCCACCTGCTGATCTACCAGTAGATCCAAATATACCTTCCAGCCACTTGTATTGTTCAACCTGTTCTAGCTTTAATCCATAAATAGGGTCACTTTGAAATGGAAGTCTCTGGATGAGCTTTAAAAAACAACAGGAGTGTGACAGGGAAGACAGAGTTACCCTCAGTTTTTATCCACTCCCAATCAGTAAATACTCCATGGGATTAACAACTGTTGGCATTTATGCAGCAAAAAATACATTGACTACTTGCATTCTTCAGATGATTAACATCATATCTCGTTGGACCATAACAGGTAGCTTTCATCAGCTGATGATTCTGGATTCAGGTGATGATGCTGGGTCCAGTGGTATATGGCGATCAGTCACCATGATGTGTGAGGTACTATGTGTGAGTGTTCATTCCATGCTGCAGTTCCTCTACGTGACCTTTAAGAAAAAATTGTATTTTGGCAAGATTGTTTTTCTTCCTGTCTATCTCTTTCTGTTCATTTTTCAACCTCAGGTATTCCAATTATGTGCGAAAGATATGCCATGCTTGTGTGTGCCACATTGTAGATGGTTTTGTTTTGCCATTTGAACCTTGCAAATGGGCAACGCCAACGGTGCTTAGCTTCCCAAGACGGTCCTCAGAACTGCTGCTGTGAAGTGATGTGTCTTCTGTCTTTGAATTCATAGGTAGCCCATTTCACAACTTTGCCGAATTGGTTGCAGCCACGACTTATGCCTGCCTTATGAAACAATAAATCTGCATGCATGGATCTGATCAAGCACAACTGTGGACATTGTAAATGCTCTTGTATGCTCACAATGAAGAATGCAAGAGTTAATTTGTGAAAATAAGGTGATTCGCCAGGGCAGTTTACACCACCGGCACAAATCCCCAGTAGGATTCTAGTCACAGCCAGCTATGACACCATTGCTTCCAGATGAACTGTGAAGAGGAATGGCTTGCACTATTTATTTCAGAGTAATCGTTGAGTAGATCTCCTATATTACAAGGCTCGGGAACAACTGGTTGTCTAGGTGTTTTGGACTAAAATACCCATCGTCCCTCACCTTTGGCCATGAAGGCTGAAAGTTTTCTCCTGCTATTATCAAGCATCTCTCCAACTTAACACCAACATGATAGTTGCTCTTAAATCTGGATCTGTAAAGTCCCCGCACACAGAGATTGGGCTGGATACCATCTCACCCTGAACGTGGCCAGCCTCCTCTAATTTCACGAGGCCTCATTCAGTGGTGACTGCAACTCTGATGTCAGTGAAGTGATGGATCTGCTCTGGGTTTTAGTTCAAGCCACAGAGGAGTTAAGCAATGTGCTCAACCTTATACCCCAGATTTATTGTTTTATTACTTGGACGGAGACTACCAGAGAATATTGGACACTGTATCAAGGAGTTGACCCATGACCCTGGGTTCAATCCTCAGCAGGGAATATAAATGCAACCGGAGAGGTTTTTCCTGCTCCTGTGTTCAATGTTCACTTTGCAAGACTTCTCTTGGGGCTTTTACACAATGCCGAGAAGTGAGATAGAGTCAGGTCAGGTTTATTTTCCCGTGCTTCCACACGATGGCTTCCTCATCACCCTAACCCTTTGCTAAATGAGAGCCGCCTTTATTTTTGACGTCCCTGGCAGCAAATGCCACCACAAATATAAACAAATGTTCCATATTGGTCTTGCCAAATGAGGACTTGCACGAGCAAAACGACCCATCCTCTTTCATCCCAGCTAATTGTTTGCTAGCCAGTTGTTGCACAAAAGAGATGCTCTACTCTTTTTTTTTCATTACAACTCATCAAACGTTTCATTAGTTTTGGATCAGTGCCGTTTACCAGCTCTTAGCACAGCTTTCAAATTTACTCCCACTATAAAACTCCCCGTTGCAATTTCTTTCCTTTCCTAGCTGTAACATAAGTCTTCCAGATTCTGGCTCCCGAATTTGCTCTTGCACGGAAAACGGTTGCATCACTTTTCTTATGAGAAGCCACATTTATGTCCATCCGAGGCTGCTTGGCTGAAAATAAGTTTCCACCCCAGTGGTTTGAAGAACGGAGTGTCAGCCGCACCGCTCCGACAATATCGTACATAATATTTATAATATATAATAATGCTTTCCCGATAGAGTACCGCATGCATTATTTTAAGAAAGCAGAAGGAAAACAAGGTCAAAAGAAGATGCTGAAACCCTTTTCAGTAGTTTCTCTACCCAACGACATCAACATGGATAGAGAGGAGCAGCTGGTCCTGGCCTCCATCGTTGCTTTTGCCATGTGAGTAGAAGCAAGTCAGAAGAGCAGAGATTCTTTCTCCCTTATAGGTTTTGCACTTACACCTGTGCAGGCCACAATCCTCAACCTTCAAAGTCTCTAATAAATACACATGCCTTGACTTGCTGCCAGTGTTGGCACCAGTTGAGCCTCCAAGGGGAGGGCATCCCTCAGCTGGGGTGCTACAACAGAAATACCTTCCCCCTTGTGTCTTCACGTAACTGTTATCAATGATGGGATGCAGAGGAGGGCCTGCCCAGGAGGTCTTATTCATGGGGCAGGTTTGTATAGTGAGGGGCACTCCTTCAAATATCCAGATTCCGAGCTGTTTCCCAGAGGATCAAGACATTTTATAATGTTTTTGTGGGTGGTCATATTTCGAGCACTTTGCAAACATCTTGCGAAAAGTGATGTGCTGGTTAAACTGCAGTACTGCAGCCAAGCTTCCACTCATGGCCCAGGTTCAATCCCGAAGAATTCAAGTAGCCGACTCAAGATTGACTCAGCCTTCCACCCTTCTGAAGTCGGTAAAATGAGCACCCAGCATCCTCTCTTAATGTCTCATGGATTGACAGCCTCAATGATTCCCACTTGCCATGGTTTGGATTCTTTTTTTAAAAAAAAACAACATTAGAGCACTGTCGCTTCATTTGCTTATACGTTGGATTTATTTCTTTGGATATTATTTGAGATTTCTTATATGTCCATGCTACTGTGAATGCAAACTGCCCGGAGCAGTGGCCAGCACTAATTGGTGCAGTATACATGTATAATAAATAAATAAATAAATAAATAAATAAATAAATAAATAAATAAATAAATAAATAAATAAATAAAGTGTTCCTTGCATAATTATGTTGTAAACTGCCAAGAGAGTGTTTTAACACTATGGGGTGTTATGTAAGTAGAAACAGCAGCAACAAAATGCAGTATACTAAAACTGGAAGGTAGGTAAATCCTCAATTTGGAGACCGTAGATGGAGCAGAGCAGCAAGCCTTATAGGTCTTCTTGAGAAAAGATCTACAAATGATTTGTAAGGAAGACAATAAAGGGTGAGCCACCATTTCAATACTTATGCATACAGAAATGGCTTCTGCAGGATGCATATGAATAATTAACTGTCAGAAAATAATGTGCCAAGCTAACATTCCTAAATTGTGTGGAGTCTTTCTCTTCACCACCCATTCCCTGCACCATCTGCCCATACCAGCAGCAAAAGGGTAATGTCCAGCTCCAGACAGAGTGTGGTGCTGTGGGTAGAGGGTCAGACTAGGACTCTGGAAACCTGGGTTCAAATCGCTGCTCAACCACAGAAACTGACCAACAGTGGCAACGGTAAACCACCCATATCTCAAAATATCTACTACAGTCACAGTTGAACCCAGGCCAACTTGACAACACATAACAATGATGAATTAGCAAAGGGTTTTGGCATGCAGACGCAGGTTTGGGGTCCATTCTCCAGGTCTTTGGCTTTGTTTGGGACTGAATTTTGAGGCAATGGATGTGCCTACCTCACAGTCCTAGACACTTATAAATGAGGTGCTGGTTGCATTCCTGGTTATGAACTCAGGCAGGCATGCAGTGAGGAACATGACTGGGATCTCATTAGGCAGTCAGAAACTTCAGTGGGTCCAAAACATGGCTGCCAGATTGCTGACCAGAGCTGGTCACAGAGATCATATAACCTCCTGGTGACAACAGCTCCACTGGCTGCTGATTTATTTATTTTTTTCAGGGACAATTCAGAGTGCTGGTTCCAACCTATAAAGCCCTAAACCACTTGGGTCCAAGTGATCTCAAGGGAAGTATTTCCCTTTATGATCTTGCCCAGATGTTAAGATCATCAGGGGAGGCCTTTCTCTTGGCCCCACCACCTTCACAGGTGTGTCTGATGGGGACACGGGAGAGGGCCTTCTCTGTGGCTAGACTTTGGAACTCCCTCCCACAGGAGGCCCGCCTGGCCCCATCTTTGCTCTCCTTCCACAAGCAGGCCAAGACCTTTCTCTTCAGACAGGCTTTCTCTTAGTGACTGGCTGCCTGAGTGCGGTTTTAAGAATGGTTTGTTGTATCTTGCTGCGTTGAATGTGTTTTTGCTTTTGTTTACTGCCTTTTAATGTGGTATTTGTTTGATTTTATTAGTAGTAGTATTAGTATTTGTATACATGCTGTGTTTAGCTTTATGTATTGTCATTTAATTATTTAATTTAAGCCAGCTTGGGTCCTTTTTAGGGAGAAAGGCAGGGTAAAAATATTTTAAATAAGTAAATAAATAATAGTTAGAGGCATTTGACGTCATTAATTATTTCACACATGCAAATTTCCACTAGAATTCTGGCCATTATCTGTTACCCTTTTTTCTTCTTCCCAAAATCCCAAAACCATTACTAACGGCTACAGGACTGTTGGGCGGTGGGGGGGGAGAAATCAATATTTTTGCCCATATGTTATCCAAAAATGTAACATCACATGTAGAGTTGTAATATGTAATACACTGTTTTCATGCAGTGAGCATGATGATATTAGTGATGCTGAAGATGCTGATGCTGATGATGCTAATGATTTTGTGGGTCTGTTCTCTATAGGACCAATGCCAGACTTCGTCTGCTAGACAGTAGTCCACTTTGAACAGCTTAAAAAGGTTTTTAAAAAACCTCAAATAAATGAATGATCTCCAGGTGAAAAAAAAAAGATATGCAAATATGCCTGCCCAGATATCAGGATATCTTGTTGAGAAATTATTTCTCACAAAGAGTTATCAATTAACATCAGGTCTATCCAAATTAGGAAAGGAGAGAAGGAGAGAAAGAGAAAGAGAGAGAGAATCTTTATGTTAACTTTGTTCAACGTCTTCTGCGCACACGCAAAGAGTTATAAAAGTGTTGACTGCACGGTTCAAAAGTCATTGGCATCAGAGGTGCCTGTGCGATTTCTTAATGCCACACATTTTTGTGCCCTGCAAAATAGCAGCATATATGCTGGCCCTAGTAAAACAGGCACATCGCCCTTCAGTTTGGAAAAGCAGCTGAGCTGAACAGACCAAATTTGAAAGCTCAAGGAACCTGTTCAAGAGCGCTTTGTCATTACAGCACTTCAAAGCCAGTCGTTTGATTATTGCAGATCCAATCTGCAGGCAACTTATTTCGGGGGCCATGATTATAAGCTAGCAAGACGACGTTACAGAAGGGGAACGGAGTAGGCACATTTTGAGTAACATCTGCTCAAGGATACATGCACACCTTGTAATTAGAAAGTATTGGTGGGTGGATTTAATTTTCTTCCGTTTGGATGGTGTCAATGACACTATGGTTATTTTCATCATGTAAACAACTCTGCATCCTTCTGAGCTATGCTGGAAGGCTAGGCGGTGATTTGTGAATTAGAACCTGTGCACTATTTCTGTAGTCAAGGACCTCTCTGCTTTCAATAATGTACTGAATTCCCACCCACCTCCACTGTATTCTCATGCTGAAAGAGCCATGTTGACCTCTTTGGGAAGTTCAGAGCCATTTCTTTGAGATATATGTTTGACAACTTACAATCTGATATCAGCATTCCTGAAATGATACATTTTAGCACGGCGAAACCCAGATAGCTTCATGAACTTGTTTGTGTGAAATAAGAGAGCTCCGTCCACCCATAGCCCTGATATACGCCAACCTGGCGAAGCATCTTTCAATAAGCACAAATGCAATATGTCATTTCTCAGAACACAGTTGGCCTTTCCCGGACCTAGTAAACTATTTTGCCGTCTTCCGCTCCTCTTTCTCTCAAGAGTTGGATGAAGTGGTAAACCAGCTCCTGAATTGCAAGGGGATGCTCACAATATTTAGTATCAAACGTCCACGCAGTAAAATAAAACACAAGAAAATACCTGCAGGTTGAAAAAAATGTCTTCTTAGCGAGAAAGGAGCAGGGATGCTGGCAAGTCTTTGGGTCCAGGTTTGAGTCCAAGTCTTTGCTATCAAGTCCCAAGCCCCAAGTCCGAGTCCCGATTAAAAGCAAGCTTTTTCACGGAGAAGTAAAGAGAAGGAGTGGGTGAGTTCTGTGTCGTGTGTCAAGTCTGAGTCATTGAAAGAAAAAAACCCTCAAGTTGAGTCCAAGTTGAGTCGCTGGTGTGACTTAAGTCCAACTTGACAGTGAGTCCCACAGCTTGAGTCTCCATCCCTGAAGGTGGTGAATAGAAGTGTCAGCTCAGCAGGCTGCCATTTCTTGTGATAAGAAAAACAATAAGGCTGGGGAATCGGGGCCATTCTTGTTGCAACCAATGCAAAACCACATGTATCTCTGTGTTTGAGTCAAAAATGAGAATGAGAGAAAAGGAAGAGAGACATTGATTTCCTTCATTAACTCCTTAAAAATAGTTAGCATCATAGAATCATACATGAGTTGGCAGGGGGCTTATAAGACCAACCCCCTGCACCGAGTAGGTGGTTGGACTGGATGGTCTTATAGGCCCCATTATTCTATGATGTTATGATTCAAGAAAGAGAGAAACCACTTGTCTTCTCTCGGCCTCTTGCAGCCACAAAGACAGCTTTAAAAAGCAAAAGCAATAGAAGCACGGTTGTTCTCCGGGAAGAGATTTCACCCGTAAATTCATTACTTGGCAAGGAAGGAAACCGATAATGGGATTTGATTTGGGTACATCCAGAAAAACATGTAAATATGAATCAAGATGGGAACAGATGTTGCTTGACAAATTGTTTTGTTCTCCTCTGGCTGTCATTCCAAATTGGGTATCCCGGGCGTTCTGTTTGTCGTATAGATTTCAGAGGTCTTTGGAAATACACAGGGTGACTTTAATCAGAGAAGGCTTCCAGACATGGGAATTATTTCAGTGAATCAAAAGTCTGCCTTTCTTTTTCTGAACGTTATTAGCATTGCTCCTCATTCCTATTTCTTAATTCTGAAAGGGAACAAAAAAGAAAGACACACCAGTCGGCATCTGCCTGCTTGACATTTATAAATGTGCAGATGTTTGGCTGCATGCCGGCTAACCTGCTGGACTGGAAAGGAAGAATTTAAGGGTGGTATTGAGAGAGAGAGAGAGAGAGAGAGAGAGAGAGAGAGAAGAAATTGAAGCTAGAGATGGGCATAAACCTGCAAAATGGAGGTTCATGATGGTTTATGGTTTATGGTTTGTGGAGCACTCACCACCTCTCAAGGTAATTGGTTCCATTGTCATACAGCTCTAACAGTTAGGAAGTTTTTCCTGATATTCAATTAAACTCTGGCTTCCTGTAACTTGAGCCCATTATTATGTGTCCTGCACTCTGGGATGATTGAGAACAAATCCTGACCCTCCTCTGTATGGCTATCATTCTAGTCTTTGAACAGTGCTATTGTATGTCCCATCAGTCTTCTTTTCTCAAGGCTAAATATGCGGAGTTCTTTCAGTCTTTCCTCGTAGGGCTTGGTTTCCTGTTCTTTCATCATCTTTGTTGCCCTCCTCTGAATTGATTCCTGAAAGGGAAGCTGGGTCTGCTGTATTTTCCCTTCTGCCCACCTATTAGCTGATCAGGGTGACCAGCTGGGGTTTGGGTGAATGAACAGAGGCAGCAGGCCCGGCTCCTGGAAAGGAAGCCAGGCCACTGTCTCTGAAGAGGGTGCTGGTGGTGAAGGGAGAGGAGGTGGCAGGACCAGGTTGGAAGGCGATGGGGGTCATGGGAAGGGGACTAGATGACCCTTGAGATGTCTTCCAACTCCACAATTCTCTGCTTCATTCTCATTTATTCCGAATTGTTCTGTCAGCGTCAGCAGAAAATTCCTTTCTTAATGGGAGGGCTGGATCAGGGGAAGATTCTTTTCTTTTCTTCTTGGACACGTAACAATGGGCTCAAACTACAGGAAGGCTGAATATCGGGAAAAACTTCTTAACTGTTAGAGAAGTATGACAATGGAACCAATTGCCTCAGAAGGTGGTGAGCACTCCAATGCTGGAGGCATTCAAGATCAAATTGACATCTGTCAGATCTGCTTTGATTTGGATTCCTGCACTGAGCAGAGGATTGGATTCGATGGCCTAACAAGCCCCTTCCAAGTCAATTATTCTATGATTCTATGATCCTATTATTCTTTTCCTTTCCTTTCTTCTCTTTTCCCTAGCTGCAACCGCAGCAGCAGGGGGATAGCATTAACCTTCCTTCCCAGCTGAAATCTCCTGCATTTACCTTGGACAAAGAAAAACCGAGAGAGATAAAAGACGCCCGACTCTAGCCATGTGCTTTCACTCTGGAGAGCACTGTGGGTTTTATTAGCTGCTCCCTGCATCAATTTGTTTTGTTCTTACTTTCTCTCCATTTGCATAAAAAAAAGGAAAGAAAGAAAAGATATGGAACAAACATAGGAAGAACTCATTGAACAGTTCCACTCAAGGAAGACTTACTCTGTGTCTGACTTTCCATGCAGAGGACCACACTAATTTACATGGTATCAGAGGTGCTTTTACTTTACCATCAAATGGAATCCACTTACTGGAGGAGGTTTTACTAGCTTTCTGAGTACATACATTTTTTTATCTTTTTGTTTGGCTATTCCTAGGGACAGGTGAAAAATGTTCCTCTCATTTGCCACCGTTTAATTTCTTCAAATTTAGGAAGGGAATAATATTGAGATTTAAAATATCTGAATGTTAGAGAAACCAACATGGACGGAGTCGGCCATCTGGGCCCAGGAGTTTGTGCTACAAATCTCTACATATTCGACCATATCATTGCTAGAATTGAGTTGCTGCCACATTTTGTTCAACAAAGGCTCCTTATCATTAACATCCCAGTGGCAGAGAGGTAAACATGGTCTTCTCCGTGGTGTGAACAGCTGCCCCTTTCAAATTTGGTCATTGAAAATGGAAGAATTTTCTTTCAGTTTGGTCTGAAGAATTTAACACAGTGCATCACCTCATATTCAGAACAGAAAGAACTTGTAGAAAGTCTAAATGCGTGAGAAAACAAACCTGTGAGAGGCAGGTCTAATACCAGTTTCGGGAGAAACCCGTGAGAGAGTTGTGTTGTCATCTTGCCTAGGGATGTGATGAAATACCACCATGTCTCAATATCACCAAAACATCCTGTGGAGGATTCCAAAGTCTTCTACAGAACTCCCAGTGTAAGACCAAGATGTTCAACAATTTGGAGGCAGTGGTTTACATAACTTGCCCCCAATTTTTTTGGCATGATCTCCATGTCTGAAACAGAGTGTGAGAGCAAGCAAAAAAGGACAGGCTGATTGCTCATGTAGATGCAAGCAACTCATCTCATGCTTCAACTTTTTAATAGTCCCTGCAGTACTGCAAGTGATTGGCTTCAAAGAATCAGCTTCTGTTTGAAGTTAAGACTTAATCCTATTAGATTAGCACCTCTGATTTTAACAAATAGCCACCACCTAGGCTAGGCAAGAACAGTGGAGGGAAAACTGTTGTTCATTGGGTTATCTCCTCTGCTCCTGTTGCATCTGGGATTTCTGAAAGCTAAAGAGATTTTTACGAAACAGATCTGGTTCAGCAGTTTGTGCCAATTCATCCAACAGCCACATAGGTGATCCATGATTCAGTGCCCCGTCCCTCCAGTGGGCACCCACTCAGAGGCAGACCCCGGAGGAGGCGGGCCAGGAAAGCTGGAGCACTGCCGCCAAGTGGGTGGTTACCAGAAGGGGTGGGATGTCGAACCTCAGACCAGCTGTGTGCCCGTTGGACAAACGGGCATGAACCTCCAATTGGGCAGTTCATGCCCATCTCTAGCAGGAACAGGAGACCACCGCTGAAAGCCAGTTGCTTAGCACAGTCAAATGACAGCAGCCTCATTAAATTAGTGCATTAGCTCCTCTGTATGTTCCATTGATTCAAATGGGGCTACTCTAGTTGTGACGTATTACACTAAACAACAGGATTTCAGCCATTAGAAAGACAAAAAAGTATTGCTCCATCATCCACACACCAAGCATTTTTAAAGCCTTTAAAGAACCCATAGCTTCCCCCCCCCTTTTTTTTTTTTGCCTGCAATTCCTCAAAATTCTCTGTGACACAACCACAGGAGGCTTGTCAGTTGTGCTTATGTGAAATTAAACAAATCTAGGAAGACAAGGCAGAGATTCACTGACCCATAACCCTGGCTAACAAATGGTCAGTATCCTTTCCAGAGAGCGCCGTGAGCAATGCATGGCATTAATGCTAAGTAAAAAGGAAATTCTAATACAGCAGTGGAGAAGAGAAAACACATACCATCTCAACCATGCAATTCTCTATTCCTTATTAACTGCTGAATGGTTTAGGTCGTGAGTTCGATTCCCCAGTGGTGCCTCCTTGAGAGGGGCTGGACTCAATGATCCATCGGGTCCTTTCCATCTCTGCAGTTCTAAGATTCTAAGATTATCCCGAGTGTGTGCAGGAATCGAGAGCAACTTTCTACTGACTGTATAGGTGCTCTACATGTGCTCAGAGGTTAACCTTTTATTTTTTGTAACCTCTTTGTCAACTACAGGCTGTGGGACAGTTCACCCACATAACCATGTGGGCGAATGACTGAGGGAGCCAATGACGAGAGCATTGCAAGTCCTTTTCTTTCAGTGTCAATCTGTTCCAAGAAGATGTTGTGGAGGGAGTGCAAAGAAGTAATACACTTAGTACATCATTAGAAGCAGAGCACTCTTAAGAGGTAAAAGACATCTGCTTACCTTAGTACAAGCTTGCTTCAGTTTTGCAAATTTGCTCCCTTTGGTTTTGTGTTTGGTTTTGCAGGAAGTCAGCACAGACTTCATTAGCGAGACTCAGGCATGGAGCTGTGTGATTGGTCGTAGCTTCACTAGCTCTGGTGGGAGGCAAAGGGGTCTTTAACCCCTCATGCATCTTTCACACTTTGGAAGCATGGGGTTGGATCCACATGGTAGTGGTTGGGGCATCACAGGTACAGGATGCCCTCCATGGTTGAACCCCTTGTTGGAGTGGTGGCAAGGTGGTAATGTGTACACCCAACTCAAGGGTTGCTCCATGCCCCTGCTCCCTGGGGAACAGACAGGTCCATGACGTGGCCTACATCCATGTGGTTACCCTGTGGTCACGTGTTTCTGTCTCTCTGGTCTCCATCAGACATCAAGCAGGGTAGCTGATGAGGATCCATCTCCTATGCTGTACAAAAGCTGACAATGATGTTGTCAGCTGTTGTAACCAATAAAGCTGTCACCTAATTTTATACCAAAACAAGTTGTGTGTGTGTGTGTGGTTCAGACCTGAGGCACCATCGGGCTTGCTGACAAAGCCTCAAGACTACTTATCTGTGATTCCAGGGTCTTAGTATCTCAAAACTTCACTGCCAGGAAAAATGCCACAATATTGTTTTCTACAAGCCGATTTCCAGCTTCGACACATCAAAACCTCCCACTCTTGAAAACTCTGTGGCTTGTGTTCTCAAGGTTTGATTCCAAGCCTGGATAAATAGGTTGCCTTGGGCTTTCACATCTCTGCATTAAAGCAGCCCTTGTAAGTCTGAAGCCTTATCTTGATCATTGATCTGTGCTGCTGTTGGTACAGACGCGGAAGCAAACATTAACAGCAAATCTCCATTTTTTATATATCTATATATTTTTGGGGAGGGAAAAAACCCAGAGCCTTTTATAATTCTCCTTTAAAACACAGAATTGGAAATAACTCCCAGGATGAAAAGCAGTTGTTGCAGAAGGAGCTGGAGAGAGGTGTGCCATGCACATTTGGCTAAATAGATCTATTGAAAGGGAATCATTTCTAGTTAAAGGCTTTCTCAAAGATTGCCCCCTTCTTTCGTTTAGAGCAGACTACAGAGCAGTCATTTATTTACTGCACTGAGCCACCAACTAGCATGAATGTTGGTTTAAAGGAATTCCTCCCCTTTCATGCACGTCATCTTCCAGGGTGCACACTGATGTCTGATCTATATTGCAAGCTAAGTAGAGAACATCAGCTGAGAGAGAGAGAGAGAGAGAGATTGAGTGTCGGGGAAAAGATGAGGATATGGTCCTTTTTGGAACTACACCACCCAGAATTCCCCACCAAGATGGCCATGCTAGCTGGAAATGATGGCAGTTTTAGTTTTAAAAAGTCATACGTTACCAGGGAAATTCTATGCCATTCCTAAAACATTTCAGCCTGTCACTCTCTTGGTTCCTCAAGCATCCCTTGAAGAAGTAACTTTTTACCATCCATAGATGCAGAACATCTGTGTATATGGGTGTATGATCAAGCGAATGGAGTTCAACCCATCAAACATATATTTTGTACAGGGCTTAATAAGAGTTACATACTACTTCATAGGGATATTGGCAAGTCTTTCGGTCCACGTCCTAGTCTGATTCTTTGGTACCAGGTCCCAAATCCCAAGCCCCAAGTCTGAGTCCCTATTAAAAATAAGCTATTTTCCCAAGAAAAAAGAGAGAGAGGTGAGTGGGTTCTGAGTCGCTAGTTGAGTCTGAGTAATTAAAAAAAAAAAAGAGTTGAGTCCGAGTTGAATCACTGGCTTATTTTATTTCATATGCCATAGTAGAACACAACATTATTGTGTAGGACTTCGAAAATACAATATAAAATATCTATAGAATGTAAAACATTAAAAAGAATAAATTCTATGAGATTTTAAAAACACAGTCTCACCTCCTCGTGGTGCACCCTGGGCAATGGCTAAATAGCCTACACATTTTGGCTGCTGGACTTCACAAAGATTTACCAGTAAGAAGAATCGGCATGAATACCGAGTCACTGGTGCGACTTAAGTTTGACTGGACAACGAGTCCCGCAACTTGGGTCCCCACCCCTACTACTCCATGAGAGTTAGACTACATGTTCTCTGATGCAACTTCCTCAGGCTTAGCCAGGGTGGTCAATAGTGAGGCACGCTCAGCTTTTTGAACTGCACGTCTCTAAGAACTGCCCCACTGAAGGATTGCCATTTGCTCATCTTCAGATGAACTTCAGAGTGCCAACCAAGGCAAAACTATTGCCATGATGAAAAATCTGCCTGGTTTAGGAATACAAATCGCCCTTCAAACTCGCTGAAATATTGTTTGCTCTTCACTCAAAATGTGTATCTGGAACATTATCTGAAAGTTGCCCAATGGAGTTCATCTTTATAGCCTCGGTCTGTTGTCAGCATCGGAAGTTATTCATTGCAAAAAAATACAATATTAGTGTCTAGGTTAGGCCAAACGCAGAGCATACTCAGTGAGATTTATTAACAGGTGATACATCGAATATGACAAGGACAGAACAATTACTAGAGCAGATTGCTGCCCAGCCTCTCAGATGAAACCCCTTGCATCTTTCACTTGCTTAAGCAAGATGACGAGTTATCTGCCTGTCTTTCTCCATGTCCTTCTACCTGACTACACAGTTTCCATTTGGATTCCTTTCCAGGTAGCTTTGGCAACAGACAACTGTATCTTGACTGACTTCTGCGTAGCCATATCTGCAACTCAGATGGAACCAGGAACAAAATTCTCTGTGTCTAAACTGGTTTGTGGGTAGGAAATCTAAAAGACTGTCTCTTCCTCTTTGAGGGTGCCTGGATTTCGAGATCTTCACAAGACCCCTGCTGCTTCCTCCTGCACCACCACAGAAGACCTGGAAAGCTAGTGTTGACTTCCCATGAGGCAGGTTTTGAAATCAATCAGTGTTACAAGCTCCATGATGCTCTCACCCATTTTGGGGACTACATTAGTGAAGGCCCATCTCTTCAGTTGTGCACCCTGTAAAAGTGTAGTTACCCGGAATGAATGGATTGCCTGTGAAGGGATGGAAGCAACAGATAATCAAATGGGTGAAAATGAATCTTTTCCAGCAGATCAAGATCTAGAAAATAATGAGCAGAAGAAGACCCCTTTCTGGAAAGCAGCAATGGCCACTTTAGGACAGCATACTTTTCCCACAGTAACCAATGAGATCCCCCCCAGGGGGGACATCAGTACAACAGCACACACACCCCTCTCATGTTCCCCACTGAATCATGTTTGGACACATTCTACCTCCAATGCTGGTTGGGATGACTGGTATGAGGACCGGTAGCCAGCCATTGAGACCTTTATCCTCCATGATGGTGGTGAGCTGGTGATCAAAGAAAGCTTTGGTTTGGTTCCTCTTAGGGACACGAGGTGAGAGACTTCACCCTTTCTGAAATGTCACTTGTCAGGTCTCCTCAACAGAGATAGGCATGAACTGCTAATGTGACAGTTTGTGCCAATTTGGCCGTTGGCCCAACAGGTGTTCCGTGGTGCTGATGTGGTTCTGAGCCCCACCCCCTCTGAACCACATCGGCATTACAGAACACCTGTTGGACCAACTGTCGAGCCAGCACAATCTGCTACACCAGTGGTTCATACCCATCTTTATTTTTAAGTATGAGGCAATTCTTAATGGAGCCAACAGCTCTGTCTGTCTGTCTGCGACTCTCCCTCTGCCTCTCCTTCTCTCTCTCTCTCTCTCTTTGTGTGTGTGTGTTTGTGTGTGTGAAAATAATCCTCCCCTGAACACCTGGAAAGCCACAACCAGTGTGTCAATGTGAAAAATACTGGACTTTATAGACCACTGCTCTGCTTCAATATAACCAGGCAGCCATTTATTCCCAAAATGTCTGTGTTTATCAGTCCTATCCAATATGTTTCAGGGGGGAAAAAATCACAATTGGAGGAGTGGCAAAGAACTGGAGTTCCTGCTTTTTGGGGGGACTTCCAAAATGCACCTCCTGGGCCATTCAGCCCTAGGGAATAGGGCATTATCTAAAGTGATCTTTGACCTGATCTTTGACTTTTGGTCTCCTGTCTCCTCAAAACAGATGCCGTCCTATTATCTGGGGCTCCAGCTCCCATAAGGCCAGCTGTGGTGCCCATAGATGTGGGAATGTCTGTGGATAAGACTTCTGAGAACAATACTGGTTCTCCATTATGCGCCCCATCTCGCTTGAGCCAACTTGCTGTGCAAAAAAAGGAAGAGGGCTCTGGCCTAATATTGTATGACAGTGCACAATGCTGCCCATGGGGCAAGACAAGTTCAGCCTTCCAAGGCCGAGGTCACACATGCTTCTGCTTCCCCAGCTGTCAGTGCCTCTTACAGCACAACGAAACAGCAGGCAGACGCCCTAACTCAAGCTGTCAGAAAAATCAGTGGTCATGTCTCTGATCCGGTGTGGTGCACTGGCTCAAGAGTTCGGGGGATGCCTGCTAGGGGAATTAGTCAACATAAGGATGAACAGAAATAGCCATGATCGCCTCTGAGAGGTTCCAAGATCTAAAAATGGGGTTGGGTGAGATTTCTTCCCAACCCTTCAAACAGGCATTGGCTTGGCTTTCAGCAAGAATTTCCTGGTTTCTGGGGAGGTGGGGACTTAAATGCATCCCAGGAAATATTTAAATGCTCCATTCCCTCAGTGATACTTCGGGTGGAGGGGCTACAAGATAATAATCCTTCCCACAGAAAGATTTGTTCTTTTGCTGCAGTCGTATTTTATTAATATTCTTTCAATGCTCACAAATGGTAATGGGCATGATGCTACCCATCCTCTCACAGTGAGGAACAGGACCAAACATGGGGTTAGCATAAACATGGGGAAAGATGGATGTGTGTTCTGGTCAGCAGTTAGGTTTGGCTGTAGGCCAGTGGAGGTTAGTGGCTCCCATGTCTTCAAAGTGGTTTTGATCCATGCTTTAGTCTACTCTTTAAAGGAGCTCTCTGGCTGGATAGCTCAGTGAGTTAGGTCTCTGGCTGTGGAGTGAGAGGTTGGGAGTTCAGTTTTGCATATGACCATGACATCTAAGAAAGGGAGTTGGCCCTCTATTTCTTTTTCCATGGTGAATTGTAGATTTGGGTGGATGCTGTTGAGATGGTTAGTTTCAACCACTTGGATAGCTCCCATGAAGTTTGGATTAAAACCCAAAGTGAATTCAATGCCTCCTTCTTCTCCCCCTCCATACATATCACAGCTACCTGTTTCTGCTGTTGGTTTTTATTTTTGTTTTAATCTGTATCTGAGGCTGCAACTGGGTACAGGAGGAGACAATGAGTTTTTGTTTTCCTCTACTTTTGGTTTGAAAATTCCACAGCTCCTGCACTGCGTGTGTGTCATCTTGCACAGATTAGTCTTAACTTCCACAAAGCCCAGGCTTGAATATTTGAGAATGTTTCCCATTGATTGCCTCTCTCCATTGCATCTAATGACTTTTTTCTTTTTTGTTTTCCTAAAGAAACTCTTGAGATAGTCCACAGTGGGAAAGTTCAATTAATTTGGAGCTGTGTAATGAAGAAACTATTCAAGAGTCCTTGAAAGATCTATAAATCCAGACGCAGAAGTGCCCAGATCAGCTCTTTTTGGAACATTTGAGATGATGTTTGTATGATCTATGCCATTTTATAGAAACACCCTTTGCAAAGAGTATTTATTTTAACCAAGCTTGAAAGAAAGGGATGGGGGGAAAACAAAAATCCATGAGGTCCTTTCTAATGTCATTTTCCTCTCCTTCTGCAGACATTTTTTCCTCTTGAAATTTTATCAGTTGGTATTGGCAGATATGAACAAAGGAGTCACTCACTGGGAAGTGATGAGCACAAACTGGGGAATATGGCAATTCGTGATGGTTCATGGTTCAGTACTATTTACGAACTACGATCTTTCATGAACTTTCCAATGAAATGAACTGTTTTGTGTTTCGTGCAATTTAGGAACTCCAAGTGTGGTAGAACAACCCCCATGTGAGGTAGACATGCCAAACTTGAAGCAAATCTTCATCTGGGTCTCCTCCCCACCCTTTCCAAGTTTTGTGAAGACTGAATTTGTGACATCTGAGTTTTACCCCACATATGAATGAACAATTCTGATAATAGTTTGGGGTTTTGTTTCATTCTGGATAGGCACATTTTCTGGAATATCTCAAAACAGACCATGAAATGGCCCGATTTGTGGGGGGCTTTTTGCTTCATGGTTCATGTCATGCCCATCTCTGCTTAAGAGACAAAAATAATGAGACCTCTGGCCTCAGGTTGGGCTTTTGGTGATGATTAGTTTTGTTCGCCTTGACTTCATTTGTGGTGCATTCTCTTCTCACAAAATGTTAATGTTTCCCCCAAATAGAACATTTTTTAAAAATCTACATGAACACACTCCCAAGCAACCCAAAAAAAGCATAACAAAACAGCTGGCTCATATGGCATTTCTGGAAGTAGCCCGTGCCAAGTAATTGTGAAATGACAACAGATAAAGAAGGGTCACCGGGCAGCTAAAAAGTAAGCAAAGAAAGAAGAAAATGGAAAAGAACAGAGATTGAAAGGAGCTCATTATAAATAACCACTTGCTTGTAATTCATTCAATTTCACAATGACACTGCGACATGATGATTAGAGATGGGCATGAACTGCATGTTCGGTGGTTTGTAATGGTTAATTCTTTGGACACACAGGTGTTCTGCAGGTGCCCCCGGCTTCCCTCCCCTGCTTCCTCTAGTTGGTGCCCACTCAGAGGCAGCATCCTGGTCTTCCCTGCCTCCCCTACCCCTCTGAGTGGGCACCTGCTGGAGGAGGCAGGGAAGGGAAGCCGGGGTGCCTGCAGAATACCTGTGCATCCGAAGAATGAACCATCATGAACTGCCAAACCAGTGGTTCATGCCCATGACAAGAAATAATGTCAATCTTCTTCCAATGTAACTGTAACTACTTCAGCTAGTTTTATACTTAGAGGGGTGTCGCCTCATTGTGTAGGTATGTTTCATATTTCAGGTCAGTAGATGGCAACATTTGGATGATGTCATTTCAAATAACTAAAAAGAAGTTATTTTAGGAACTTTTAAACTTGGTGAAAGGAAAGATATAAATTTTTAGTATATGCATCACAGCCATTAACTATTCCAGGAGCCTTGGAACTATAATTGGAACTATTTACTTTTAAAGAAACCTGTTCCTGCTCCAGGAAAGGAAAGAGGACAATTGATATTACAATCCAGGTTGCATCTTATCCTCTCAGTGTGGAAATATGTGTACTCGTAATGATCATGCGTATATCAAGGTGAAGGAGCCTCTTGGTGCAGTGGTTAAACTGCAGTACTGCAGTGACAACTCTGCTCGTGACCCAAGTTCAATTCCGACAGGCTAAGGTGGCCAGCTCAGGGTTGACTCAACCTTCCATCCTTCCAAGGTTGGTAAATCCAGCTTGCTGGGGTAGGGGGAGCAATATGTAGACTGCATAATTGAATGTTAAAACACCCAGAAGATGCTTTAAGTACTATGGAGCAGTATAAAAGCAGCACTTTGCTTTTTGTTTTTTATGCTCAATCTTGCTACATCACTGAGAAGGGGATGTTTCCCTTCTCCTGAAAGGATCCAGACACCATCAGAACCAGCTGCAAGGAATTGACAAACTCTCTGGGTGGACTTTGGTGGGCTGAATCAAAACAAAAACTGCTGGATAGCTCAGTGGTCTACGTCTCTGACTGTGGAGCCAGAGGTTAGGAGTTTTATACCTCCCCTGTAACTCCTTGACAGAGGCTGGACTCAATGATCCACAGGATCCCTTGCAGCCCTGCAGTTCTAAGATGATGATGATGATGATGATGATGATGAAGTGGAGAAGAAAGCACTGATGTACCTTCTTGAATGATGTAGAATGGAATCTTGGAGGAGGGAATCAAAACCAGCAGCCAGAATTAGCAGAGCCAGCTTGTTCAGAACTTAGAAATGCTATTTCCTTAGACCAAAAGTCCCCCAGCTGGCATGTTGAGCCTCTCTCGCTACTTACTTCTGTGTAGCCTGCATAATTATGTTGTAAACAGCCCAGAGAGTGCCTTAGCATTGTGGGGTGGTATATATGCCTCACGCTTTAATAACTTGCCCAGTGAAAAGATCTGGGATCTTGGAAGCTTTCATACTTAGTGAGGTTTTTTGGGTGGTGTTTTTTTTTTAAATTAACCCAATTAAAGCATTCTCTTGACTGAATTCTGGATTTCCTTTTCTGCCAACATGGCTACTTCTATTTTCCACCATGGTCTACTGAGCTGGAAACATTTTCCCTATAGACCATGTTATTTCTCTTCCTTTCCATTCTCGTCGAGAGCTGTCTAAACCATTTAGTGCAATGCTTGCATGCAGCCCTACAGATCAGTGTGCCTGGACATCACCCATGACCCTTCCGGTTTTTAGACAGCCGTTGTCCCAGGAAGCCTCCTTTTTGGCTCAGCCATGTGGATTTCTGCGAAATTAGCTGCATCGGGGAACCACTCTCTGCCTGAGACAGGCAGGCCTGATGAGATAAATTTAACTCTGGCATAATGCCATTCGTTTGAATCCAGTCTGCCACCCCAGAAGAATGCCTCTCTTTTTATAATTTTGTCTAAATCGATTGGCTGGTTCGGAGAGACGTTGTCATTTCTTAACACCCAGATATATTATGCTCCCTGTTTAACCTTGATGGAATAAATTTTAAAAAGGTGTTCTTTCAAAGATGCATTCTCTAACCCAACTGTCTCAAAAGCATGTCCAGCACTGGAGGGCTGGTCCAGACCACTTGGGTACCAGAGGCAAAGGAGAGGATGGCATTTTCTCCCCACCCTCATTCCATGTACAAAAAGTGGCCAGATTGACAGGTGGAACCTACTTTGAGGTTGGTGAGAACAGAGCATTGGTGAGCAGTAACTTATCTTTGGACAAAAGTACAAATGCATCCTCATAATCATCACCCTCGTCACAGTCTGATGAGAACCTGCAGGGTTCCAAGATGCATCAAATCTTAATCTGAGAACTGCACAGCTGGAAAGGAACCTGTATATCATCAAGTCCAGCACCTAAGAAGGATACATAGTGGGGAATTAAACTCCCAACTAGAGATGGGCATGAACCACCAGTTTGGCAGTTCATGTCAGTTCGTTTATTGGCCAAACAGGTGTTTGGCATTTCAAAGCCCCCACCTCCTCCAGTGAGCGTCCACTTGGAGGCAGGGCTCTGACTTCCCTGCCTCACCTCCTCCAGGCACTGCCTCTGAGTGGGCATCACTGGAGGAGGCAGGGCTTTGAAATGCCAAATTTGTGTTCGGCTGATAAACGAACCAACACGAACTGCCATACTGGTGGTTTGTGCCCATCTCTACTCCCAACCTCTGGTTCCACAGCCAGAGACCGTAACCATTTGGCTTTCCAGCAGTTCATGTTGTGTTCCTTCAGGAAGGAAAGGACCCATGTTTGGAAAATTATAATGATTGTTGTATAGCAAGTTGCAACTGCTTATGCATTCATAAAGTGATGTGTTTACAAAGTGTGTATGAAGTAATGGTGTTTACATAGTGATTCGTTGTCCCTGCTCTTTGCCACATTTCAGAAAGTTAATTGCTGTGTTCCTCATCATTTTATTTTGATTAAAAAAGAAAAACAAAACACAAAAGCACACACATTGCCTCTGTTGATGCTTGGAAACTGGCAGTAGGAGATTTAAGCTAAAATGCATGTATATTTTTGGCCCTCACTTGTTAATTTTGACTCTGCCCCTCATCAGAGTTTCCCACTTAAGATTTCCCCATGAATGAATTTGGTCCAGGTTCGTCGCTCCTGGATTATTGTTGTTGTTTAGTCGTTAAGTCGTGTCCGACTCTTTGTGACCCAATGGACCAGAGCACGCCAGGCCCTCCTGTCTTCCACTGCCTCCCGGAGTTGGGTCAAATTCATGTTGGTAGCTTCGGTGACACTGTCCAACCATCTCGTCCTCTGCCGTCCCCTTCTCCTCTTGCCTTCACGCTTTCCCAACATCAGGGTCTTTTTCCTGGATTATAGGCTGATCCAAAAAGACCACTGCTTTTATTGCAAAAGCTTTCTGAGGAGAAGAATTATGAAAATATTCTTGGGCCAACAGAGGCAAGTACAAAGTTCTACACTTGAGGAGGAAAAAGCAACAAATGCAGTTACAAGGTGGGGAAGTGAGAAAAACCTTGGAATTGTTGTAGACCAAAAGCTGATCATGAGCCAACAGTGTGATGTGCTTGCAAATGCTACTTTAGGTTACATTAACAGAAGTATAGTCTCCAAATCCCATGAGGTACCAGTCCCCCTCTGTTTATCACTGGTTAGGCCTCATCTAGAGCACTGGGTCCAGTTCTGGACACTGCACTTTGAGAAGGATGCCAACAAACTGGAGCAAGTTCAGAGGAGGGCAACAAGGATGATCAGGGAACTGGAAACCAAGCCCTGGGAGGAAAGACCAAAAGAGCTGGGCATGTTTAGCTTTGAGAAGAGATGACTGAACGGAGATACGAGAGCACTCTTTAAATACTTGAAAGGTAGTCCTACAGAGGAGGAGCAGGATCTGTTCTCAGTCATCCCGGAGTGCAGGACACACAATAATGGGCTCAAGCTACAGGAAGTCAGATTTAGGCTGAATGTCAGGAAAAACGTCTTAACTGTTAGAGCAGTACAACAATGGAAGCAATGTCCTCAGGAGGTGGTGAGTGCTGCAACACTAGAGGCATTCAAGAGAAAATTGGACAACCATCTGTCAGATCTCTTTTGATTTGGTTTCCTGCCTTGAGCAGAGGGTTCGATTCTATGGCCTTAGAGGCCCCTTCCAACTCAGTTATGCTATGAGTCTATGAAAGACAGCATGTAAGATGCCAGGGGGCAAAGAAGACGTGTTTATTTTCATCTTCCCATCCTTGTTATATTTCAAAAACCTCCCTTGTGTTTAGACCGAATTGTTGATGGGAACATGGCCCCAGGATTGCTGGTTCCTTTTTTCAAAGCTCTTGCCCAAATCTTCCTCCTACCTTGAAATGCTGCAAGATATTCAAACATGCTACCCGCTCTCTAGTGGCTCAGTGTTCCTTGCTTCTTTAATGAATCCTTGAGAATTTTTCATTTATTACTAATTGGAGCAAGAGATGTTCCTGAACTAACATTCTCCACCGGGGTCCCGTTTCCAGGCTTGATTCCTTAGAAATTTCCAGAAATGAACTGTAAGTAGTAGAAGGGACTCATCACGAGAGTTCTCATAACTACAGTCCCCAAGGAGAGTCTAAAAATCCAGATGTCTGTGTTGATTCATATCACTATAGCAATCCTATCAGTTTTGACAAGAGCAGGTCTTTTGTAAAACCAATGGCTCTTAGTTGCTCCTTAATGCGCCAGCCACCATAAAATTATCTCCCCAGCACACCTTGTTAGAGCAACAGCTGTACTCAGAGTAAATAAATAAATTTGGAGTGGATTCCTGCAACTTTGATCTTGCAGCAGCCAGCTACTGGAAGGGAACCTGGGCCTGCTGCCTTTGAGAATGGCAGGTGCAGGTCAGGAGGCCCATCCCTAATAGGGACTTCGAACATGACTCAGAAAAACGAGTCAAAGTCATGAGTCAAGTCTGAGTCTTCCCCAAAAATGCCCAACTCAAGTCTGAGTCAAGTCAGACAACTTAAGTTGCAACTTAAGTGCAACTTAAGTTGGACTTGACAGTCAGTCACGACCTGCGAATAGCCATCCTTGCTACCCAGCAGCTGTTGGCTCCCATGCTAGGGCCAAATTGCTCCTCTCCGAATTTCTGGAAACAAATGATCCCTTTCAATTCCTGCAGTAAAGGGAAGCCCCCGCCTGAAATGGAAGGTGAGTATCATCCCTTCATCAATAACCGCCTCATAGAATTCTAAATAGGCCAATTCACTGCACAGTTGTATGGAGATTATCCACCTTCCCTGTGCTCGGTAAGTTGGAAGCCAAGAAAAGAGAGAAGAGATCAAAACCAGGGAAAACGGCACGGCTTTTTTCTCCCTGTGTCTTTGTGACTCATTAGGTCCCTTGCTGCCCGTGTTCAAATGACACATTTTCTACTCTGCCTACGGAGGCTTCGGTTGAAAGAGAGTCATTCCCCAGCCCTAAAAAGAGCAAATTATGTCTATTCGCTGGACAAAGTTGAAAACTGAATTTCAAATAATTTAATTACAGGGTATAATTACTTCACCGACTCAGCGAAGGATTCATTAGACAATGGTAATTTCTCCTTAATTTCTCATGATACGTACCCTGCCTTTGAAATACAAAAGGACTTGGATTTTTTTCTGATCCCCCAAGTACTCAGTGCTTTGAATTACACAGGCACAGGACAAGGAAGCAGCCAGAATAAAAGCATCTGACAGATGACAAGGGACAAGATTTTGTGTTTAGAGATGGTAAAACAAGGTTAAGGCATAATCCGGAAGCGTGTATCTGCCCAACGTGGAAGCTGTTCTCTGGGAGCTCTGAGGCATATACAACACAGGTTGCAATACATTCATCACCTGGCAATTTTTAATTGCAAACCTGGACATTCACAGTTCATGTTTGGGATGGGAGTTAAGGACGTGATGAGTTCTCAATAAATTATTTCTGTTTGTCAGGACAGGACAGAGTGTTGTGTGTTTGTTAAGAAAATTAAAGCAACCCATCCTATGCTTCTTAGTTCTAAAGGTAATGCAACAAGACACAAGTTACCATAGTTTTGTAAAATTGTCACATGGAGAAAATGCTGTCACATGAGTGAGAACTAGAGATGGGTATGAATCTGGATCATCAGATCATGCTGGATCATCATACCAGCACCAAGGCACCGAATGGCCCCGTCCCCCACTCACCCCCAGCTGGATTTCCCCAGAGCTGGCATGTGCTCTCCTCCTCCTCCTCTTTGGTCATTTCATCAGTTGTGGTAGGAGCATGTACTTCCCTTCTCCACCTCCTCCAGCAGCTGCCCACTCAAAGGCAGTGCTGCAGGAATCTCTGACCTGCCTCGTCGTCTGAGTGGGCAGCTGCTGGAGGAGGTGGAGAAGGGAAGTCCATGCTCCTGCTGTGATGGTGAAATGACCAAAGAGGAGGAGGAGCAGAGCATGTGCCGGCTGGTGAGTGGTGGAATCTAGCTGGGGGGTGGGGGACAGGACCGTGCAGCACCTGTGGTTCTGATATGATGATCCAGCATGATCCGACAATCTGGATTTGTGTCCATCTCTAGTGAGAACTCTTGCTGAGGGCACCAGAAAGGACTTGGGCTTATGAGAGGTGAGGACCAAAAAACAAAACAAAACAAAACAACTGTGTGGTTTCCTTTTCTCCAGTGAGACACACAGAGAAGCAAGGATTTACATGTTTGAATTATTTGCAGCCTTCATATGCTGCCTTTAACAGGTTTTGGCTGAGAGGGACTTTTCTACGCTGGGTGACTATTAATCAATCCAGCAGTAACCAATCGTTCCCCCTCTGCCTCAGAGTTTGAAGAGAGCCATGCATTTCTACTCAAGAGTTCTTTTCCCACCCTTTTAAATCAGAATCAGTATGTAGTCAGTTAGAGTCTGAATTCTGTTAGTCGTGAAGCTGGTCAGTTAAACTATGTTCATGTAACCAATTAATATCTTTCTACAGAATGCTGTTTGCTTTGATCTATGAAGAACTGTGAGTAAAAGGAACATTTTATTACTTTCTCTTACCAGAGTCTCTGAGTGAGTTATTGAGATGGCAAATGCCAGTTGAAAAAACTAACAAAAACTGGTGGTCTACTGAGGGGAGACTTGCACCTAATTCTGCTCCATAGGTCCCTGGACTTTTATCCTCTGCATAGTCAGAGGTTTTTAAGCCGCCATAAATTGCATACTATGTTGATATTACAGCCGTAGTGGGGATCCCAAAAAAGAAATAATGTACAAGTCAATTGGGACTGGATCAGAATCTCATTGCTTTCCAAAAAATGGGGTCAGACCTTTGTGAGTGCTGCGATTATACTTTTTAAAGTATGAATTGGAAGTGAAAGCTTTTAAATATTTTCTGATTCACTGCAGTCCTGAGTAAAATCTTTCCCTGCAGGTTCTATCTATCTAAGAACTTGATTTGGGATTCTTAACACCAACCCTCAAAACTACCACTCTCAGACAAGCCCCAACTTTTCCAAGCAATACTCTTTGAACTATGAAGAAATCTCTTATTGGGGATGAAAGTGTTCAATCTCCTGCCTCTCCCCCTCCCCGAGTCCAGTGTTTTTAATCTTGTAAAATGCCTCAGGTCCTCTTCAGGAGAAAGGTACTTCCAGCCTTTGGAACTCCCTCCCACTGGAAGCCAGCCTGGCTCCATCTTTGCTGTCCTTCATCAAGGAGGCAAAGACATTTCTCTTCAAGCAAGCTTTTCCTCAGTGACCAGCAGCCTGAGAGATATTTTATGTGGATGGTTGTGCCTTTTGTATGTGTTTTTGTATGTGTTTTTGGTGTTGCTTTTGTTTACCAGTTTTTAGTGGGGTATTTGCTTGATCCTTTTTAGTATTTGTACACTTACTGTTTTTAACTTTAAATGTTGTTTTTTAATGATGCAAGCCATCTTCGGCCCGTTCTAAGGAGAAAAGCAGGGTGAAAGTATTTTAAATACATCAATAAATACATCGATAGAAACGTTATAAATAAATAGTTACTATGTAAAGAATAAACTTAAGGTTCAAATCACACATCCATAGGAATGCAGTTCCTTTTACCACAATGTCCATCATGGAAGTCGAGATTTAAGAAAAAAAAAAATCTAAATACGAGAGGAACGTTATTGACATTCCTCACCACCCCCATTCCCGAGAGCCCTATATACACATTCAAATGAGACACTCCTCACAGCCTTCAATCTCAGCCTTAAAATAAATGTTTCTCTCCTACTTTAAAGGTGTTTCTGTCCTTGGGCTGGATCATGCCAGCTCCTCAGATGCAAGGTTGTGGCAATTATTCCCCATATCAGAAGATTCAATTAGCTTATTATGCAAATGAGGCATCATTCTGAAAGCTAATCCTGACACAACTTATTATATAACTTTGTGCAAAAAACACACACACACACACACACACACACACAAAAGAGTGGGTTGGGGGGGAGACAGGATGATACGAAATACAAATTAGTATTAGGGTAATGTGAAAAATCTTGATCCAACCAGCCCCACATCACTAATAGGAAAAACTTAAATTGTACATGACTGGTAAAGGCATTATGGATCCACATGGAAATGCATAATTATGAGTATTTTAGAAAATGTGCCTTCTCTTCTCATCCCATTAAAATGTGCCAGTTGGGGGTCGAAGTTTTATAGTGATGTCGTAAAGGGGGGTTTCACTGGTTGGTTTATATTTTTTTTCCTTGTTGCTAATGGAAAGAGTAAGTGAGGCAGAACAAACCCAGAAAAGTTTAATTGAAAATTTATTAATACTTTAATGCACCAACGTTTGATTCATTCAATTTATGAGCAGATAACATTTAATACATTCTAAATTTTAAATTAATAAAATAATCTTCAATCTGCCTGGTGCGCTGGGTCTTTATCAGCTCTCTTGCTTTTATGGAAGGTTCTAACCCCTTTGGGTGAGAAGATGGGAAACAGAGGCCGACCATCATCAAATTACATCTCACCCAAGATCCCTATCTGGTCTACTTATGAGTTTCAGCCTTCCTGCTCTGCTTAAAACTGTACCGTTCAGCTTGGCTCAGAGCTCAGGCTGTATCGTCCTAGCATCCTTTTGAGAAAAAAAATTCGAACTCCATCTTTTTTATTAGCTTGGAAGTAGACATGCTTCTTCTACTGTGGTTGAACTCACTTGGAAATACATCTATCCCTGGAGCCCACTGGTAAATCTGTGCCCATGTTTGTCTGCGAGTCTATGGGTACATCTTAATTTCTTGGCCAGATCACAAAATCATGCAGTTTTAACTATCCCTAACCATCCCTGGCTCTCTATGCTGCAAATATTGCTCCACCAGAGTGGAAAGAAAAGAGGAAGAGAGAAGACAGATGCTTGCAACGGGAAGCCACATGGATAAATGAGCAAAGAATCTTGTTTTACCCAAAGGACTAACAAATTCCATTTGGTATAAGCCGTTGTGGACCACAGCCTATTTCATCAGATGCATGGAATGTAGCCTTGGTGGACAGATGTTTATACATACGTTGTTGTTGTTGCATGCCGTCAAATCAGAGCTGACTTATAGTGACCCTAATAGGGCTTTCAAGGTAAATGAATCAGAGAATCAGAGAATAATTGAGTTGGAAGGGTCCTATAAGGCCATCAATTCCAAACCCTTGCTCAAGGAAGAAATTCAAATCAAATAGAATCATAGAAAAAATGTGATATTTAAGGAGTGGTTTTCTATTGCCCTAGTGAGTTTCCTTGGCCAAGCGGGGATCTGAACCCTGTTCTCTAGAATCCTAGTCCATCAATCCATCCAATACACCACACCATATGGAGAGGGGGGGGGGGGAAGGAGAAGTGGAATAGAAATGCCAAAGGACAAGCATGACAGTAATCATTATAAATCATTTAACAGTTATTGAGAAGTGACAAGCCACAATCTTGTCAATCGTTGTCAAGAGTAATTCAAAGGTCAATGGAGGGGTCAACAGACATAAGTGACTACTTACACTTGTCTACCTTTTTTTTTTTTAACAAAGTCCTTGGAAACCCTACTCTTATTCCCGACTTCTTCACGCGAGAGGGTGTCCATTTCCTTTACTAATTTGGTGATTGTCCTGCTCCTAAGACCTATGGACATGTCACCTGTTTATCCACAGTTTATAAGACGTTTGCATCCATTATTTCCCTAAACATTTAGTCTTTTGGAATGGAGCCATGTCCTAACGAACAAAGCCTGCATTAATATATCCCATGGTTGTAAAGGAATTTCTCGCTTTTGATTCCTTCGTATGGAATCAGGCCCAAAGGAACTCCAGAAATGTATCAGGTGATTTACCTTGATTGCCAAAAGGCACTTGATTCTATGCCCCACTCAAATCCTGAAAACCAAAAATCAGTGATTTTGCAGACATGCAGCCACAAACGTTTAGAACTTGATTCCTAACTTTTAGGCTTTGCCCTAGGAGCTGCCCCCAAGCTGAGAAGTAAGAAACATAATATTAATTGCAGGGGAAACCCTAATTTACAAGACCGTCCATCCACACCAAAGGATCTAAAGTCTTAGCTCTTAAGAGTCTGTGTTGAACTGCTGTGCTAGTGTTATTACTCTGTTAGTGTTGACCTACAGCAACAATCTCATTATTTTTCTAAGAGGCTTCTCTGCTCTAGCACTATTGTGCTTGTGGTCAATCATTTTAGTTCTGTGGCCCAGTGGGATCAGAAAGAGAGATGCAAAATGCAGGGTGGTCAAAGAAATTTATTCAGAACTTGACAAAAATACAGAAAAGCGGACAGCAAAATAACAGAGTTACAGGAAGAAAAAAGAGGGTTAGAAAGCGGGGAAAACTGCCTGTACGTCTGCTTACAAGACTTTTACATCTTACCTCATGACTTCCCCAACCATCACATCAGAAGGATCTTCTCTAATCAAGATAATAGATGAACTCTGAGTTATAAACATGAAACAAAACACGTAGCATATTGAATGGGTGAGGAAGATCTGAAAAAAAAAGTGTGGGGGTGTTGGTTATAGTTATCTAACAGTCTTAGAAGCCCTTGCACATACACTGGGGGCTGAGAGAAGGGCCTCCTCGAAGATCTTAAAAAGGAGATGGAGTTGGGTGTCATCAGCACCCTGCTGGTACCAGACCACAAAATTCTGGACAGCCTCTTTCAGGTTTTTCATGTGTATGTGAAATAGTATGCAGAATCATGGAACCCTGAGACACTCCACAGGCTAATTAATGGTCAAGGTGTTGAACAGGAGTCCCCCAGCAGTCAAGATGGTCTACAGAATCCCCTCTTCTGCTCACTACTATTCACAAAGTGACACCATTCAAGGGAAAATCCCAGAAGCTGACTCCCTTTTTCATCAGTTAACCACTTCTCACTCAAACACAAAGCAATTGTCAAGGCTGTTTTTCAACAAGTGTGAATGGGTATAAGCAGAAGAAGGTATCCTGTAGACCATCTTGACTGCTGCCATGGGTGTTATCCACATTCAGGCTGCCCTTTGCTATATGAAGCTTGGCATCCTTTTTCCTGCTGGTAATGCGAGCACGACATTGTGCAGCAATACTGGGCCATTTCCTGGCTTTTTGAATCGTGGGTACAGAAGCACAATATCACCCATTCACAAAATGGAGGCTTTTTTGAAGAACTGAACTCTTTAGTTTTTCTCTGGCTGATGACAGCTAAAGGAGTTCAACTCCCTGACCTTAACAGAAAGAAAGAACATCAGCTCAAAGGGGCCCACAGCTTCATCCCAGGTTTCACTTTGCTTAAATTAAAACAGGAGGATCTAAGAATGTAAAATCAGGAAGTAAACTATATAGAGATATAAGAATGTGGAGAGACAAAACTGATCATAGCAAGCATGCATATGGCATACAGGAGCAGTATGGTCCTGTTTGTGTTGGGAATAGCTGTACCTACTGAAAGTGGCCAACGCAGGTGTGTGAACATTTTCAATTTGATTTTGGAAAACTTACCGACATTCACAAATTGGATATTCTAAACAGAAAGAGCCTGGCAGTTATGAAAGGAAAAAAGAAAAAACCCTGGATGTTTCTGAAAGCAAAACTGACATTTTTTTTTCTATCGCTAATCTACAGAATCATGCAGATTGTGCCAATCAGCCACCTGACAGTGTATGAATTAAGAGCACAGGATTTATCAGCAGGGACGGTTGCCTATTGCCAAGTTAGTTGATTAGTAAATCTTGGTCACCATTGCCTACCTCCAGCAACTGGCACGAGCTCTTACTCCTTCAACCCTGCTTGGGAAATGGGACCTGCAGTGGTTTAAGGATAAAAGAAAGCCTGTGTTCATGTCAAGTTTGGATTAAAACCCAGAGGGGATTTGCTGCCCCAAGGAAGTCAGATTCACCAGCCCTACTGTCACAACTAGAGCCATTTCCTCATATTCCATTGATAGGGTTTATATGGTTGATATTTTGTGACTTCTAAATCAGTTTTTCATGATGATTGCCTAACTTTTTTTAAATATAATGCTATTAACTCTACTTTCATATTTGAAGAATTTATAGTTTTTAGCTTTTAATATAGTGTTTTTAATTATGCAAGCTGCTTTGGGTCCTTTTTTCAGAGAAAGGTGGGGTAAAAATATTTTAAATAGATAATTTAATTAAAAATGTCTAAGAGGGAACCATTTCTGCGTAACATGAGCAGATCCTTCGGATATTGTTAAGATGCAACTCCAATCACTCCCTATCATTGTTTATACTGGACAGGCCCTCATCATATATCAATAATATACTAAGATATCTCAAGAACTGTGTCTCCCTTTATGAGCCTACCTGGGTGTTAAGGTCATCAAGAGAGGCCTTTCTCTCTTTCCACCACCTTCACGGGTGCTCTTGATGGGCACATGGAGGAATGTTTTCTCTGTGGCTGCTCCCAGTCTTTGGAACTCCCTCCCACTGGAGGCCAGACTGGCCCCCTCTTGGCTGTCCTTCCGCAAGCAGACAAAGACCTTTCTCTTCAGGAAAGCTTAACCGGAGTGACTGGCTGTCTGAGTGGGGTTCTTATGCCTTACTGCTTTGAATGTGTTTTGTGGTCTCTTTTATTTCAGTGTGGTATCCATTGGATACACGTACTTTTTTTTTTGCTTTAAACATTGTCTTTTACTGTTCTAAGCCACCTTGAGGACTTTTAAGAAGAAAAGTGGAGTAAAAATATTTTAAATAAATACATATTTAGTACAACTTGAATTTTTTGTTATGCAGTCACATTGAGTGTATATTACCATATGCGATGTATCCAGTATGCTGTTTGTATTCTGAAGATGGTAGGATGGGATTTCCTGTCAAAAGCTTGATCTTTTCTTGTTTTATTAAAGTTTTTACATGGAAACTAAACCCCTCAAGTTTTTTGAGTCAATTCAGTCTGGTTGACTGGGAATTGTCAACTTTTAAATAAATAATTGTTAAGGCTGCAATCCTATGGCTTCCCAGAAAACAGACAGAGAGACAGACAGAGAGAGAGAGAGAGAGAGACAGACAGACAGACAGACAGACAGACAGACAGACAGACAGACAGACAGACAGACAGATAGATAGATAGATAGATAGATAGATAGATAGATAGATAGATAGATAGATAGATAGATAGATAGATAGATAGATAGATAATCCTCCTATAGTGAAAAATAACTAAAGGAAGATGCTTTCCATTCTTCTTTAAGTTTGGTGCAGTGCACGTATAAAACCAGGACTTCAAGGAAGGCTTATATGAGGATTATCCATTTCACATCCCTGCCATCATCTGCTGCGCAGCCCAGTTCTCAGCTCGTGTTCGAGCTTGTGAAGAGAAGAATTTTTATTTCATAGCTCATTGAGTCAATGGATAGAGCTGTTTCAGTCTGTTGAGTTAATGTGGGTGTCTCCGATTCACAGTAAAACCATTTACTGTGTTTATTCACCCCTCAAAAAAAAAAAAAAAAAAAGACCAACAGTTTTGGGGTTGAACAAAGAAGAGAGCCTGACATTTTGCTTAAAAAAAAATTTAAAAGGGAGAGAAGACCAAAAAAGTTCCTGACATTTGAGAACTTTTGTGTCCAGTTAAGAGGTGAGTTAAAAACAAGCATGGCTTACATCAAAGAGTGGATAGAGTGTGTCCATCCTGATGAACCACAACACACACTGGAGAGCCTTGAGTCAGTTTTTTTCTCTCATGCAGACCTTTGGTCTAGATGGGTGGGGTATAAATCTAATAAAATAAAATAAATAAAATAATAAATACCTCACAGGGATGGTGTGAGGACAAAGTAAGGAATAAGAGCCATATACACTGCCTTTAGCTGCTTAACATCCACCCCACTGAACTGGTGGTTCATGCCCATCTCTAGCACATACTTCTCCATGAACATTGGAGGGCCATACCTCTGACACCCCAATCCTATTTTTTTTTCTTACAGGAAATCCATTTTAGGAATTTTCTTTTACCCCATGGATATTCAGATATGCACAAATATCATCCCAGAGACAGATACGGAGGTATCAAAGTCTACCTCCAAAAGGCCACTGATTAAATTGGATCCTAATATGAGCATCCTTATTTGGAGCCAGATGGGATTGGGCCACTGATGTACAGCCATATTTCAAGGAGGATGCCAACAAACTGGAGCAAGTTCAGAGGAGGGCAACTGGAGCAATTTCCAGAGGACTGGAAAGCAAGCCCTGTGAGGAAAGACTGGAAGAACTAGGCATGTTTTGCCTTGAGAAAAGAAGACTGAGGGGAGATTTGATATCACTCTTCAAAGACTTGAAAGGTAGTCAAGAGGAGGGGCAGGATCTGTCCTTGATCATCCCAGAGCGCAGGACACATAATATTGGGCTCAAATTACAGGAAGCCAGATTTAGGCTGAATATCAGGAAAAACTGTTAGAGCAGTATGACAATGGAACCAATGATCTTGGGAAGTGGTGAGCACTCCAACACTGGAGGCATTCAAGAGAAAATTGGAATCAAAATTGGTTGGACTCAATGTCTTTATAGGACTCCTTCCAACTTTATTATTCCACTAGTCTATGATTCAGGTGCTGATATGAGTGCTCTTATGTGAAGTCGGATGTGCTGACTTGTGTGCCCTTTCTGAAAATATTCTAAGCCCGCTCCACCCGGTCAAATAAGCAACACAGGCAGATCTTGCAAATGTCCAACATACTTCTCCGGGCTATTGTGACTAGAGATGGGGACGAATATAAAAACAATTCGTCATATATTCGTTGATCTGTATTCATCAAATTTTAAGTCCTGATGAATACGGATCGATGAATATTTCCCCGTTTTTATTTGTCCTCATACGAATTTTTTAAAAAATACATCCTATGGCTTTTCCATTCTGATCGGCGGACCGATAGGCAGCCACTCACCCCCACAACCACCCACCCCCACAGCCTACCCCACCCCCTTCCTCTCCCTACCTAACCCCCGCCGACACCCCCTTACCATAATCATTGCCGCCGCTGCCGAGGTCTCCATCAGGCCTCCGCAGCTGTAGAAAGGGAAACTGGCTGCCCTTTGCAAAGATGGCGGCTGTGGCTTCATTTAGGGTAGGGAAGCTGCAGCTGCCATCTTTGCAAAGGGCAGCCTGGATTCCCTTAGCCTGACTTAAGGTGGCATGGCGGTAGGGGGATGGCAGCGGGGGGGGTGGCGGTGGCAGCGGGGGGGGCAGGGGCGAGGGTTGGGGTTTTTTTTGTAACCCCCCCCCCACGAATCGACGAATAAATTCCTTATTCGTAGGTTCATGGGGGCAACTTCGTGCTTCGTGAGTCGTCAACTTTTGACGACTCACGAAGCAGGAGGACTCACCAAAATGGTGAGTCGTCCCCATCTCTAGTTGTGACCAATAATGGAAAAAAGAAAAACATTCATGCCAGTTGTGAGAATGAATTAAAAGTGTGGATCCCAAAATATGGGCAGCTCAAAACCATTAGACTTCCTTATTATGATTCATGAAAAGGATATGGATATATGCCAATTTAGTGAATTACATTATCCTCCAGATTTAGTAATACTGCACTGTTGAGTTGCAACAACACCTGTAAATCCAAGAGTCTCTAAAACCAATATTGTAATCGGAAGCCCGCCCCACCCCATATTTCTTCTCCTTCCTTGCCTTTATTATTGTATAAGCTTTGGGTTTTTTTGTAATCTCCATGCATTCTGTTTCATAGCTTTTAAAGCTCAGGGTAATATTGTTAATGAGTTCCTGAGAATTTTGCTCTGATTTCTTTTGTTTCTTAATGAAATACCAGCATCTGTTCTTTCTGCAATAAATGGAAGGATAAGCTTGGCGGAATCAGAACTTGGAAGTAACTGTAATTAATTCCTTTTTCCAATAACAATGGTTTAAGCAAGTCACAGTACAAGTCTAACTCAACAAAGACTAACATTTCTTCCTTTGTGGTGTGCGTCATCAAGTCAGGATCGACTTATAGTGACCCTAGTAAGGCTTTCAAGGTAAGAGAGATATTTAAGGAGTGGTTTTACCAGTTCCACTCCCCCAGTGAGTTTTCATGGCCAGGTGGGGATTCGAACCCTGGTCTCCAGAGTCCTTAGTCCATCACTCTATCCACTACACCACACTGGGTACCCTTTGTGGTAAGAGCGAAAATTTACTTATTCTCAAAGTCAGGAGGGTGTCACCTCACTAGATGGTGGAATAGAAGTACCATGTGATCCATGCATGTCTTCAATCTCTTTAATCTTGGGAAACCAAACCAAAGATAATGAACTTGTCTGAATTATTAGATGTCAGAAAACGGAAACAAGGAAGAACACAGAGTCAGATTTTGATTTATCCACTAGTGCTGCTGAAATGGCATTGTAGAAGTTCCTTGTCAATTTCCTACACAACGTCACAAAGAGTGAAACAAACAAAAAATAAAAGGAAACAACTACTGCAACAGGAAGAAGAATAACACCATCTCTAACAGCAGCAGCTGAAACAACCACCACCTTTGAGCCACGTTTGAGAGCGGTGTTTCTGAACATCCCAGTCTCTTCTACTAACAGCTTTTCCACTTGATAATACACGTAAACTATATTTCCCCAATCTGCTCTTTTTCTGCATTGTTTGCCATATGTTTCCCCTGTGTTCCAGCTGATGTTCTTTTAGCAGCAATTTTAGTTACGATCAGTATTTAAATATCCCCCACATGCTTCTGAACTGCTCTCCATATTTTAATCCATAACTATCTGTTACAAGTTAACTTCGGACGGCTGGGGGTAGTCATAGAACCACAGAAATGTTGAATCATAGAATAATGGAGTTCTAAGGGACCTGTAAGGCCATCAAGTCTGTCCCCCCTGCTCAGTGCAGAAATCCAAATCAAAGCAGATCTGACAGATGGTTGTCCAATTTTCTCTTAAATGTCTCCAACGCTGGAGTGCTCACCTCCTCTTCAGGTCACTGGTCCCATTGTTGTACTACTCTAACAGTTAAGACATTTTTCTTGATATTCAGCCTAAATCTGGCTTCCTATAGCTTGAGGCCATTCTGAGATCTGGAATGATCAAGAACAAATCCTGACCCTCCTCTGTATGACAGTTTTTCAAGTATTTGAAAAGTTTTTTTCCAATTTATGGTGGACCACTAGCTCATATTACATTAAGTTTGCTCCAGTTGCATTACTTATCCATTTGAGGCCAGGATCAATTCAAATTACTAGAACGTACCCTTCAAGTCCAGAAGAGTTCAGGGCTGGATCATTTGAAGGACTGCCTACACGCATATAATTCTCTGTGAAATCTCCATAGCAGATTCACTAGTTCTGCTTTCATATCTGCCCCAAAGTGGTTACGGACTTCTGTCATCCTGGAAGTTTGCTTGACCCTCTGTTTGGTGACTAAAAATTTTTCAACATTAAAATTATAAGCTGTCTTTCAAGGGCTTGCGCTGAAAAGGAATATTTTTAATATTAGCTGCTAGTTAAGGAGTCAGTGCTTGTGTACCTCAGCACGTGCTAAGTCACACAACAGGCACACAACAGGGAATGCAGACATCAATTCTTTAACTAGGCAAGAGTTATGATGTGTGGCTCGGTGCAAAATCAGTTTTGCCTGTTCCATTTTGATTGAGATTTTGGTCCAAATCAGCTCATTTTGATTCAGAACTTTGGTTCTGTGTTGTTGTTTTTCAAACTGGTGCACAGCCCAAGTTAGTACTGTTCAAAAAATTCAGTGCAAAAAAAAAACACCCTCAAAGTGTGTTGCCGTAGCAAACACTGCTCATCTCTCTTCCAGGTTTTGAAAGAAAAGCTGGATGCTGTCAGAAGGGAGTGGGTCTCTGTGTGAATCAATGTCGTGAATCTGCTGCAAAGATGTGTTGATACACTCACAATGGTCTGAATTGCTCTGCCACAAAGAGCAACGTTGAAAAGCAAGCTAGATACATGTTACAATCTGTCTTTTCACACCTTGCCCCCCCTTTTTTTTTTTTGAGTTCTTTCATACTCTTAAAATAATCTGAGTAACAAAAATGAGAACGGTGACAGTGTCAGTCATGGGATACCTTTTTCAGCCCGGACTAGTGAATTTTGGACTAAACCCCACAGCAGATTCCCTGGCATCAGAGCCACCACCCTTCATCAGCCCTGACTCATTGGTAATCTCAACCTACTAGATGAATGATCAAAGGGCTCCCTTCCGAATCTTCACCCAGCAGAGAAAACAAAATGTTTTATGAATGGCATCATCATGGGGGCTAATCTACCACTGAACTCTTGCCTCAGGAGGCCAAGATTGCCATCAACACAAAAGACTTTTAAAAGGGATTAGATGGATGCGTTATCTTATGGGGTCTATCAGTCACTGCTTTCTGTGGCTGATTTATTTATTTGCATGCTCAAGGGGGCATAATCTGCTTCTTAACTCAAATGAATTCTTAACTCGGAGAACTGTGAGAAAAGAAAAACAAAACCAGAGAACAAAAACATACACACTGGAACACCCAATGGGGGGAAATGGAAAATAAATTAGCAGCATTAGTGTCCCAGCAGGGAGAATTATACAAACACAAAATTGGCTCCATCAGATATGAGGGTTAGAAGCCCAGTTGTTGTTGTGTTTTTGTTTTTGTTTAAAAAAACACACTCTCTAAGTCGCTCTAAATGGGCCAAGAGCTTATATGTGGCAAACTTCCAGAATCAACACCCGAGGCCAGGTGGAGAATCTGCAGGATGACTTTGGTGTAAGTCCTTGCAGTGTCAAAGATGGGAACAGCTTGCAAGATGAGATTTCCCCCTCCCCCCAAGAGTTTACGCTATGATGGCCTGGACTTCTGCAACAAGAAGGTTCTAGAATTTCAGGAATAGCACCATATTTTCAGAAACAAAATACTTCCAGGTACCACGATGCAGGGCTTCACAGGGGACAGAGATTGCAAGCTTGTCAACGGCAGGTTTTATTTTGGACTAGTTCTTTTGCATACTTTTATTTGTTGTTGTTTTTTATTTGTTGAGTTGGACTTGTGGTGCAGTGGTTAAACTGCAGTACTGCCCTAAAGACTCTGCTCACGACCTGAGTTCGATCCCAGTCTCGAGGTATGAGCAGCACACTTTGCTTATCCCCACCCCACCCCTTAGGCTTGTTCCGTTCAATTTGTTTTTCCATCTCCTTTGATAAACCATTTGGGTAAGAACATTCCAGGTGGTTTAATGGCTGCTCTTATGCATCCAAAGCCTGCAACTGTTGGCAAAAGCTATTGTACTCCCAACATTTTCTAATCTTTCAGCAGATGCCCTGGACTGCCACAGAGATGAACAAGTGGGTCCTAGTTCAAATCAAGCCTGAACTATCTCTGGAGGCAAAACTGAGGCGGTCCTACTTTGGGCACATCATGAGAAGGCAGAATTCTCTGGAAAGGACAATAATGCTGGGAAAGGTGGAAGACAGCAGGAAAAGAAGATCAAGTACAAGATGGATTGACTCCCTAAAGGAAGCCGCAAGCTTGAGTTTTCAAGAGCTGAGCAGAGCTGCTGAGGACAAGACATTTAGGAAATCACTCATTCATAGAGTCACCATAAGTGAAAGGCGACTTGATGGCACATAACGATAATATTTAAACAAAGAAGATCCTGGATCAACCAGATTTAGTGATTTCCAGCTCCCTATTTCAAGCCAAAGTGTGTATTTTGTAATTTGTCATGTTATCATTGATCATCTGGCTCAGTAATTTAGCCAGGATGTGGCCAGAATTTGTAGCAAGCTGCATGCAAGAGTATTCAGCATTGATGATCTTTGGCTTATTCTTAGCAGTCGCATGTTTAGCATATAAATCCACGGAGATGCCGAGATGCTCCGTAGTAGACAAATGTACCCTCTGAACTGTGGGTAATATGTCTCACCTCCCATACAGAGATGTTTCTGCAGTTTTGGACTATTTCTGTCTCTATCCTGGGATGTTGGTTCAGAAAGAAAAATGGCCCTGGAAATTAAACCGAATAAAATTTGTCATTTGGTTCAGAACAGTGGCCGCACCGAATGGTCTTTATCTTCCGATCACAGCTAGACAGGAGCAGAATAGGGTCATTTTTCCTCCTCTCCTAATCCACTTATAGATACCGAACTTCTTAGCAATTCATGTTCCTCCAAGAGATAACAGGAAGAAAGATCTTCATTAGCTGATCTAGCTCTGAGATGCTGGAACTTGCAAGAAGGCAGAAAAACATGATCTATGCCAATTGTATTCACTATGCAAGCTGTAGGCTGCTGGAAAAGCAATTGTGCAACGTGTCAGGCATGCTGCTGATCTGAGTCTTTCGAGACCGAAAATCACATGCTATTTTCTCTGTCTCTTTTTCTGTACATAAAACTTTTGGTGTTCGGGTGTATATATGGGGGGAGGACAAAACTGCTGGCTGACCAACTCGGGCACATTGAAACAAGTCTTCCATTTTGACCTCTAGCTCATTGCAGACCCAGTGTGGCATGGTGCATAGAGTGATGGACTAGGACTCAGGAGGCCACAACATGAAACAGTTGTGTCCTGAGTTTACAGCATTGTCCCACTACCTTCACAGGTACCTTTGGTAGGGACACAGGAGAGAGCCTTCTCTGTCATGTCACCCAGACTCTGGAACTCCCTCCCACTGGAGGCCTGGCTGGCCCCTATCTTTGCTGTCCTTCCGCAAGCAGGCCAAGACCTTTCTCTTCAGGCAAAGCTTTCCCTGAGTGAATAGCTGCCTGAGTGTGGTTTTTAAATGGATTGTTCTGCCTTACTGCTTTGAATGTGGTTTTTGGGTTGCTTTCGTTTACCGTTTTTAGTGAGCTATTCCCTTGCTTCTTTTTTTAGCATTGCTATAGTTACTGTTTTTTTAGCTCTTAAACATTGTCTTTTAGTGATGCAAAGTTCCCCTTTCTAAAATGTAAAAACATTTTAAATAAATAAATAAGTGATACCCAGGCTCTAGCCTTGTAGTTAAGTTGTGCTGTTGTTCCAGGATAGTAAGAGACCCTTTCTATGCCCGGATGCTCCTCTGTTTTGTCCTAAGTGCAGCTCACAAACGGATGAGTCACTGAAATTAAGACTGAGCTGAAAGCTCTCTTGCTTGGAATTCATGTCCCTCAAGAACTTTATTTTGTATCCACCCATTTGATGGCAGTCTTGTGAGCTGTCAGGCACTCTATCTGACTTCCACCTTCTTTTTTGGGGATCCAGGTAGAATTCCCCCATCAAACCCTAATCTTATAACCAATTTTCAACTGTCCAAATGACACATTTACAAATGTTAAATGCTGCCTTCCTTCTGTCTGCTCCTGCACAATTGTATAAGTTTTTTTAAAAACCCAGCTTTTTTTCTTCTTGCATTCATTTCATAATCAAAATCCAGATGCTACTGAATTAATAAGATGTTCACCTGCCATTTGATTTTCTTTTTTCCTAGGGATCATCATGCAGGCTGTGGGGTGTCTCTCCATGAATGCAAAATGCCTCATTTACCACCTCTGAACAGCGGCAGACGGAGATTTGCAGGACCGATGTGGAGAAATACGAGCTGAGTGCCTCATGATTAACAGTCGTTTATAGGTGCAGATTACGATAGATGGGCGCAGCCCTTCTCCGGAAAATAAATTAGAAACTCTGTGATTAGTTCCTAGCATAACAGGGCATCGTGACAGGCAGGCTGAGAACGATCACCTTTCCCTATCAGCCTTGTTTGCAAGAGAGTAGCAGCCATAAATGAAGGATAAAGCTGTGAAAAAACTTCTAATCTTCATCATGAAAACTACAAAAAACTTTCAGTCTTCATCATGTTTTCTCCAAATGTCTCTTCATTTCAGTACCAAATGGAGGACTTCCTTCCTTCCTCCCTCCCTCCCTCCCTCTCTCCCTTCCTCTCTCTCTCTCTCTTTAATGCATGAAAATACACACACCCTTTCTTCTCTACACATTCTGCCTAATGTGCACGCATTACTGAGGACAAGAGGTTTAAGCTAAAATATGGTCTAATTTTTGGCCATGGAATGATGTCTTCTCTAAAACAGAGTTCTCTAAAACTGCTGGATAGCTCAGTGGTTTAGTCAGGTTGGGAGTTTGATTCCCCACTGTGCCTCCTTGATAGGGGCTGGATTCAATGAACCATGGGATCCCTTCCAGCTCTGCAGTTCTAAGTCATTGTTGTTGTTAAGGATGATGATGATGACATTACCATCATGATAATCATCATTGGATTGAAAGACACTCCTCACCCTTGACATAGATTCTTTGTGGACAATCTGTATACATATTTGAGAATTTTGATACATATGATGATTCTCCCTCCCTCTGTTTGAAGCTCTCAAATTGCAAAACAGTTGGGTGGATTCCAGTAACCCTGAGATTTAGGTAGCAATTTCCTCCCCTTAAGATATTTGGGGATCTAGAAGTATATTATCCCCATCCCACCTACTCTGGGTGATAAGAGAAAGGAAATGAGCATCTGGGAAGCAAATCTTGTCAGATGTCATGAGTGAAGCAGGATCAACCCTGGTTAGTACATGAACGGGAGACCACCAGGCCATATGAACCTCCACATAGGGCTAGAAAGAACCTCAAAACCTGGAGTCCCACTGTCAATCAGAACTGACACTTCAAGGCTGGATGGTCTAATTGTCTTAATGTAAGCCTGTTTCTTACACTTCTAAGTAAATTATCTTGGATACTCTCTTTAGGGTTCAGCGGTGGACCAAATATGGTTTTGGTAAATGAACGTGCTGAGAATAGATCCGGATTTGCTATTTGGAGAAAGGGAGCTCGATCGATACCATCTTTATACACGGAGTGTGCAATCTTCCTTTGAAAATATTGTTTTGGTGCCATCAGACAATTTAGTGGCCACTGAGTGATGGAACAGTCTCTGAAAACCATGCAGGGAAGTCACAGTTTCTTGACTCCCTTACTATCCATCACCTCTAATTGTAAGTGCAGTGGAGAAGCAGCATGCTTTAGAGAGAGGGTTTTCTCTTTCCTTTTCAAAAGACCTGAGATTGCTCAGATGCCATTAAAAGGAAACTAAATAGCGAAGCAATTTTCTTTAATTCCCTCAATATTGGCTCATGTTGTCTAAACAAGATCCCATAGCTCATTCTCCCCCCCCCCCCCCTGTTTTTGAAGTAATGATTGTAATGCATTTCCTCTGAAGAATAAGAGGCACAAACTGTCATTCAGGATGAGACCAATGTAACTAAGAACGCAATGATGGAAACGTCTCCAGACTGGCTTAATATTTGACTCTGTTCAGAATTGGCTTGAGCTTCAATGCTGCTGCTGTCTCCTTGCTCATGAGTAAACCAGGTCAACCTATCTGTGAATAAACTGGGTAAATTTTCCTTGTGAGCAAACCAGTAGTCCAAAGACCTGTGTGGAGCCTTCTCATGGGAGAATAAACATCTCCAGTTGTTTATTCTCCAGTGTGGACGGAAGGATCACTCAAGTGAGAAATAAAATAGATCACACAGAAGAGAAGAGGTTTTTAAGTGTGAACCAGACCACTCCAACTTCCCCTGTCTGGACAGGCCCTTTTCTAACATTTAAGGTAACTTTCCATCATGAACGAACCAGAAAACCCACAATCTCAGTGCTACAGGGCATCCATCGACACTACCTCCCTTACCTTCACGTTGTGTGTGGTGTGCCCTTTTTATGACCCAATTTGCATTGATTAGGGCATGGAGAAGCCAACCCTCAAGCAGCAAAGGATAGATCATGGCTGAGGAAAACATCCCCACAAATCACTCTGGCAAAGTAAACCACTTGAACGCTCTTCAATAATTCATGCGCACAACATTGGGAAGCAGATTTTTTTTCCCCAGCCGTGGCAGCAGCAGGACCAGCAGTGTGAGAGTGAAGTTGCGCAGCCTGATTTAGCTGCCAAGAAATGCTGAGACAGAGAGAATGGAGTAGGAGGATACAAGGGACGGAGAGCTTGGGGAGGATGTGGAGACGCTTCTTGGAAAATAATGACCCCTGGGCTTTGACAAGCATCAAGTTGAATCAAAAAGGCTAGATGCACCAAGCACTGCAGGCAAACACATCACTGTGCATGTTGAAAAATCTAAATTAATATGTCCAGTTTATGTAACTTACCTGGGCTAGTTTCTTTTGAAAGAGAATAACTCAGACATTTGGTTCCAGACATTTGCTTTTATTAAGCCTACAAGCCTAGCCTAGGATATAAACATGGCATCTGTTGCTAGCATGTTAGATATACTTGAAATCAGGGAGAGCCAGATTCAAAATAATTCTTAATACTCCCTTTTATTGTGTATGTTCACAACTAAATTCTTCTTTTCGCCCCTAGAGAAAAATGGAGTTGAATGGATAGCTCAGTAAGTTAGGGATCTGGCTGTGGAGTGGGAGTTGGGAGTAGAGATGGGCACGAATCACCAAAAGGGCAGTTCATCTTGGTTCGTGGTTCATCGAAGTTGGTTTGTAAATCACCCCAACATTTGTTGCTTTGGGAAAGTAAAGGTTCTCCATTTTGGACGAACCTGAACTGATCCGAAACAACAAATCGGCAACATTCCACAAATTTCCTGGTTCGTTTTGGGCTTCGTGCCCATTTCTAGTTGGGAGTTTGATACTCCACTGTGCCTCCTAGTAGCTGAGCCAGCCTGAATAGATTTGGGCCAGCCACACAGTCCCAGGAGGCCCATGAATGAAGGGAGTGGTAAACCACTGTTGTGTATTGACTCCCTGGAAAGCCCTGGAAAGGGTCACCATAAGTCAGAATTGACTTGATGGCACATGGTTATTATTATAGAAAAATTGGATAGTTGAGGATGGTGAGGAAACAATTCATCACAGTGTGCCTTAAAGAACTTTCTAAGAAAGCAGATCAAAATAATTTAATATACTAGCTGTCAACACTGAACCAGAAACACAAGAATCCAAACACAATGTAGCTAACAAAGAGATGGAAAAGTTCATAAACTGATGTTGACTTTTTTCCCCCAACAGTATTGAAAGTAATTCAGTTCTTCAAAGAAACTGTAGTTTTTGAATGTGGGATATTATGCTTCTGTATCTATGATTTGAAACACCAGGAAATGGCCCAATATTGCTGCACAATACCGTGTCCACAATGCCAGCATGAAAAAGGATGCCAAGCTTTATATAGCAAAGGGCAGCCTGAATGTTGAGAACACCAATGGCAGCAGTCAAGATGGTCTACAGGATACCGTCTTCTGCTCACTACCATTCACAAAGTGACAACACACAAGGGAAAATCCCAGAAGCTTCCTTTTTTCATCAGTTAATCACTTCTGACTCAAATACAAAGCAACTGTCAGGGTTGTTTTTCAACGAGTGTGAATGGCAGAACTTGGGGAAATGGTTTGGAAACCACATAGCATCATTGTTTAGAGCCACCACACTGAAAGTTGGAATAGCCACGGTGATGTCCAACATCTATTAAGAGAACAAGATGATGATGGTGAAATACTCGTGTTGTGTTTAATCAAGGCCTCTGATGAATCTGAGTCTCATGTCAACCTTGTTCTGAGATTCTGCATTTCCATTTCAACCAGAGTTATTTAGAAACACTGATGAATGCAAATTCTTAGAGGATCAAAGACCAAACAGCTTAGAAAAAAAGGAAGGTTGCTTCAATTACATCCTCACAGTCCTTCGAGCAATGGAAGGTTTCAACCTTCCATTTGCAATAATTGAATTTTCTTATTATTCTTGATTAAATTCACATGCTCTATTACTTAAACACAGTGTTGATTTCTGAAATTACGTGCCTTGGTTCTTCTAGGCTCAGGATGTTGTTCTGAAAGGTGTATTTGATTTTGTTATCCAAGGAGTAAGTTGCAGCCACCTTGTGGGCCATAATTTGTCTTATTAATAGCAAACAACTGGCACAGAATACATGGATCAGAATCATCCTGCTCCTCAGATCTAGTTAAAAGGTAGTGGAGCTTCTGATTTCTTCATATAAGTTCTGCCCAAACTGTGCTTATGTAAATACTCTCCAAATCTTCCACTCTTCTGATGGCACAGATTTTGCATCAAGCTCTCTCTCTCTTTGGAGAATCGTTTCCATTTCAACTGGTTCACAACCAATAGATAACCAACCAATCAGGAGTCCCCAAGGTTGAAGTTCACATGTTGCAAAGGATTTGAAGACATGTCCTCAAGAGGCAAGAAGACACTGTTGCTGGATCTCCAGACCAGGAAGGCCACCGCTCACATTCACAGGAGACCAGGCTGGCTTCCTTTGCTCTCCTTCTGAAAGCAGGCAAAGACCTTTCTCTTCAGACAAGCTTTCCCTCAGTGACTGCCTACATGAGTGACTGGCCACATGTCAATCACATTCTTTGGAATTTGCTGCCGTTGTCAGCTTTCCTTGGAGAAAGGAGGATGGAGCTCATGTTGAACAAATTTGGATCAACCTTGAATGTCCTAGGTTTTCTTGAATCCCAGATCATTGGCCATGCTGTTTGGGGCATCTGGACACTGAGGTCCAAAATCTAAGGTTGAAACACATGATCTGGCCCCTTCCATTGGGGTTGTTTCATTGGGCTGTCATTGCTTCTTGCATAGAGGATAATGTTATACCACACCATCCTCATTAAATCTGTGTCTATCTATCAGACATTTTAATCGGTCGTGTATTTTTTTTCTGCCCATATTAATGCTCTCCTATGCCAGGTACAGACAATGCCTGGTGTAATTCTTCAATTCAAACCCACTGAAAGATGCCACAAGGTGGCTCCCTTTCCACCACAGCCTACTCACTCCTTTCAGGTTAGGCATCCTTTCAGATCAGGAAGTGGGGGCAGCTGGGTCTGCTGTGGAATGAAAATGAGTTGTGTGATAATGCTTTCAGTCACCTCACAATGATAAAAGGTGCCCTGGGTCCCCTTATTGGGAGTCATGTGGCCTATGAACCAACCAACCAACCAACCAGCCAACCAACCAACCAACCAGCCAGCCAGCCAGCCAGCCAGCCAGCCAGCCAGCCAGCCAGCCAGCCAGCCAGCCAGCCAGCCAGCCAACCAACCAACCAACCAAACAACCAAACAAACAACCAATCAGCCAACCAACCAACCAATCAGCCAACCAACCAACCAGCCAGCCAGCCAGCCAGCCAGTCAACCAACCAACCAACCAACCAACCAACCAACCAGCCAAACAACCAGCCAGCCAGCCAGCCAGCCAACCAACCAACCAACCAACCAACCAACCAACCAACCAACCAACCAACCAACCAACCAACCAACCAACCAACCAACCAATCCCCAAGTGCCCTATGAGTGAGGCAAATCAGTGAATAAATTGTAGCACAGTACTGGTAATGATCAACATAACTGACTGAAATGAAATAAAATAAAATAAAATGTCTAATTCTGTGTCTCAGTTCCAAGAAGAGCTGGGCTAATGGTACAGAAAGATTCACTTATTAGGTAAAAGCAGCTTCAGTCATTTGATTAAAATTGATTTTCATACTGAGTCCCACCACCCCTGATCTTACAACAATACTGTTTATCTTTCCTGGTGCTTCATAGCTTTCTGAATATTGCTCTAAGAGCAACCTAGATGAAATAGCAGCTGTTTGTTAGCTCTCCACTTGTATCCATTAGGGAGGGAAAAAAAGTTAATTAAAGGCCCTTGACTGTAGCACACAGAGAAATTGCTGCTCTTTCACTATCATTGCTAACATCTGAAAGACAATAGTTTCAGTTTTTATATGGATATAGCCAAGGCCATCTCTGTGCTAGAGTCTTCCACCACACAAAGGCAGCTCAGGGGGTTAAAAACATGCAATGTGACACAGGGCTCACTCTTCCAAGAGCTTGTTGCCACCTCCCAGCATCTGCTGCCTGAGGCAAGCAACCCATACTGGCTATTGGTAAGGACAAACCTTCACAGAGTACATGCAGTATCATACACCAAATTCCACACACCAGCTATAGTTTCTTCCCCAGACCTGAGTAGAATCTAAGGTCCAACTGCATGGATCATCCTCTCTACCTCTTGAGTTCATTCCTGTATGCAGAGTCTTCTATTATGCAGCCAGAACAACATTACACAGGAAGAAGAGGGAGGTTTTATGAAATTTGGAGAAATCCCAATATTTGCAGAACATATATTTTGCAGGGGGTGATCAGAAATCATTCTGTGGAAGCTCTAAGAACACGCTGATGAGGATTGAGGCTGTGGAATGCTGAGTGAATTTTAGGGTACTGACATGGAATGGAGTCTCACAAACAAGGATCTGGCTGGCTGGCTGGCAGGTACATAAGATCATTCAACATGGTAAGCTTTTATTGGATCACTTACTTACTAACTTAGATGGAAAGGCCTGAGGAATCCTGGACCACCACCCCCTTTCTTTCCCCCTCAGAATCATGGCCTCTTGAAATACAAGAAGGATGATCAAATATTTGGTTTATATAAATTTAAGGAGAACCAGTGTGGGGGGCCAGAGAAGTTGTCTGACCAGGACACAAGAGAACAAGGTTAAAATTCCACCTCAGCCATGGAAATTTCCTGGGATATGATAAGCTATTCCTTGAACATCTCATATATTTCAACATTTTGCTAGGGGTACCTTAGATAGAAAGTAGAGATGGGCATGAACTGGAAAACCAGTGGTTCGTAATGGTTTGTGGTTTGTGGCTACCCACGAACCACAAACCATGAACTATCACGAACCTTCCCCAAAAAATGAATCTGTTTGCAGTTCATGTTTTGGGTACGTACCAGTGGAACATACCAGTGGCAGGCAAATGAGCACGGATAGCAGGGCTGGCTTTTTGCACAGGCAACAGCTTCAAAACAAGGTAGGGAGACAACGGTACCAGGGCAAGGGGTGGGCATTCCATTTTGTCAAAGCAAAACGAAACACCAAGGGGTAAAAAATTTGGCGCTTCATTTCTTTTCAGCAAAATGTGATTCCCCAAACCGAACCACGAACCAACCCAGTTTGTGTTCTTGTTTTTTTCTGGTTCGTGGTTCGGTTCGTGACCATTTCTAGTTGAAAGTGATCTGACAGTACAAAACAACACAACCCACCAGCATGATGAAGCAAATGTATGATGTCCTCACAACTTTCATTCTTTCGCTCCCACATGGATCTGGCTAAATGGGGCAGATGGACAGTGTCCAACAATGTCCAGCTTGGAGTGAAACAGTTTTCTCAAATTCTTTGTTCTCTGGAGGCAGGACAACAAAAGAAAGAGGAGAGACAGACAGAGAAAGGGAAAGGCGGGAGGGCGGGACAGAAAGCGAGAATTTAGGGCTTCAATTGTTAATTACCTGAATACATATTTCAGAAACCTTCATTTGAAATTATGAATGCACCATGATTTATTGATGAGGCAATGCACTGCACAATATATACCAGTTAATTAAAGCTTGCTTGTGAGTCACATTCATTAAAGTTGAATGATTTCTTAATAACTAGCATCACTGTATACCTAATTCTAGCGGGGCTTTGCAGAATGTTGACGAAACAACACAGTTCTACTTTTCATTTCTTTCCTTGAGTTCCCCCCCCCCACTTTTTTCTGGCATCTGATGCTTGCTGAGATCAAAGTTATTCCAAGAAGTTATTATCTCATTAACAAGCAAATCTATTATAAATTATACATTTGGACCTAGAATTTAATTTATCAGCAAAATTACTATTATTATAATTTTTTTAATGAAATGGTTCATTCAGTTAGGCAGCTGTTTTTCCTTTTTCCTCTTGCTCTTTCTCTTCTTCTCTTTCTTATTTCCATGTGCATCTTCTTTCATTTTTTAAAAAGATTTTCTGCCGGCAGGTGTTGAAGGAATGCACTTGCATACTGTGTTAGAGACATTATTACAATAACAGTTGGTTCTGGGTCACGTTAAATATTTACAAATCAGACATTAACCAACCCTTTCAAGTTAATAGGATCCTGGGGTAGCAATACATGAACCTGTCAGCTTCTCTTCTCCTTCATTCCCTTTCTTTTTTTTCCTCCCCTTCTCCCCAGATAACCTCAAATCCTTTACATCCCAAATAGAAACAGCTCAGAGAAATACCTCAAAGCTAAACTAAAAAAAACCCTGGACTTGGGAGGGCATATTTATCCATTCTAGTTTCCCTCATTTCCCTCATACTCAACTTTATAAATAAATAAATAAATAAATAATAAACAAACAAACAAACAAACAAACAAATAAAGCAAACCTTTCTCCTTAGGCAAGCTTTCCCTCAGTGACTGGCTGTCTGAGTGAGGGCTTTAAATGGATGGTTGTGGCTTACCACCGCTATTGCTCACCATTTTTTAGTGTGGTATTTGTTTGATCTTTTTTTTTTTTTTTGGTATTTCTGTACTTATAATGGGGACGTGGTGGCGCTGCGGGTTAAACCGCAGAAGCCTCTGTGCTGCAAGGTCGGAAGACCAGCCGTCGTAAGATCGAATCCACACGACGGATTGAGCTCCCATCGCTTGTCCCAGCTCCTGCCAACCTAGCAGTTCGAAAGCATGTAAATGCGAGTAGATAAATAGGTACCACCACGGTGGGAAGGTAACAGCGTTCCGTGTCTAGTCAGGCTGGCCACGTGACCATGGAAACTGTCTATGGACAAACGCTGGCTCTATGGCTTGGAAACGGGGATGAGCACCGTGCTCTAGAGTCGGACATGACTGGACTAAATGTCAAGGGAAACCTTTACCTTTAGTATACTTATTGTTGTCTGCTTTAAATATTGTCTTTGAATGATGCAAGCTGCCTTGGGTCCTTTTTAAGGAGAAATGCAGGATACACATATTTGAAATAAATAAATAAATATTGCCCTTCGCCATTTGGATTGGGAAGAATACCAAGAGATTTTAGCTGCTCCAGAAGGCTCATACATTTTTTCTTCTCCATGTTCTCCCTATAGGGAAAGCATCCTCATTGATGAGGACAGTGGGAGTAGAGGGTATGCAGGCCTTTAAGGTGATATGGTTTTCAGCAAGTGGAGCTGTGAGGAACATCTTTCTCTTTCTCCATCTTGATCTGCCACCCATATTTCTAATGGCCTCTTTTCTTTTGGTCTGGTGAGCCATGCTCCCTGGAAGAACAAGGCACAGATTTTAAAAAGTGAAGAAGTCCAGGGGAAAACAAGGTAATGTCACACAGTTATGATTCTCTTTGTAATGGAAGAACTTAAAGGATCTTTCTCCTTGACATTTCAAAAATGGCGTTCAACGAATTGTGCAGAGAAGGGAATACAGATTACCTCAGCTTTAAAAAGCACAGGAAATCCTTCTCTTTCCTCAGCTGTACGACCCAGTGCATGCTTACTGAGTTCTATGAAATTTGCTTTTAGTTGAGCATGCTTGGATTATAATTGTACAGATTGTTTTGTAAATGAGATCTCACTGGTTATCTGTTGACCCTTCTATAAACATTCAGTTTTGCATCAGATGGCTTTCTCTCTCCTTTGGGGAAGGCTCGGTGTTGATCTGAATTTCAAAGTCTTCTTAAAACCAAAGTTGAAATCATAATTTGGCTGGTAAGCTGTTATTGTCATACTTTTGCTTCCTGTTCCTCCTCCTAATTATTTTTACAAGATTTTGTGAACTCTGATTTCTGTCTCATCCAGCGGTAGGACTTGGTGGAGTTGGAGGCTTCCAAAATGGACAGTGTTTTTAATGACCATGAATCATCCATGAAGTCTCTGGGCATGGCTTAACTCATTCCCGATGATGCTATTAAGCATCGTTCAAAACAACATGCTCAGAGCATGAGTCATAAAGAGACAAACAAAGCAACCATTTCCTAAGTGTAAGTGTGTGCATATGTGTGCACACACACAAAACGGTCTCAGCTTTATTTCACCAACACCACAAGATGGCCCTGGAGCAGGAGGGGGCATTATGCTCTGTCATGGGTGTCTTGCTATGCCATGTGCATCTCCAACCCTGCCCCAAAGACTTTACACACAAAAACAACTTTATACAGCTGAAAATAGGAACTTGTTTGGAACACTGCAATTTTCAAAGCTGGGATATTCACCCAACCTCGTTCCCCTGCATAACTAAATTTAATTCTTCAAACAATCTCTGGTTTATGAATGTGGGGTATTGTGCTTCTGAACCCATGATTCAAAAAACCAGGAAGTGGCCCAGTATTGCTGCACAATATCATGCCTGTGTTGCCAGCAGTAAAACGAATGCCAAGCTTTATATAGCAAAGGGTGGCCTGAATATTGACAACACCCATGGCAGCAGTCAAGATGGTCTACAGGATTCCCTCTTGTGCTCACTACAATTCACAAAGTGACACCATGCAAGGGAAAATCATAGGTTAACTGCTTTTTACCTAAACACAAAGCAATTGTCAGGGCTGTATTTCAACAAGTGTGAATGGTAGTGAGCACCAATAACATTGCTGAAGCATCTCCTGTGTCTTGCATACTCTTGTACTTTTAGATAGCCTTTCCGTCACTGATTTAAGAAGCAAAAAGGCTCTGCTCTTTTGGGTTAAGGAACAACCCAGTTTTTCTTCTAATGTATTATTAGCAATTGGAAATACTCAGGCTGGAATCCTATTGGTAGCCACATAAAGTTTGTATAACTTGCCACAATTACTTGCAATTAATGAATAAGTTGCTGGGTCACATCCTGCTTGTGCAGTTGGACACATGACCAGGCACAAGCCTTGGCACCTTGTCAGTCAGCTGTAATTAATAATAATCATATGCCATCAAGTCAATTCTGACTTATGGCAACACTTTTCAGGGTTTTCCAGGTAGAGAATACTCTTCTGGGGGCATCCTGGGACATGCAAGGCCACACAGGCTTGCTCTACCAGCAGGATGCTCAGTGGAGGATCAAACTCTGGCTCCTGAGCTAAAGATCTAAACCACTGATCTATTCAGCCAATTTGCTGCACACAGACCCTCTGTGAACACCAATGGGATCCCGGCTGTTGTTCGGCATAGGGTAGAGATGTGAAGCACACTTGCTAAATATCTGTGAAGACTCTCAGTCATCCAGGTGTGGTTATCTGGAAGTTGAGTCATCATGGCAACTGGACTTCTTTCTTATTAGGTTGAAACATTTCACTCCTCATCCAAGTAGCTTCTTCAGTCTGAGGAGAGTTGGTCGGAGACCCCTGATATATCCTCCTACCAGCTCTCCTCAGGCTGAAGAAGCTACTTGGATGAGTAGCAAAACATTGCAATCTAATAAGAAAGAAGTCCAGTTGCCATGGCTCGACTTCCAGACATACTTGATAAATTCCTCATTCTCATCAGTTTAGGCTACCTAGACACATCAAGAGAGCTCAATGGAAAATTTTCAAGCCTGCAAGATTTCTCGTCTCTGGCATGAGAGGATGAAAGTTGTTTTTCTCTTCTACACTTCTCACAAGATGTCTCTGTGCAAACTAGAATCGTTTCCTTTTGTGCAGGATCAGGCATCCACCTGTATACAATCCACATGTCCAAGCACCCTTAATAGAGATGGGCAAAAACTGCTGGTTTGTCCTTCAGCTGAACAAGTGTTTGACACTTCCCTGCCTCCTCTGGCAGGTGCCCACTCAGAGGCAGCACCTGGAGGAGATGGGGGGAGAGAAGCCAGAGCACTGCCTCTGAGTGGGTGCCTGCCAGAGGAGGTGGGGCAGGGAAGTGTCAAACACCTGTTCAGCCAAAGGACCAACCAGAACGAACCACTGAACCAGTCATTTGTGTCCATCTCTAATCCTTACTTATATGTAAATTGCATTAAAACAGACAAGATTCCATTTTAAAACATGAAAGGAGCAACATGTTTTCATCTGCTCTTCCTAGAATCTTTGCCTCCCTCTTATCTTTCATGTGCGATAAAACCAAATTATGAAGAAAGAGAAAGCTGAGCGCCGGGGGACCCTACTTCAGTCGGAGCAGCTACATAGATGAACGTTTGCCCTGACCTTTTGTGGCTAATAAAATAAGAAATAATAAACAAAGAAAGAAAAGGGCATGCTAAATTAACGACAGGCTTATTGTTGTTTTGTTGTTTGCATCCTCCTTCAGATTATGGCTTCCCTCTCCTTTTCTCTTCTTTTAACAACATGTGGTTGAGCCTGAGAGTTTTCATATGTGTCCATAATTTTATGTTGTGCAATGCTCTGATACAAATAAATAAATAAATAAATAAATAAATAACGATCCCAGGAGGGAATTGTGGCAAGTAGCAGCAAATTGCCCTGAAGCAGGCCCATAAGCCCTATGGCTAGGTTTGGTTGGGATGTCACTTTCAAAGGCAAAGGACAGATTCTGAAGTCCCAGACTGGACTCCAAATGGAAATGGCGACTCTAATCTCACCACTGCATTCCCATGACAAATGTTTGTGTCTGATGTATGAAGCAAGGGGCATTCTTTCTTTCTTCTTCTTTTCAGGGGCTTTGTATATCTGTACTTGTTTCTGTTGAGCAAGAGGAGGCCATTACTTTGGAAAACCATGTTGGGAAGGAAACCAAAGTCAAAGAGAACCCGTTTCAGACCAGCCTAAAACTCTTGACACATGGCTACTAACACCAAGCAGCAGCAAGGGGAAAATTGAGCTGCTGGATAGCTCAAGTAGTTTGGATGAGAATTCAATTCCCCACTGGGCCTCTCTGACAGGGGCTGGACTCAATGATCCATAGGATCCCTTCCAGCTCTGCAGTTCTAAGTTGATGACGACGACTACGATGATGATTAATCTCCCTTCTTAGCTTGAAAGCCAACTAAAATAAAAATAAAAAATGTTTGGAACTATCTTAAAGAACATAAGAAAGGAAATGTATGTCTTAAGGAGGATGTTCCTTAAATTGGAAGCCACCACCAAGAAAGCCACATATTTCATGCCCACTGGTTTAATCATTTCCAAGCTTGGACATTATTGTGTGTGTGCGTGTGTGTTTTGGGTTTTTTAAATTGGACCTTGATTTGTTGTTTAGTCGTTTAGTGGTGTCCGACTCTTCGTGACCCCATGGACCAGAGCACGCCAGGCCCTCCTGTCTTCCACTGCCTCCCGGAGTTGGCTCAAATTCATGCTGGTAGCTTCGGTGACACTGTCCAACCATCTCGTCCTCTGTCGTCCCCTTCTCCTCTTGCCCTCACACTTTCCCAACATCAGGGTCTGTACTGAAGCCTCAGCTTCAGGATATGTCCTTCCAGTGAGCACTCAGGGTTGATTTCCTTCATTCCTTGATTACCAACTCGGAAAAACTTACTATGGGTGGATTGGTTTGGTAGCCAATCAATGCTTTGAATGATTGTAGGCTGGGAAAATGCAGCAAAAGTTGTACCCACTCTTCAAGACAGCTAATTAATACATGAATACATGAAGCCAATTATCACAAGATATCGACTCTAGGTGTTAGAGAGCATGACTGGAACCATCCCGTCTGTCTCACGGGATGGTGGTTTAATGTTCACTTGGTATCTTCATGAAAATTAATTGGATGAAACATAGTCTTCAGGGTGTTTCCTTACAGCTGAAACCCATATCTTTTTGCTGTTCAGTCAAGCCAACAACTGAGGCTTGTGAACAGTTGAGCAGCCAGAATTTTGTAGGCCAAGGGTAAAAAGACTTACCAGATTCAATGCATCAGCATTAGATATGGGCGTAAAACAGAAAATTGGTGATTTGTGATGGTTCGTGGTTTCATGGCTACCCATGAACCATAAACCATGAACTATCATGATGTCCCTCCAAAAAACCCAAAATCAGTTCAAACTTGTTTTCCATATTTGTGCCAGGAGGTCTGCTGCTTCTGTGCAGCCACCCACCTGTCAGCTGAGCGGCAGGTGCATGCACACAAGCAGATGGCCCAGTTTCCATGCAAGGAGACAGGCCTGCTGCTTCTCAAGATGGTGGCAGTGGTGGTGGCATCAAGACAAGGTAAGGAGGTGATGATGAGGACAGGGCGAGGGAGAGGGGTGAGTATCCCATTCTGTCAAAGCAAAACAAAGCAGTGAGGAGAAAAAAAGTTTGGCACTTTGTTTCATTTCGGCAAAATGGGATCCCCGAACTGAACCACAAACCAAACTACGAACCAGACCAATTTGTGTTTTTTTCTGGTTCGTGGTTCAGTTTGTGCCCATCTCTAAATCAGCAGAGATCCCATACCTTTATTAGGTGTTGAAAGACATAGCATCATAGTAAGTGACACATTTCTGCTGTGATTCAAGGAAAACTGTCAAGTGCATTGCAGATCTGGATTCTTGAAGGGTCTACCACCTTGATGGACTTCAGTAGGATTCACTTCTGAGAAAGATGGCTGTGGAACACAACCAACGTGGGTTCCTCAAAGGACGATGGTGGCACAGTGTCTCTGGGATCAGCACTCCAAAGTAGGGGTAGATCACCAGCTGAGATTACAGAATGGTGGAGAAAGTTTTGTTTCAAGTGGGTTCAAAAATACTCTGACAATGTCTGGAAGCTCACAAGTTTCTCATTGCTGTAATATAGGAATGGGAATACTATCTGGAGGAAATCAGAAAATCACAGAGTCATAGAACTGTTAAGTTGTGAGGAACTTTCACACGTGGAAGTAAGACCAGTGATGTAGTGGATCCAAGGGCAAAGCTCTGGAACATTCTGAGGAGCAGTAATAATTATATTACCTACCACCTGAGAGCTAATATGTTGTAGTAGATAGAGTGCCAGACTAGGGCTCTGAAGACCTGCTTTCAAATCTTCACTCAGCCATGGAACGTCGCTTGGGAGTAGCAATGGTAAACTACTGCCTGAACATTTTGCATGTCTTGAAAACTCTACTAGGGTTGCTATAAGTCTGAATCAAATTGACAACACATAAAAACAATGGCAAACATTTCACCCCTCATCCCCCAAACCTTTCTGGGTTTAATCTTCTGAATTTAGCTATTGTCTTCACTGTAGCTCAGGGGAAGTAGCTTTCCTCAGATATAATGCATCATTTTGAGGTATCTTTCTTGCAATACAACAAATTCTGGGCTTACTCATGATTGAGGAATCAAGACTCATTAGCTTCACAAAAGCCTTGCCCTTCTGGAAATGAAAACCAACAAAGAGCATGGTTTTTTTTTGGGGGGGGGGGGGCATCATACAGACCAACAGAGATCCTGATATTTTACATCTCACCTTGGTAGTGTGGTTGTGGAGGCTGTCGTGATGTCTGCTTGCATATCAAAACTGTATCACTACACAGTATATATGGGTGAAAAGGAAAATAAGGAAAAACTGAAAGGACTGCACTGGTCTTCATTAGTCTCTTTCCAAAAATTGCTGGCGATGTCTCAAGGAAATACACACCAGAACCTTTCTTATCTATGGATCATTTCTGCAAATACCAATTCCGTTCACTTCTCTCTCTCTTTTTTTTTTAAAGCATTTTTGGATTATACACTCTCTCCTGATGTCTGCAAGTTCCGATGATCTTTTATTCATGTAGGTTTGATTGAAGATCAAAAATAAAATCTCCCTAAGAAGTTTACTTGAGGGGGGGGAAATGCTGTACAGACTCCTCTTTGTTTGACTCGTAATTCTCCAAATATTCTTGTTAGATCCCCTTGTCTTTTTCATTTAACTTTAAGTGTTGTGGGTTCCCCCCCCCAAAAAATAACCTATTTGTTTACCCTCTGCATTTGTATTTTATTTTTCAATTTTACTTGGTGATTTTTTTAAAAAAAAAATTGACAACAACATTATATTTGATTGCGGGGGGGGGGGGGACTTCCTTCTGTTGGAAAAGGAAGGGACGCAGAATGTGTCCCTCAGCAGTGCTATGAGCTAAAGGATCATGTATTCTGTCTTGCTCTTCAGTTCTAGCAATCATCATAGACCGCTTATTTTTCTTACCTAAAAAAACCCCTAAATACAATATCCTATACAGTGGTGCCTCGCTAGACGATTGCCTCGCAGGACGAGGAATCCGCTAGACAATGGCTTTTTGCGATCGCTAATGCGCTTCGCAAAACGATGTTTCCGTATGGGCGATTTTCGCTAGACGACGACTTTTCCCCATTGGAATGCATTGACTAGCGGTCAATAGCTGTCAGTGCATTCCAACGGGGACCCGCGCTCGCTAGACAAGGTTTCCCTATGGACGATCTTCGCAAGATGACGACTTTTCCCTTGGAACGCATTGAAGAGATTTCAATGCATACCAATGGGGAAACGTGCTTCGCTAGACGATGTTTTCGCAAGACAGCGATTTCCGCGGAACGGATTAACATCGTCTAGAGAGGCACCACTGTAGCTCTTTAGCTGCCTGGATAGCTTGGCGAGCTGGATATTTGGCTGCGGAGCCAGAGGTTGGAAGCTTAATACCCCACTGTGTGTCTTGAGTGACACATCCTTCCACTTGGTGATTTTTTCCCAATTCCTTTGTTGCTCCCCTTCCAAGTCTCAGTCTTCTTCTGATTTCTTGCCTGTAGGATTAGCATTGATGACTGAACTAAGGTATACAACCTCTCTATTTCAGTTTCTTTATTGCCAGTGTCAAAGTTGTGTAGTCCTTCTGTTGTCATGATTTCTTTTTTTCTTTCCCTTGACAGACTTTCAAATATTTGCAGGTGACTAATAAAGGAGACCCTGATGTTGGGAAAGTGTGGAGGCAAGAGGAGAAGGGGATGACAGAGGACGAGATGGCTGGACAGTGTCATCAAAGCGACCAACATGAATTTGACCCAACTCCGGGAGGCAGTGGAAGACAGGAGGGCCTGGCGTGCTCTGGTCCATGGGGTCACGAAGAGTCGGACATAACGACTAAACAACAACAACAATAAAGGTCTACTCCCTTTACCCAGCCCTTGGAGCAAGACAGCCATCGATGTGACCAAAGCAACTGGAGGCTCATATCCAGAGTTGAAACTAGAGATGGGCATAAACCAAACTACGAACCGAAAAACCCACAAAAAAACCCATGAACCAGGCCAATCCGTGGTTCTGTTCATGCAACCCATTTTGCCAAAATGAAATGAAGCACCAACCTTTTTTCTTCTGGAGCTTCGTTTTGTTTTGGCAAAAGAGATGCCATCCCCCCCCCCTTTCCACTTCCCACTTGGCTTCTTCCCCACCCCCACCCCCATGGTCTCCCTGCCTGGTCCTACTGCCTTCTCTTCGTCCTCCACCAACACCATCTTCAGAGACAGCTGTCCAGATTCCCTTCTAGGAGCTGGGCCTCTTCTCTCCACATGCACACCTCTATGAAGTGATGGCCATACACATAGACAGCCTGCCCAACTCCCCTTCCAGGAAGGAATTCGTCATTTTTCCGCTTTGCGCCTATCTACAGTTGAAACTCTAACTGAATATCTGGAGTCGTTTGGTGATCCGACCAAGAAAGAAAGCTTCTCGTTCTCGTTTTCTGTGTTTTAATGCTGCCAGCTTTGTAACGATGGAAAGGAGTCTCTTTAGAATCACACAGTCAAATTCCGGATGCTGTGGGAGAAGCAATTCATAGTTCTCTGTGTGAGTGTGTATATGTGTGCAACTGTGGGTGGGTGTTTTGGAGAAAAGGATTACAAAGTTAATCTACCTAACAGATACTTTGCAGCCATCGAATGTACAATTACTGCTGGCAAAGCCCCTGGAAATTATATCCTTTTTATTTCTTCTAGCTCTCTGGTGCCTAGAGATTCCTCTCCATCTGATCAGAAACAGCATCCTTAAGGATCACTTATGCCTCTCAAGTACTATCCTTAAGCTCAATTATGTACTTTCAACATTTGTTTGGAAGGTGGAGGTGTGCTTTTGCTGTAGTTGAAGGGGAAAAAACCACACACATAGAAGGAGTTATGAAAAATAAAAGTCCTAGAACTTTTCTGCCAACTTTTAGAAACAAAGCAAGATAACTTTGGTGGATTATTTCCTTCTTTCTTTTCCTTTCTCATGCTGAAAGTGAGATTGAAAATACTGTGGAAATGGAGAATTTTCTCTAAAATTGGGTGGACTTGATGGGTGAATAAACCCAACAGTCAACAAAGTGAAAATATAGGACAGAGCCCTTTTAACAGGGAAAACACTACTTAGGAATAGAATTGCATCTTCAAAGAGGTGAGACACCCTTGGCCTTGATGGAATTTAGGTCAGAAGTGAATGACACAGTTAACACATCATTGGAAGCAGACATCCCTTAGTAGGAAAAAGATGTGTGTTTATTGTAGCCTGAGCTTGCCTCGTTTCTCATGTTAATGGATTTGCTTGTTTTTGTTTTTGTTTGTGATTGTTTGTTTGTTTATTTCACTTCTGTGCTTCCTTTCTCCCATAAAGGGACTCAAGGCAGCTCACAATAATTAAAGTACAGATATTAAAAACCCAGTCATGGGAATCAAAAAACACAAACACAGAAACAAGAAGGAGGGGGGGAAATCACTATTGTGCATAATAAAATGAATAGTTCACAATGATATTTTTTTGCTGGGACAGTTCCATGTCCCCAGATGCTTTGAGAACTGCAGCTAAGCAGGGAGTGAAGATAGAAAGGCCCCAGTGTTTTGACCCTAAAAGCACCAGTTCCACTACACTGTGGGAAATAACTGCTGATGCGCTTATAGACTGAACAATGTTACAGATCCTAGTGATGTTAAAGATACTACCCATCAGCATATCCTTCTTTCCCTGCTGGTTGTTGTCATGCTGCAGGTTCAAGGCTAGACCCTCCAGAGGGAGGAGACAGGAAGAACTACAAGTAAATTTGGAGAAATTCAGTACTCTTCCCCCTTTCCTTTCTTAATTTAATGCTTCAGTAGAAGATAGTCATCTGCATCTCTGTGACGGCTTCTCATAAAACTCATTTTCTCAGAGACGGCTTCTCTTCCACCCTCTTTTTTTTATACATAGAATAATGGAGTTGAAAGGGGCCTAAAAGGCTATTGAGTCCAACCCCTTGTTCAACGCAGGAATCCAAATCAAAACAGATCGGACAGAGGGTTGTCCAATTTTCCCTTTAATGCCTCCAGCGTTGGAGCGCTCACCACCTCCCAAGGTCATTGGTTCCATTATCATACTGCTTTAACAGTTAAGACCTTTTTTCCTGATATTCAGCTGAAATTTTGCTTCCTGTAGCTTGAGCCCATCCAGGTGAGAAGGCCATCTTTCTGTTTACTTTCTACGTAGGTTGATTGAACCTACATACAGTCTTACAACTGAACTCCCAATCTCTGGCTTTATAGCCAGACATCTAAACTACTGAGCTAAAAATAAATATGCAAGGAACTAATGAAACAATATTTGGTGTCTTCAATAGACTCACAGTTCCACAGCTGGATATTAAATGAGCAATTATACCTGGAGATTGTTTGCTTGCCTGCCTGAACCTGCTAGAAATATTTTTTACTTATTCCGTGGCTTTACTTAAAATGAACACCAGAGCTGTAGGGAGAATATTTTACAGCCATTCTTGCACAGGAAATACTTGTCAAGAGCATTTAAGTAATAGTCATGACACATCCTGGAAATTCAGCTGGGCTTCCTGAAATTCCTTAGCAGCTACCATGTTCTCTAGACTCACAAAGAGAGTATGGCTTAATAAGAAGCTGACAGCATATACCAAGATCCAGGTGTATAGAGCCTGTGTCCTGAGCACACTCCTGTACTGCAGTGAGTCCTGGACCCTTTGTGCACAGCAGGAGAGGAAGCTGAACACCTTCCATATGTGTCGTCTCCGATGCATTTTTGGTATCACCTGGCAGGACAAAGTTGCAAATAGAGTAGTCCTAGAACGAGCTGGAATTTTTAGCATGTATACATTACTGAAACAGCGACGTCTACATTGGCTCAGGCATGTCGTGAGAATGGCTGATGGTTGGATTCCAAAAGATCTCCTGTATGGATAATTAGTGCAGGGAAAGCACCCCAGAGGGAGACCACAGCTGTGCTACAAGGATATCTGCAAGCGGGATCTGAAGGCCTTAGGAATGGACCTCAACAGATGGGAAACCTTGACATCTCAGCGTTCAGCCTGGAGGCAGGCGGTGCAGCATGGCCTCTCCCAATTTGAAGAGACACTTGTCCAGCAGGCCGAGGCAAAGGGACAGTCCTGAAACCAGCAAAATCAGGGAGCTGAACAGGGGACAGATTGTATTTGTCTTCAGTGTGGAAGGGATTGTCACTCTTGAATTGGCCTTCTCAGTCACACTAGACGCTGTTCCAAGACCTCTACTCAGAGCATGTTACCATAGTCTCTCAAGCCGGAATTATGATTGCCGGAAGAAATATCAACAACCTCAGATATGCAGATGATACCACTCTGATGGCAGAAAGTGAGGAGGAATTAAAGAACCTCTTAATGAGGGTGAAAGAGGAGAGCGCAAAAAATGGTCTGAAGCTCAACATCAAAAAAAGACGCCTGCTTCTTCAGAGGAAAGCGATGACAAACCTAGACAGCATCTTAAAAAGCAGAGACATCACCTTGCAGACAAAGGTCCGCATAGTCCAAGCTATGGTTTTTCCAGTAGCAATGTATGGAAGTGAGAGCTGGACCATAAAGAAGGCTGACCGCTGAAGAATTGATGCTTTTGAATTGTGGTGCTGGAGGAGACTCTTGAGAGTCCCCTGGACTGCGAGGAGAACAAACCTATCTATTCTGAAGGAAATCAACCCTGAGTGTTCTTAGATTAAAGAAAGATTCAGGCCAATGGCAGTAGCTGCTTAGCCAGATCACAGGATTTTAAATGATGTTTTCTTGATCCATGGATGCCTTCCATGTTTACCAGTGTTTCTCATAAGAGGACCATAATGGTGAACAAATCTACCTGAGAGACAGCACAATGTCCTATTGTTTCTGGTGAAAGAATCCCTTCCTGGAGTGGTCATCATAAAGGCATGACATGGCACCCAAAGTGGTGGAAAGCAATTTAGCATTGCTACCTATGTACAGTAGTAATTGCTCAATGACTACACATCTGTTCATGGGTTCTTTATTGGTCTCTCAAGTCAATACCTTCTGGAGAACTCACACCTGGTAATGATTTCACCAGCCGACAATTTTCCAAAACATTTCAAGCGACCCAAAAGAGTAAAAAAAGTTATGACAGCATGGACTGATGTTCATATCCCTCGCCTTCTACTTTCTTCAACCATAGGCAGGGAAATTTTGAATTAGAAGGCACGTTCTGTTTAATCACATCCTCAGACACATATACAAAGAGTTTAATTTAATTGTGCAGCATCAGTGCAGAATTTGGCTCAGAAGGTACCGTGAGCAAAGGAAGCCAAGACTTCTTTGCCCCAAAATAACTCCATCCATTCATAAATCAACTTTTATTTTATCATTATAATGTGGGTTTTTGGCACCATCGTTTGTAATAAAATCTGCCTATTGCTCCCCTGGTACAAAGTCATTACTTCATTATTCTCTATGTCACATTTTCAGCTTCTTTTGATATGTTAGAATTTCCTACAGGGACCCAATTGTGTGAAGTGCTCTAAATGACAGACATGTTTCATGAGAGTTATTTGGGATTATAGACTATTATACTTCTTCTGAAAACTCTAACTTTTGAAAACTCTGGACAAGGAGAAGGAGGAGATCATGCATCACCTACTTATTCAATGCTCAGGAGGACAATAATTCAGTTCTTCAAAAAAAAAAAGCCTCTGGTTTATAAATGTGGGATATTGTGCTTCTATACCCATGATTCAAAAAGCCAGGAAATGACCCAATATTGCTGCACAATATTGTGCTCATGTTGCCAGCACAAAAAAAGGATGCCAAGTTTGACAGAGCAAAGGGCAGCCTGAATATTGACAACACCCATGGCAGCAGTCAAGATGGTCTACAGGATCACCTCTTCTGCTCACCACTATTCACAAAGTGACACCACACAAGGGAAAATCCCAGAAGCTGACTCCTTTTCTCCTCAGTTGAACACTTCTCGCCCAAACACAAAGCAATTGTCAGGGCTGTTTTTCAACAAGTGTGAATGGTAGTGAGCACTCAAAGAGATGAGTTTGAGAGGAAATGGAGAAAGTTCTTACCTTCCCAGGCCATCTACCAAATATTCTTCTACACCATATTTCAGATCACAGACTGGGATTTTCTTTATAGCCTTTCATTTATAGCTTGTGGAACACGGCCCACTAGTCCTCATATGCTATTAGCACATTCAATTAGTGACTATAACTGAAATGATGAAATATTTTCCCTCCTTATACCTATACCTGCCCTTCCCTTTCCTTCTTCTTTTCATCTTTTCCTCTTTTTATTCTAGCTCCTCTCTTCTAACCTTCTGTCACCAATGAGTATTATTATTCATTCATTCATTTATTATTTAAAATATTTATACCCTGCCTCTCTCCTCGAGAAGACCCAAGGTGGATTCCACTATTAAAACAAAGAATATTAAAAGCTTAAAAATTCACAATATATTATTCAGCATTAGGAAAGAATTAAACAAGCATAATATTAAAATTGGCAGGCAAAAACAGTTCTAAAAACTCATTAAAAAACCACAACTCCATTTTGAGAACCCTCTATAAGGCAGCTAGTTCGCAAGAGAAAGTTGGCCTAAAGAGAGGATCTTTGAGTACCTCAGGAAAAAACAATATGCTTATTTATCCTTGGATATTTTGAAAAAAATACATGCCTGTATTCAGTTCCCCCCATCCCCAAAAAAGATATTTTCCCTCTTCTGAAAATCTGTGATTTCTCCACTCCTATCATTACCTCCTCCTTGTCAATGAATGGAGCATCTGCATTTGGGAAATCAGCTTGCTATTAATATGAGATTTTAATTAGTATAGAAATAATTACAGTGTATACTAATATAATGCATATCTCACATTGTACACAATGGCCAGGGTCCATTTGTTGTGGCTAATTGTAGCTAACTGAAAAGTACATTTTTGAAAGGCCTAAATGTCAAATTGTTGTGTATGAGGGTAACAGAAGTGTAGGTGGAAGGACTAGGGCCAGTCCAGAAAAAAAAGGCAAAATATAAATAAAATTGGTTAAGTGCATTCCTTCACCTCATATTTTTAACTTACCTGTGAAGCAAACACGTGAGTATAGCTAGAGAGAAGCCCTCAAAACATGAGGTTCTGTGGTTCTTCTCACATAGACAACGGCAGTGTAGAGAATGTCCAATATGCATGGTCTTCACGTGGTCAGCAACCATGAAATGGCAATGTTCCCAATCACATGGAATACCTCCAAGCATAAAGATGCTGTCTCCTTCAGACTGTTGCTTCCCACACTGAAAGGGCAGAGGTACCACATTTTCCTCCTCACATGTTGACTTGTTGACTCATTGTTTTTGTTGTTGTTGTTTTTGTGAATGCTTGAACAAGACTTCATAGATTGGGCAGCAGATAGCTGTTAATCGTATGATCTTGGCTGGGTGGGGAAGTGACTTCATAGAAAGACTGTAGCCCTATTTGGTCATTACCCAATCCATCAAGTCTGAAGATGCTCCATAGGCCAGGTCAACCCTGGAAAGAAGGGTTCTTCTCATGCATAGAGCCTACACCACAGCAAGAACTCCTATTCAAACTCATATCTACTTGTGTGGAGATAATGTTGAAGGTGGGTGGTGCAAAATGCTTCTCCATAACTGTGGTTAACGATGCTGAATTTAGGAGCAACTCATCAGAGCCTATCTTTGCCTGTGAATGATTCTACTCAATGTTTCTTCCAATATTGTGGAACTGGAAGTCTTCAAGAAATGAACCGCCACTGCAGATACTCCAACAGAAACTGGAAACTGGAGCATCTCAAAATTGCCCCCAATCTCCCATGTTTGCCTTCACAAAGAGGGGTTGAGGTCCTATATGAGCACAGCACATCCCCGGCTGAATGTTGTTTAGGTGACTAATTAAGTGGTTTGAAGCATCTCACATCGGTTTCATTGTTGCTTCTTTGCACAGTCCAGACAACAAAGGAAGCCTTTGGTCTTGCTGTTTAGAAGAGGTTTTGCGGTACCTAGACAAACAGTTTGACTTCATGGATTGAGTTGCTGGCTAAAAGGATTCCTTCTCTCTCTCTCTCTCTCTCTCTCTCTCTCTCTCTCTCTCTCTCTCTTTCCAGCTTGTGGTCTGGTACACACACATACACAAAAACCCAAATAAAGCAAGAATAATACAGCAGGAGAAAGTTGGTCTGCTATCACGTTCTTTCATTACTGACTTGACCTCTAAGTGGAGAACAAGGTCAAGGCTTCCTCTGTCTCTCATACTCCTTTCCTTTCCCTCTCAGCTTCCATCTCCTATTTTTCTGGCTTCGTTTTCTTTACCCTCGCAGTTACGCTTGTGCTTTCTCAGAAAGCCAATTGCAAGAAGCAACAACATACATTGATTTTAGAAGTTGCTTAAAAACACACAATGGAGAGGAGAAGGGAGGTGAGATAAGTTCAGTTATCTCAATGCGACCCATGGAAATAACTTTTTAAAGGTAATTTGAACACCCAGACAGCTTTAAAATTGGAAGACTCTCCCTACCACTACCTCTATTACCTCAGCTGGAATATTAAATTGCCTTTTTCCTCTCCTATGGCTTCACATCCCCTGCTTATGCATCAAAACATTGTTCGGTAACGCTCCTACTTCTGTTTGGGATGCAATGGTTATAGCAGAAGATTCTCCATTCATGTTATGTCCCTCTACCCTCGCCACTGGGATGAAACAAAGTCCAGTTTGATTCTAAGTAGATGTTAAGGGGATAGTAATACCAAGTGCATTACAACAGGTGCCACGGCATTCCATTCCATCCACCCAGAACAGGCTCAGTCCACTCACCAGGCTCCCCATGGCGTATGCGTCCATCTGCATCATTGTCACGGCAATCACAGAAATAGTCCCACCTGTGCTTCCCTGCCTCTCCTCACAGCTGACCGTTCAGCCAATGAGCAGGGAGACTTGTCTTCCCAACTCCTTGCTGAAGTAGTTGGCTGTGGGGAGAGGAGGAGAAGCACCAGCTGGACTACTTCCATGATGTGGTTTTCTTTTCTAAATCAGACAAGCCCATGACCCATCTACTGGAGCAAAAATCTAGCATTGTGAAGAGATAAGGTAGAAGAAGAAAGAAAATTGTATCTGGACTTGTGGAGAGCAGCAAAACTCCAAGTTTCGGTAACTGCCTCTTGTTGATTGGCTACTGGATTCTTCCCCGCAACTATGATTTTTAAAAAAATGCAGATTGAAGAAAATTTCTATCTGATCAACCTCTTAGAAAGTGTTTACTTCTCCTGGAGGTTGTTGCTTTTGCTTTCGTTTCCTTTAAGAAATCATCAAGATCCATCCATTATGTACAATGCGGAGCTCAGCAAGAGATTTGATACTTAAAACTTTTCAAAACCTACAATGTCATGTACTCATGAGATCAAAAACTAAGAAATATCTCAAAGATTATGAGATGAAGCTCAACGTGCTGACCCTCACTCAGTTGGTCCAAAGTAAGAAGAAATGGTAGATCTGGGGTATTGTGACCAGAGGGTTAATACAGCATAATTAAGGATAAGGTGAAAGAGATCGAAAAGATGAAGGATAAAAAAGAATATAAGAATGTTGTTTCTGAATCAGGCCTCCTTTGAAAGACCAAGTCAAGAATTCATAAATGTACTGAAGTCTTCTTTTTATTTTACTGTAAGAAAACAACACAGCAAGACAACTTCAAAACTTATTTTTTTCTAACTTACCTCTCCCAGCAGCCTGCAGAAGCCAAATGTCCAAAAAAGTACATTTTCAGTTATCCATAGAGTAAGGTTGATCTGTTTCAGCAATGCACTGAACAAAAGGGGGATACAACACAGCTGATACCATACTTCCACCCAAAGGAAGGGTCAGGACAAACACCATTCTTATGTGAACCTTCCCTAGAGCACCTGTCGCTTTGTTCCATGACATGGTAATTGCTCGGTTTTGTAAATAAATACAAGGCATTAGCCACCTCACCAGCACTTAGCATACAGGCAAAATTAAAACCGCCACTAAACATGTGAAGTGCCCGATCAACAAGGTCTTTCTTTTTCTTGCATGGTGAAAGGTTCTGGGCACTTTGCCAATGTCTCCCAAAGCTCCACTTCCAAATTAGCATGTTTGAGATCTTTCCACCCTCGATTTTCTTTGTTTCGTTTCGTTTTCTGATCTCATTGCTCGAAAATCCCGAGAATACTCCATTTCCTTTGACGGAAGAGTACAAAATTCCTGATAATTTAATGACAGAGTTACTTCAATGGGACTGACCCCCAATGTTTCCCATTTCTATTCTGGAGTCAAAGCTAGTGCTTGAGTAGAGACGGGCACAAACAACCAGTTTGGAGGTTCGAGCTGGTACATCTACTGGGCCAACAGGTGTTCTGCAGTTCAGAGGCAATGTCTCAGCTACTCCACCCCATCTCCTCCGGATGCTGCCTCTGAATGGGTGCCTGCCGGGCCACAGAACACCTTGTGGGCAAGTAAACAAACAGGGATGAACCAATCATGTTCATCTCTAGGCATGGGGAAGAGACAAGTGGCAAGGATCTTACCACCCAGTAGCCAAAATCCTGTTGCTTAGCATAGCAAATTGTACTAGAGTATAAGAATTTTAGGATTTTTTTTCCCACTACAGTTATCAGAATTCAGAATTCCCTCAGATAGAATTCTTGCAGTTTTAACCAAAATGTCCAAGTTCTCACAGGAGTTTCAGATTCCTTGTCTGTTCCTTCCTGAGTTTGTGTCTGCGGATGACCATTAAAGCATGGACAAGGACTTGGGTGGAGCTTTCCAAGCTTGATGGGAACAGGAAAGCATTAGGGGAGTTGTAGTTTTTTGAGAAGCACCTTCTAGAGAGCTTAATGAACAGAGAGTCTACCATCCCTTAATGCTTTGCAGTTCCTATGGACCTTAGAAACCTCCACCCACGCCCTTCTCCATGCTTGAATGAATCTTTGCAGAGACAACTTTGGAAGGAGCCAGCGAGGAGCCTGAAACTCCTCTAAGAACTTGGATTTTGGAGAATCAGAAAATACTATACTTACTACAATAGGCCCATTGAATCATTGGGATTTGGTGAATCAACTCCTGCATAACCTCTGTTGACTCAAGTGGGCCTAAATCTAACTAAGATTTACTTTAGTGTAGCATGTCACTACACTAGACTCCCTAGAAAAGACCCTGATGTTGGGAAAGTGTGAAGGCAAGAGGAGAAGGGGACAACAGAGGGCGAGATGGTTGGACAGTGTCATCGAAGCTACCAACATGAATTTGACCAAACTCTGGGAGGCAGTGGAAAACAGGAGGGCCTGGCGTGCTCTGGTCCATGGGGTCACGAAGAGTCGGACATGACTTAACGACTAAACAACAAAGCATGTCACAACTACCATAGAACCATTTGGACCAATGGAACCTCTAGAGGAGTTGATTAACCAAATCTCTATTGATTCAATAGACTGACTATTCTAAGCAACAGGATTTTGACCAACACATCCCACATTCGTAACTGTCCTGCCAACAATCAAGAAAAAGCGACAACCTCAAGCAACACACAAAGAGGTGGGTAAAAATAAGAGACCCAAATGTGTGAGATTTGGGTCACAATATTAAACTGAATTTTAAAAACAGATGGTGAATAAAATCACACTAAGAATCAGAGAGAAAATCGAAGGCATACTAGATACAAAACAGAACTAATTCGCTAAAACCCGTGAAAGAGTCAAGATTCTCAGAATTTCTCAGAATTGTGTCTCACCTTTAGCAGTGGCTGAAACACAGATTTGTTCCTTTTTCTCTCCATGGGCATTTTTGGTTTGTTTTGGGTTTTTTTTGTGGTGGCCACAAGAGAAACTGTATTGGATGATTTTGGAAGGCAGACTTTGCCCTTTACAAATGGATATAAATCAGAATCTGTTGTTTAGGAGGGCAGAATCTGTTCAGAAAACCTGCCAGGCCAACTCAGTCCTTTTATTTATACCGCCTTTCTTGGTTATGGTCAACTCAATAGGTTGGACTCCCCTCTTGTTTTCCTAAGCTAGAGGTTTCTGTAGCAACCAATCTCATTTTTAAAAAATATATATAATGAATTGAAAATAGGGATAAAAGGAGCCACAGAATAACAGCTTGGAATCTGAGTCAGTCTTACAAATCAGGAGCAGCTGAATGTGATGGCAGTCAAAATAGCTTTTGTTTTAATGTGACCATCGGGCCTCCGAAGCGTGCTTTGCCAAAGGAGTAAATTAAACAGCTCCATCGGATTTTTAACCTCATCATCCACCATGCTTCCGTGCTCCTGCCTGCCAAATGCCAGCGCTTGAATCAAAAAGCTAAAACAGCGTGTTAAGCTCCTTCCAAAGGCTGTGGTGTCTCTTACGATCCTATTAGGTTCATCGTATTATTTGGAAATAAGTGCTTGGCTGAGGGGAGGCAGCCGAGAGCCAAGGCATAAAAGATCACAGGATGGGTAGATGGCTGTATGAGTGGAAAACGTAACATTTTCAGGGGCTCCAAGCCTCCAGCTAAGAATCTTGGGAAGATCTGGGATGGAGTGGCCTCACGGTCCCTTCTGGAATGGAATGAACAAGGGGGAATAAAATGCAGAGTTATTGTCACAGCCGCTAACCTTCCCTGCTCTGCTCCTCCATTGCGCTGAAGGGCTGAGATGTGAAGCTGGCTGTCAGCCCAGAAGTTGAGTGTTATTGCTGCATAGCTGGGAAAAATAAGTATCGCAAGGAGAGAAGGTTTAAAAAAGAAATCCCAGCATACCTGTCCCCACTGCCTTTTTCAAACACTCACCTGAAGAGGAATCTTACTCTTGCTTTTTGTTCTTGTGCTTCTTGGTTTTATCCTTCTCTTTATCCTTCCAGTGAAAATTCACTATTCTACCTTAAATGTGACAGCTTCAAAAAAAAGATGTGGTAGTGTGTGAACCATTTTCCAAGGTTCTTGAGCCAATATGTTGATTTCCTTCCTCCTTATCTTTTTTTTTTTTAAGTTCTTTTCCCTTGGGTGATCAGTGGGAAGAATCTGTACTTTTCATTTCTCATTTTTGTTGCTATATGTGCCATCAAGTCGCTCCTGACTTATGGCAACCCTACGAATGAATCATCTCCAGAATGTCCTGTCCTCAGTAGTCCTGCTCAGATCTTGCAAACTCAAGTCTTTGGTTTTTTTTAGGGAGTCAGCCCATCTCACATTCATCCTCTTTTCCTGCTGCCTTCGACCTTTCCCAGCATAATTGCCTTTTCCAGAGAATCCTGCCTTCTCATGATGGGAAGTAAAGAGACTGCCCCAGATCACTCACTCACTCACTCACTCACTCACTCACACTCTCTCTCTCTCACACACACACACACACACACACACACACACACACACACACACACACACACTGAGAGGGAGGGAGGAAGAACAGCTGTCTCTATCCGGGTTCTCTTCCACAGCATTGACAATCCTTTCCATACAGTATTGTGTATAATGAGTCTTAAAGGTTCTTATGACCCCCTGATCTAGAGACTCAATTAGAGAAGTTGTGTTTGGAGGCAAGTAGACTATTTTATTGCCTTCAGTGTTGAACTTATGGGGTTCTGGGTAGCCAAGGGCATAGTATTGATTGATTGATTGATTGATTGATTGATTGATTGATTGATTGATTGAGTGAGTGAGTGAGTGAGTGAGTCAGTGAGTGAGTGAGTGAGTGAGTGAGTGAGTGGAAAAAAAATTCCACATATAACCAAAACCACTCTTCTTGGACTCATGCAATTCAAGGGAGAAGTGCATAAACCAGTAATAAATTCAAACTAGAGTAGGGGCATTGCATCCATGGAACATATGTAACTGTTGACTCACCAAATCCCCATTGATCCAATGGGTCTACTCTCGTTGTGAGTCACTACTGGGTTTCAACCATAGAATGTGCAATAGGAATGAAGAAAGCTGGGGGCCATTCCTGGAAACAGCTTAGTAAAGAGACAGCTACCAACGTCTTCTTTTTCTCCTTGAATCATTTTTTTCTCATTCCCCAATCAATACAGCCACACAATGAGACTTGGGGGAGAAAGAACCACATATTAAAAATGGCAGCCTGAGTAAATCAACCATATCTGTTTCTAATCTCTGACACCCTTAAGCAACATGGGGATGCACTGGATGGTGCCAATATCTTCTTTATCTATAAAATCCTATTTCACAACATAATAAATTGGCTATGGGCAGAAACAGAGTAGTTGCAAAGAGGTTATTTTTAAAAGATCGAAAAGCAAATGTTCTCCTTTTACATTTCCATCCTTCTCAATGTTTGACCTATATTTTCAGGAGAAACACTTGACAAAGATTAAAGTGGAAAAATCATTGGCAGAACATATCATTTTTGCGGGAACAGTAAACCGTATTGATGTATACAGCATACACAATGTCAGTGCTCAAAAATGTCACAAACACTTGTTCACAACAGGGACGTGATGTGTTGATTATAGAAAATGTATATGAGAAAAAAATTGCATAACTTTGTTCATAGAATCGTATCATGATTGAGTTGTAAGGACCCTTTCAGGCCACTGAATCCAATCCCCTGCTCAATGCAATCCAATAGAAATCAAAGCAGATCCGACAGATGATTGTCCAATTTTCCCTTGGATGCCTCCAGCGTTGGAGCATTCAGCACCTCCCAAAGTAATTGTTTCCATTGTTGTACTGCTCTAACAGTTGAGATGTTTTTCCTGATGTTCAACCTAAATCTGGCTTCCTGTAGCTTGAACCGATTGTGTGTCCTGCACTCTGGGATGATTGAGAACATGAAATAATTGAGCCTTATACAAGCTTGACTAGTCCCTCTCTTGCAACACGACTGTCATAAATCCAGTTCGAAGCCACCTCTGGGGTAGATCAGTTGAGTCAGTGGGATTTACATGAGCTTATCCTTCTTCAGTCATCTGCTCTAGCTGAGCCTAGCAATTGGAGACAGGTGATTTTGCTTGCCTGTAGCCACCATCTGGAAAGATGATGGTTCTCCTGTAATGGACATGTGTAAGAGATCTACCAGACTGTGAGAGATTATGGAATATACCATTTGAATATCATTCTCATAGGGTTGTGTGTATACATAATTCAATTCATAGATAATACAAGTGTACAGAAGGGATCTTAAGGGTCACCAAGCCAATGCAGGGAATTCACATCCAGAAGATCCTTGGAAACCTGAGTCACCCTAGGTCAGAATTAGGCAATATGTGGCCCACCACATGGTCCTGGATAGAGATGGGAGCTTCGTGATTTGTATGAAGCACGAGGCACAGCACCACAGGTGGTGCTGACTTCCATCTCCCTCCCCCTAGGCTGCTTGGTCCACTTACCAGGCTCCACATACCTCTAGCACCCTTGGACCTTTCTACCCCTACTGAGGTCAACCCGATAGCTTAGCTAAGAGAAGCAGGAAGGACTTTGACGTTGTACACCACTCTGTCTTCCAATACTTCACTGTGCCACCATTGAATATTTACTACCTAAGGCAGAAACCTCATTCTGCCTCATGGTAGGGCTGGCCCTCCTTTAGACCATGAATGAGCCTTGAGTCAGGGGTTCTGGACCATGCAGAGGCTGGCGACTCGGATTTCATAAGGACAGTAAGCATGCTCCTTGCTTCAGGATGAACTTTAACAGAGCTCTGTGAGATGCAGAACCTAATGTGGGGCCTAGGGCCCAGCACTTAGACAGCTTTTGTGAAGGTTGGGCTCCAACCGAGAGTGGATCCGCTACACCTGGGAAACTGGAGTCAATATTTGGGGTAAGAGATGCAAGTAATGATAGCAAAGCGACATCTGATCTCTTGCAAATCCAGTGGTACGTTCACGTCTTGAATCCTTCTCAGCTGCGGCTATTTATCAAGCGAACAGGAAGCTAATATAAGATATAATCCTAGTGGTGCTCTTTCTTGAAGGAGTTTTCCTTTTAGCATGCAGGTGGGGCAATAGCAGTGGAAGAAATAGTAGAGGAAAACCCTGAAGAGTTATTTTCCCTTTCTCCTTTCTAGAACAAACAGAGAAGGGAGGTCTAGGCAAGCCTTATGAAGAGGATTTTCTACAACCCCGCTGTCACCTTGCATGAACCTGAAAGAATTTAGCATGTATGCCAATGGCTCATCTCCTGCCATGTTTGTGCTTTGTCTTGACAGCAAAGATCATGTCAATAAAGTAGTGCTCTATGCTTGCCATTCTGCTCTGCCTCTTAACCGGCAGTGACATACTCCTGGATATGACCAGTGCAGGAGCATCACACAGATTCTGGTGCTTGTTTATCATATAAGCAGATCTTGAAGGCAGAGCAGACAGAATTTTGCAGGAAGAGGTCTTTAAAATGCTAAAGGTATACCAGAGTTCTGCAGGTCATTGTTAGTGTGTGTGTGTGTGAGAGAGAGAGAGAGAGGAGAGAGAGAGAGAGAGAATATCTGTGTTGTCTCTGTGTATAAACCTTCCAATTTAACTTATTATTTTCTGAATTATAAACAAACTCCCCTTGGCAGATCAACCAAAAAAGTAGTAAACAATCCCCCCCCCCCCCCGAAATCAAAATGACACAATTTAAGTCCAAACTCAGCAGGACTTGTAGCTTTCTGCTCATCTATATTCAAAAGATTGCATTGAAATAAATAATAAAGAAGTGTGTGCCATCAAGTCAATTCTGACTTCTGGTGACCCTTTTCAGAGTTTTCCAGCTAGGGAATACTCAGAGGTGGTTTCTGATTCTCTTCCTCTGGGGATACCCTGGGACCATACAGCTTGCCCGAGGCTGCACAGCCTTGCTCTTCTGGGAAGCAGAGTAAGGAATTGGACTCCTGACCTCTGGCTCCACAACTAGATACCTAACTCACTGAGCTCTAACACTGAGTTAAAGGGAAAGAAAACATCTTCCATAGAAACTGAGAGTGTGATTGCACAGGGAAATAGATACCATTTTGAGGTACTTGTTGAGCGGGCCAGTGTGATCTATTTCCCGGTGATCTCATGATGTACTGGGAAGTGTGCTCCAGCCTGACCCCCATCCATGTCCAAGAGAGAACTTTTGGGGGCCACTACCTTTTGGGGCTAGGCTGGAGTGATTCCTTGATAGATGGATGGGTCACTTTAAGGGAGGTCACTCCCTCCAGTGCAATCAGATGCACACACGTCTAGCTGCCTGATGACACCATGATTGTGTTCTAAGGACATGCAACCTGACTCTGGAACACCTTCTTCCCAAGAGATTGGGCTGTTCCTATCCCCTTTGGGGAGATTTTTAAGCTGTTCTTCCCCATCTCTCCTCTTCCCCTCCCCTCATTTCCTCTCTCCCTTCTTTCATCAAGGTGTTTGCCAGTTTGTAACTCTTGAGGTTGTCTCTTTTGTATGATGGTGGTATAAAAAATCTATGTGATCATGATTTTTATAGCTTTTTATGCCAGATCTGGAACTTAAAAAGCAGGGCATACATTTATCCATTAAATAATATTACTCATGTGTCTTCAAGTCAATTCTGACTTACCCTTTTCAGGGTGTTCCAGGTAGGGAACACTCAGGAGTAGTTTATCATTCCCTTCTTCTGGGAGAAGCTTGCCCAGGGCCACACAGGCTGGCTCTACTCACAAGAGACACAGTGGAGAGTCAAATTCCCAACTTATGTCTCTGCAGCCAGATGCCTAAACCACTGAGCTAATGCCAGTTAATTAATACCTAACTTACTGAGCTATCCAGCCAGCCTTATAGGCTTAGAATACTCCAAAGTGGTTGACCCTTCCCTTCTTCTAGAGCTGCTCTAGGACTGTGCAGCTTACCCAAGGCCACACAGGTTGACACTTCTCCCAGGAAGCACAATGGAGAATCGAACTCCCAACCTCTGCCTCCACGGCCAGATAACTAAACCACTGAGCTATCCAGCCAGGTAGCCATAAAATAACAAGTAAATATTGTGTACGTCCTTACAGAAAATGATAATCCATTGCTTAGTATGCCCAGAGGAATCCAGAACACCCAAGAATGGGGTTTTCAAGGCCTTTCTCAGCTTTAGCAAGCTTGGACTTTCCTTTCCCCACTTCCTAAGAGTTCATTTGCATGCAAAGAAAAATGCATTTACATTGTTTGGCATGAAGCATTCAAGGGAAATCCTTATTTTATGCCTGGCTCAAATGTGGAGAGATTTGGGCTTTGTTCATTATTCAGTCTGGGCTTCTGGTCTCCTATATTTTCCTATTTATTTCTACCTTTGAAAACTTGAGAAAACCAAATCAGAAGCCATTTCGCAGAGCATCTGCAAAATGGCAGAAACTGCAAACAAAGCATCCTCAAAGCAGCTCTTCCAATATTAGTAATTTTTATTGACCATCTGTTGGAATGTCGGCGGCCGTTTGGTTTAATTCCTTACAAGCGAGTCCTGAAATAATGGCTCATAAAACACGAGCATATTTTGTTTTCTGCATCTGTGCCTCTAAAAAGCCGCCATAACTATCCCGAAGCTAGGACAGGAAACGTTGGGAAGATGGCTGCTCACAGTGTTAATTTATTCATCCCACCCAAAAAAGAGAGAGAGCTGGCCCTACTGTTGGATAAAGTGAAGCAACGACTTCAGTAGATGGCTACTGGGAAACTTCTGCATGTACTGTTCTTCTTTTCTTTAGTGGATCAGCTGCTCCATAAGTTCCTTTTATTCAATGGGCCTGCTCTAATTGTGGCTTATTACACTATGCAACATGATTTCAACCTATATGGGGAAGGGATAGAAGGGAGAATGTATTTTACCCTTTGTCATCAGGCATCATGGGCCACCTCTGCCATGTCAATACATACATCATTTAAACTAGGCTCTGCTGCTTACATTTAGAAGGGAAAAATTCAGCATGAAGGATAATAGAATCACAGAATCATTGAATCATGAAGTTGGAAGGGGGCTCTAAGGCCATCCAGCCCAACCCCCTGCTCAGTGCAGGAATCCAAATCAAGGGAGATCTGGCAGATGGTGGTCCAATTTTCTCTTGAATGCCTCCAGCATTGGAGCACTCACCACCTCTCAAGGTAATCGGTTCTTTAACCCCCATTCAGACAGATGTGGCACTGTAATTTATAGAATCAAAGTCAATTGCCCGTCTAATAGTTTTCATTGGGATATCCAGTGTGATGAAGTGAGTAGAGTGATGAGCTAGGGCTCAGGAGACCTGGGTTTGAATTCCCACTCAACCATGAAAACTCTAGGGCAGTGGTCCCCAACCTTGGGCCTCCAGATGTTCTTGGACTTCAACTCCCAGAAATCCTGGCTAGCAGAGGTGGTGGTGAAAAGGCTTCTGGGAGTTGTAGTCCAAGAACATCTGGAGGCCCAAGGTTGGGGACCACTGCTCTAGGGGATGGAAGCTCACTAGTAAACATACCTTCAACATCTCACTTGCTTTGAAAACCCTATTTGGGTTGTTATGAGTCAGTTCAACTTGGCAGCCCAGAACACACACATATTTTTCACTGATCACGTTGACTCTGTGCCTGGGTTTGTTGGTTTGGTTTGGTTGCCTTCATTTCAGCATTATTATTGTTTTCTTCTGCATTTTGGACAGACCTCTTACCTTGCAACCCTGAAGACAATGCTGTCACGGCAGCATGCAGCCAGTCAGAGGGAGGGCAAAGTCAATCAAGAGTGAGGGCAGAGGTGTTTTTGGAAATCCTAGTAATATCTGCAACCCATCAAGAGTTACTCCAAGAATGAGATGAGTGTGCTATGCAGACTCTGGATGTGGCAACACAAGATGTCACAAAGGACAAGACACGTCTTCTGTGCGAGGCATGACAATAGGGCAATGTGAGTGAACTTCTGCACATTGTTGCAGGCATTCTTGAAAGGACTCCTTAGAACTGGAGATACTTTTTGGTGCTTCAGAAAATATTCCCAAGCTATAGGGAGCGATTTCTGCTCAGACTTAGCTGCAATAGGTTCTCAGCCCAGGAGGGAAACCTTGTGTTCATTATTTCCTTTATGAGAACAGACAGAGGCATGACAACAAACTAGACCAGTTGGTGGTGCCCAAGTAAATCCACTTGACATCTGATACTGTGGCGTGCGAGATGTAAGCACAATATACCTGGCCCTTCAGGGTATTACATTAGAGCAATAACCAAATGTCATCATAAATAAATGTTTCAGAAATGCTGAGAGGCTCAAGAAAGGGAAAGGTGGGGAAAAGATTTTTTTTTTCCAGCGCACGGATGGAAAGAAGGAGAGAAATGGAAAACAGAAATGAAACATTTCATGCATAATAGAAAAAGAAATGCAAATCTTTGGCACCAAGAAAGACATTATAAACAGAAACAGCAGTAGCATCTTTCTAATGAGCTTTTGGGAAGATATAGATCTTCATAATTAGGAATGCTATGAGATTCAAAACAGGCTTGTATATTACATTCGCCTTGAGGATGCCAAAGAGACAGACTGACCTTCTTTGCTATACCCTTCACCCACCATGCACTTGAATGAGTTCTTTTAGCTCCCATTACAGCATAAGCATATAGGGAGAGAAAACAATCACTCTGTAGAAAGTGCACTGCGGTTTCCCCCATGTGCTCACACTGTAATTCAGAGGAGGTTTCAGAGTCCAGAAAGTTACTTTTTAAAAATTGATTACTTGGAGTTATATTGCCAGGAGATTCCAGCGGGTCCAAAACACGATGGGCAGACTGGTGGCTGGTGTGTGCAAGTTTGATAGCATTGCAGCAGTCTTGGCTCGCCTCTAAGGGTTATCTGGTGCATCCCAGGTCAGATTCAAGGTTGTGATGATCAACTATAAACCTCTTCATGGTTTGGGACCAAGTTACCTGTCAGAGCATCTTTTCCCAAGGTAATCTACCCGCTCCAGTAGGTCCTCCCAGGCAATGGTCCTCTGGGTAGCCACTCCAAAGGAGACCAGAAAATCATCCACCAGAAATAGGGCCTTTCTTGCTGTGACACCAATACTCTGGAATAGACATGAGAGCTTCGTATTCATATACTGAGGGATATGAATATGAAATGTGGAACCACAGCTGGCACAAAGGTCCAGAACCAGCCCTGTCCGCTCGCCAATGGTGCCCAGAGCTCTGCTGTCTCCCTGCTCAGCTGGCCACTCCAGGCAGGGGATTGGAGGATGAATCTCCCCACATGGCTGCTGAGTGGCCAGTCGAGCAGGAAGACAGTAGAGCTCCGGGTGCCATTGATGGAGAGAGCGAGACCTTCACAGTGCCGGGACATGTGAGTGGACAGTCTGGTCCCAGGGGCCGGACCCTCATTAAGTCAAATTGGGATGGGGATATTCATATTCATTTACGAATATGAATTTCCCCATCTCTACTCTGGAACCAGTGGAGCTCTACTTGGCTTCCTCCTTCCCAGTGTTTAAAAAGCTCCTGAAAACACTGCTTTATCGAGAGGCCTTTCTTGATAACCTTTCCTGGTGTGGTTTTCTTGCTGCTTTATTTGTTATATGCCTCACACACCACATTTTATTCCATAATTTATGCCTCTTGGAGTTTTCTGTTTGAGTCTTGTTTACTTCCTTCATCTAATTTATGTCTATTGCGTTTTCTCCTGCTGGAAACCATCGAAAGTAATGCATTGCACTAATAGGGCTGTATATATATCATTGAAACCAATAAATAAATAAATAAATAAATAAATAAATAAATAAATAAATAAATAAATAAATAAATAAATGTTACCAAAACAAGGTTTTCTCAGATCAAAGGCTGGTTTCTTTAATAGTTAATGGCACTTTTCTCTGGACCCAAAGCAGCTTGTGATTGGTGCTCTCAAAATTTGGGAATAAGGCACCTTCCTGTCCTTCTCTACAAACCACCTTGCCCTGGACTTGTGTAGGATTACGTGGCCACTTGTCTTTCATCCCTTTAAGACACAATCCAAGTTACTCTCTTCAGGCTACAATACCCAGAAATTTTCCTAGACTATACCGTAGGACTCCTAGCAAAAAAATTGTGTTGTTGTTTTTTTCTATCTCTGCTTTAACCAAATGTGAATATTCCTATTTTATTCAAATGGGTGTAGAGAAGATGTTCCCAAGTGGGGTAGAACAGGTTGTCCTTCCAACATGAAAGAAAGGGTGTCAAGAAGTCCCAGGAATAAGAGCTGTGTTTCTTGGAGTGAGTCGCTGAACAACCAAAGCATACGCAGCAGGAAAAAGGAGAGTGGAATGAGAAACTGTGTATCCCCAAAAGCTACGACAAAGTCATATAGGTGGACCTTTATCCATGATGTGATCTTGAAATGCTGCTAGTTTCACAGCTTGGTGTATTTTCATCTCCCATTCTCTCTCTCTCTCTCTCTCTCTCTCTCCAGACTAAGTCTGTCACATGGTTGTTTTCCCTGACTGCTGTGTCTTCAACAACCGGGTTCAAAATAAGGTACCTCAGCTGAAATCCAGTTGTAAGTAGCAGCTAGAGCAGACCATAGGAATTTGGTTAGTCAGAAAGCTCAGCCATACTATTTGGCTGTTGATTTTTCCAGGAGAAAAAGCTTTCCATCGAGGAGGCCCTACTCTTAAGGAAGCCCCATCTCCAGAGGAGGCTTTCCCTGAAACTGAGCCTTCCTCTCACAGCCTCTGCCTGAGTTTTTGTCTCTAAAGTTCAACCTTAGCACGGGCTGAAAGGAGAACCAGTCTCCTCTACTTCATCCCCAGGTCCTTGGGTCCTGAGGAATCATTCAGGGATTCGGCTTCTTGGCATTTGGAAGGTCCAGGTTTACTGGATTTGGCAATCCTTAACCCATGCTTCCCCTTCATGGATATCTGCCTTGTCATGGCGAAGGGGCTTGAGTAATTCAGAGAAGCTATGGGCTACGCCATGCAGGGACACCCAAGACGGACAGGTCATAGTGGAGAGTTCTGACTAAATGTGATCCACCTGGAGCAGGAACTGGCAGGCCACTCCAGTATCTTTGCCAAGAAAACTCCATGGACAGAAACAAAAGGCTAAAAGATATGACGCTAGAAGATGAGCCCCTCAGGTCGGAAGGCGTCCAACATGCTACTGAGGAAGAGCGGAGGACAAGGACAAGTAGCTCCAGAGCTAATGAAGTGGTTGGGCCAAAGCCAAAAGGACGCTCAGCTGCGGATGCGCCTGGAAGTGAAAGGAAAGTCCGATGCTGCAAAGAAAAATACTGCATAGGAACCTGGAATGTAAGATCTATGAACCTTGGTAAGCTGGATGTGGTCAAACAGGAGATGGCAAGAATAAACATCCTGGGCGTCAGTGAACTAAAATTGACGGGAATGGGCGAATTCAATTCAGACGATTATCATATCTACTAATGTGGGCAAGAATCCCATAGAAGAAATGGAGTAGCCCTCATAGTCAACAAAAGAGTCTTGAGAAAAGAAGACAGAGGGGTGATATGATAATACTTTTCAAAACTTGAATGGCTATCATACAGAGGAGGGGCAGGATCTGTTCTTGATTATCCTAGACTGCTGGACACACAACAAGGGGCTTGAGTTACAGGAAGCCAGATTTTTGTTGAATATCAGGAAAAACTTTCTAACTGTTAGAGCAGTATGACAATGGAACCAATTACTTCAAGAGGTGGTGAGTGCTCTGACACTAGAGTCATTCAAGAGAAACTTAGACAAGCACTTGACATATATCCTTTGATTTGTATTCCTGCATCAAGCAGGGGGTTGGACTTGATGGCCTCATAGGCCCCTTCCAACTTCACTATTCTATGATTCTATGATTCTATGATCCTCACCACACAAAGCATCTGATGAAAGCACGACAACACTTGTAGCTTCAGGCAATGGCAGCATGCACCTAACATCTAAAATCTCAGCATCTAATGCTTCATTTTAGCAGCATTGTGGATCTTTCTAGAGTGGTGTCCATCTATCTTTCTCTTCTATGTCAAGTTAAATTTCACTCTGCCTCTTTGCTCTGGAATGCCAGCTGAAAACTTCTCCCCTCCTCCTTTGACACTTAATTGCCAAGCTGAAATTTCATCCGTATGTATTTTACTTCTTAGCCACAGACACTGGGGAGTACATAGGTTAAGCGTTGGAATCAAAGTAGCTGCAGGACTACAGAACGCTGCGATAAACCCAGAAATGCAACCCAGCCAGACATTCCCCGAGTTACCTTCTGCTGCACCAGAGATATGTTTCTGTGCAATAGCTGTTCAAGCATAAAAACAACAAAAAGAAATCAATTAAGAAGCAAAATTAGGAGAGGGCTAATCTTTCAGCAGGGGAGGAAGGGGAAATTTGTTCAACACGGCAAGCTGCAATGGGGAAAAAAAAAGAGCTTGGATGTTGCTCCTTAATCAACCTTGTTCTTCATTGTTGCTGCATGCTGTTTCTACAAACCTTCTCAAGACCACCTGCTCCTTCTGCCATTGACTGAATGGTTCCTAATACTGTAAAAGAGCAGAGAAGCTAAGAAGGAGGATGCAGAACAGGGGTGGGAGATCCACAGATCTCCACCTTTCCCTGGATGCTGGAGGACTGCATCTTCAAATGTCCGTAGTGTGGTCACGTGGAAGCCAGAACAGACTTGTCCTTTTTGCAGCTCAAGAGGACAGAACCAGAAGTAAAAGCTTCAAGTTACAATACAAGAAAGGAGTTTTCAACTAAACATTCAGAAGAACACCCAAATAGCGAGAACCAATTTGACTGCCTTAAAGGGTGATCATTTCTTCTTCTCTGCAAATGTTTATGCAGAGTTTGGACGGCCACCAGTCAAGAATCCTTTAAGGTGTGGACATCCTGCATTGGCAGAGGGCTGGACCTAACAGTTCTATGATCAGTTCTATGATCCACTCCTCTAATTCTCTCATATTTTCTTACAAAAATTGGGGATGGGATGTTAAATTATGTCCACTAATGAACGATGCCTAATTTGTTGACTGATTTAATTTGTATACTGCCCTTTTAGTGCAAGCACTACTCTGAGAAGGTTACAGATTAAAACCTATGGTAGGCAGCTTCGTATAATTCTATTTTCATTCATTTCCTGAACATCAGGAGGAAAGGAGTAGTAATAGGGCAATTACTACTGAAAGGAGCCTGGTGCATCTCAGTTGGTACCTTATTCCAAAGCTGGACTGCAGTAGAGCATGAAGAAGACAAAAATCATGACTACAGAAGAACTACACGGCTTTAGTATTGACACTGAAGAAATTGTCAAAATATACTTTACAGAGAATTTGTCATTAGGAGAAGGAATTCCTCAGAAGTTGAAAGAAATAAATTGAAATAAATTGTCATTGAGCAGGAGACATTTAAAGAATAATCTGCCTTATCTGCTGATCAGTCTTAAGAACATCATTTGCAAGTTTAATCATGTGGACGTGGAGATTTGCCAAAACCATGTCTCTGGAACATAAATGTGATTGTGGCTTCTAATGATATGCTATCCATAATGTGCAGCCTGGCCAGATAGATAGACAGAACACTATATTATTGGAATGAAACTGTTTGCTTTTATTTAAAAACAACAACACTATCTTAGTGATACGATTTATGTAACACATCTATGCATGTAGGGGGCGTGGGTGCATGTGTATTTTACCACAAAAAGGTTTTGTTTTCTGTATTCTCGAAGGCTTTCACGGCCGGGATCCGATGGTTGTTGTAGGTTTTTTGGGCTGTTTGGCCATGTTCTGGAGGTAACACGGCCAAACAGCCTGAAAAACCTACAACCACCATCGGTTTTGTTTTCCTTTTTTTAAATAAAGAAAATTGAATAACTTCACAAAAATAATATATACAGGTGTCTCTCTTCTCTCCCTGGCCCCACCAACAGTCTGACTGGTTTTGTTGTTGTTGTTATTTGGGGGTTTTTTAAAAGTATTTGGGGGCACAGTTGTACCTCATCAAAATTCATATAGAAGCTAAAACTAGGACATAACTGTACAACAGGCTGTGGACTTGAGGGTTTTTTTGATTTTTGTTTTTTGTTTTGTTTTGTTTTTTTGTATAATTCACTGCACTTATGTCTTCACAACTTTAGAAAAAAACCTTCAAACTTTACCATCTCCACCCATGGCACATACAGTATAAACACCATATGCAAACTGTAAAAGCATAAACAACCAATTTTGTCTGTGAAAAAAGAGAGAGAGAGACTGCAATTATCATTTAATTGCAGTTGATTATATGCTTAATGTAGCTTGAGTAAAAATTACTGAAGCCGGGGAAAAGAATCCCACCAGACATTACATTATACTTACAGAACACTCTTGAATCCTTGACAGAAGAGGAGACACTGCACAGCATTACACTTGCCTAGTGCTCCTATGTAATTGGGCTTACCATATCTGTAAAGAAACTAAGATTTGCCCCACAGAGACTGGTGACTCAAATTCTAGAGGAAGGAGGTGAATCTACTCTGAGTTTTAGCCACAAAATTCCAGGATCTGTCCAAGGTGCTGAACTATAATCCCCCATATAGGTTCTACTCCTTGAATGTGTGTGTGTATGTTCTGTGCCGTCATGTCAGAACTGACTTATAGCAGCCCTAACAGAATTTTCAAGCTAAGTGAGTGGTTTTACCACTTCCGCTCCCCCAGTGAGTTTCCATGGCCAAGTGGGGATTCAAAACCTGTTATCCAGAGTCCTAGGCCATTACTTTGTCCACTACACCACACTGGGAACCTTACACACCTTAGATAGGTTGCTTTAAAATAAAGAAAATAATGGTGTGCCCTCAAGTCAATTCCAATTTACAGAGACCTTTTCCAGGATTTTCCAAGTAGTGAGTACTCAGAAGTGCTTTACCATTCCCTTCTTCTGAGGGGGATCCTGGGATGGTGCAGTTTGCCTAAGACCACACCAACTGTCTCTTTTTCTAGGAAGAACAGCAGGGAGTCAAACTCCCAATTTCTAGCTCCATAGGCAGAGATGTAATTCACACAGATTAAAACTGGGTGCAGATTGACTGGCCACAATTAAAATTGCCTGCCCCATATTTTTCCTAATGTCTCTTCATTTCGGTACCAAATGGACTTCCTTCCTTCCTTCCTTCCTTCCTCCCTCCCTCCCTCCCTCCCTCCCTTCCTTCCTTCCTTCCTTCCTTCCTTCCTTCCTTCCTTCCTTCCTTCCTTCCTTCCTTCCTTCCTTCCTTCCTTCTGACATGTGGAGCAAAATCATTAGGCAGCTCTGTGTTGCAGGTTAATTCAAGAAGATGATTCGTACTGGATGAAAAAGCTTGGAATAGAATAGCTGGAAGGTCTTACTAGTTTAAGTCACTGGGTTATGTACAATCTTTGCTCCCCTTGATCTCACAGTGCTTACATGGGTTTCCTTCTCCGGACTGTATCCTCACAACAGCTTTACGAGGTTGGCCAGTCTGAAGGATAGTGACTGGTTTAAGATCACTAGTGAGTCTCATGGTTCAATGAGGACTAGAACCTGGATTTCTCCAGTCTCAGTTCAGTAAACTAATAAGTACACCAAACCAGTTTAGACTCATATATATATATGACCATAGAGCCAGAGGTTAGCTGAGTTCCCCACTGTGCCTCCTGGGAGCAGAGCCAGCCTGTGTTGCCGAAGGCAAGCTGCATAGTCCCAGGGCACCCCCAGAAGAAGGGAAGGGTCAGCCACTGTTGAGTAACTTCTACCTCGTAAGGCTTACTATAAGTCATATTTGGCTTGACTGCACAGAATTATTATGATTAGAACTGGTGGGAGGTGGATATTTGTTATTGTTTTTCTAAATAATAAACAAATCAAGCATTTATTGATCAATTGATCATAGGGAAGGCACACTCAGGCAGTAAACCTGAAAAAGTCATTACATAACTATACCCTTCATAGACCAATCTATTTCAGCATCTTTGGCCGAATATCAATCATAATGTTTTAGAAAAGTGCAACATCAGCTGTTGATTATTTAGACATATTTCTAGGAAGTTTACTTTGAATCTACCAGAAAACTGTATGAACATTGGGTGCAATATTCTATCCCTTTTACTCTTGTAAAAATCATAATACAGAAGCAGACCAGCTTTTTTCTAAACAAGGGTTAATGCTATGGCCTCAAGGCTGATGGGAAGGTGTTTCCAATGGCTCTCTCTCTCTCTCTCTCTCTCTCTCTCTCTCTCTCTCTCTCTCTGTGTGTGTGTGTGTGTGTGTGTGTGTGTGTTTGAAGAGTTTATTTGTTTTTGTTTTTCCCCATTGGAAGATTGATTGATTCTGGAAGGGAACATTTTGCCTTGAAAGATGAATGCTCGCTTGGGAAGAAAAATGTGTTGAGGGTGTAGTGACTTATGAGGGATGAAAACTCATTTAAGTTGTTGAGTTTTTTGCATCATCAAGTGTGGTGGCATTGGTAGAATGGCTGTCTTATGGTTCCACCCTTACCCCACCCCACTCATCTGAACTGCCTGTCAAGTGAAATGGCCAAGAGCTGGATTTCAAAGCAACGGGAACATTCTGGATGGAGTTTCGTAATGGAAGAATGCATTCACCCATGCAAGCCATAGCCTGATGTTGCTGGATGGAATGGGAACCTAAGTCAAGTCAAACCAAATGCCTGACAAGACCAGGGCTAGGCTAAGCACTACCCTCTTTATGGTGTTTGAAGCAGCTCCCAGCATTCTCCACTGGTGTTTACACCAGCTAAGGCTGATGGAAGTTGCCATCCATCAGCACTGGGAAGGTTGCCTTTTGCTAACTCCTGATCTAGAGTAGTAGTAGTATTGTTTATCCTCAATGGCAGCAGATCAGGCCCTCAGGCAAGAAAAAGTCTTTCTCATCACCTACAATTAAAGCTTGAAAAAGTTACTTTTTTCCTGGGCTGGGCAATGCTGGAAGCCAGCCATGGAGGCTGGAAGACTTGGAGAATTAAGAGATGAGCATTATGAATAAGTAGCTGTTATCAAGTTCTGCCTTCTATTATATTGCACTTTAAGATGCCAACAAAGTGGAGCAAGTTCAGAGGAGGGCAACAAGGATGATCAGAGGACTGGTAATGAAGCCCTAGATGGAAAGAGATGGGCATGTATAGCCTTTAGAAAATAAAACTGAGGGGAGATAGGATAGCACTTTCCAAATACTTAAAAGGCTGTCATTCAGAGGAGGAGCAGGATCTGTTCTCAATCATCCCAGAGTGCAGGACACATAATAATGGGCTCAACTTACAGGAAGTGAGATTCAGGCTAAATATCAGGAAAAACTGCTTAACTGTTAAAGCAGTACATCAATGGAACCAATGACCTTGGGAGGCAGTGAGTGCTCCAGCCCTGGAGGCATTCAAGGGGAAATTGGACAACCATCTGTCAGATCTGCTTTGACTTGGATTCTTGCCTTCAGCAAGGGGTTGGGCTTGATGGACTTATAGGCCCCTTCCCATTCAATTATTCTATGACTCTATGATCTCTTTTCAACTGAAGATGCCATGAACGGAACGGAAGCCTTGGCGTATATGAATTGTGCAGATTAGCCCGGGTTGAATTTCCTCCCGAAACATGCATGATAAATACTCATGCTTGAACCACTGCCAGGAGAGTCATTTGTTAAACCCAAACAAACGCAGCTGAGAGGAAAGAAACCGAGCCGCCAAATCAAGTCTGCAGACAGCTGGACGGCAATGAATCCTCAAACTTGCAGTGTTTTGGCCTTCTGCAGCAACACACGTCTTCCGTCAGGCCCTCCCTCAGCAGCAGAATTAATTCCCCCCTCCCCGCCCCACACAACAACCACCACAATGTATCATTAGAATTTGGGGGACTATATTTCAAGGCCGCTGAACAAGCTTTCCACCTTGCAAGAGGGATCGCCTTGTTTGTTCATCTCAAAAACATACGTGCACGCAAAGACTAGACGAGCAGCAGCATGAGGTGGCACTGGGGGAAATAAATAATCCTTCCATTGTACACCTGAGTCTGCTTAACAATAAATAAATTTGTGTGTGAGAAAGAGACAAAGGTGGTTATATTCAAGCAGCGGAGGAAGAGGGAGGAGAATTATGGAGCCGAGGACCGGCGCTGCTGTCATGAAGTGGCCAATATTTGATCTTCTGAGACGTGCTGAGTCTTGGAGAAGATTCAGCAACTTGATGTGGAGATAGAGGGAAGGCATTTTCAAGGAGCTGTGGAAGCTGCTTGTGTGTGGTGGAGATGGCCAAAGATAGCAGGTCATGTCCATGGCCGCTGGAAGGGCAGTTGAGAAGCTGACAGAAGTCCTTCAGAAAACATGGTGTTCCTGTAATGCCTGCTGCTTCAAAAGCCAGAAATACCATCCCACAGAGCTTAACGTACTCTCTAGGTGGTTTGTAATTTATTTATGCAGGCTACATATTGCCTTCCCATGAGCTGGCTATACTCAGTTTACTCACCTCAGAAGGCTGAATCAACCTTGAGCCGGCTACCTGAGCCCATGGGGATTGAACTCACATCATGAGCAGAGTCTTGGCTGCAATACTGCAATTTAACCACTGTGCCATGAGGTTTAATAATAGAAGAGGACACCCACAGAGGAGGGCACTCGAACCATACACAGATCCACCTTTGGGTTTGTCATCTTTCTACATATAGAGGCAGTGGAGGCTGCCAATTCCCGTTTCGTGGGCATGGTAAATCTGCTTCACATTTTTAGTCTGAACTGCACAGAAGCTCTCCCAAGTTACTATACAGAGAAACTGCCTCTGGTACCATGTGTTTTATTCTGTCAGAAGTTTCAATTTTTTAAATTGTTCCTTCATAGTTTATTACTATATGTTTATTTTTGTAAACTGCCCAGAACAGTGCATCACACTAATGGGTCAGTCAGTCTGTCTGTCTGTCAGTCAGTCAATCAATCAATCAGTCTGAAGGGTAGGGCCCAGCACCTTCAAGAGCTGCTATAAAATTCAGAGTAAAACCTGGAGTGGATTCTCTCCCCCCTCAAAAAAAAAGGCAATCACCAGCACCCCACTGGATACACATCAAAGGCACCCACTGATGGCTAAGTCTATCTCTCTTCAGATGAAGTGATAACAAAGTCAGTGGGGCTGGAATGCTGTTGTCTACACATGACTAGCTTTCTAACTCCTAGGTAGGTTCTCAAATGTAAACAGCATGCCTCAGATAACACTATGTTAGACACCAATGCCCTTTAGTCATGCATGCCTTTCTCAATATCTATTAGAAATGCACAGATGAGCCAGAGTGATTTGGTCCTAATATGGTATTAAATATTGTTAATATAGTTGTTCCCGTGATCTGTCAAAAGACATGTATAGTTTTTGTAAATATATGAGGCTTATTAAATGCATAATTGTAGCAGTTATTCATCTGTAAGTCACTGGGGAACTAGCTAGGCTCCTAATGTACTTTGAAGCACATATATCTCTCTGCAAGTGTCAAATATTTTCCTTAACTATCATTAGAGGAGTGAAAGTGGTAAAGAATGGATGCATATGGCCGTGTTCGAATATAGACCTTGGCCAAGGAAAGAAAGGGGGGAAGAAATAAGAACTTGATACTGAAGTGATAATTGAACAGAAAGCCATTGATCAAAGCCTGTAGGTCTGTCTAATGGTCGTGAAATGATATAGAAGTGGAATGGAATAATGTTCAGAAGCAGAGGGATCCATCGAGAGGATTCCAGTAAAAGCATTTACACACTATAAGAACATAGCAGGTCTGTGGTGCCTGGAACATTTCCAAGACAAAATGTACCTAAGTGGCAGAGAAGAGTTCAGTTCGGTGAAAATCGGGACGTAGAAGATGACAGGGTGTTTATTTATTTATTTTATTTTATTCATTGCATTTATACTCCACCCATGCATGCCTAAGCACTACTCTGGGTGGCTAACAGCAGTTAAAAACACAACTTCCCATTCCTGTCCACAAGGACGTAAATAACGAGGAAAACATTGATAAACCAGAATATCCAGAAAGGAGAGAGAAAGAAACCTGGACGGCCAATCAAACTCAATATCCAATTCATGGGTCCTTGAGGGCATCAAAGGAATAAGAAATAATAATATATGTTTTACCCATTTCCTGAAGGCCAGGAGGGAGAGAACTTGGCATATATCCACAGGGAATGCTAGAGCATCCTCTGGGCCATTTACAAGATAATTATGCAAAAAACATGTTGCCCACCACCACCACCAGCGAGCTCTGTACTCAATTTACCAACCTCAGAAGGATGGAAGGTTGAGTCAACATTCAACTGGCTACCTGAATCCATCAGAATCAAACTCTGGTCATGAGCAGAAGCTTGACTGCAGTACTTCAGTTTAACCACTGCACCACAGGGCTCGCTTAGTTATAAAGTTACTTGTAGATGTACAAAATCACACCTACATTGCTAGGTGTGACACTGAAGTGACTTGTACGTAGTGAGTAATGGATATTTACTTTTAAAAGTCGGATTTAAAAAATGTTTTGACAGTAAGGTAAAGGTAAAGGTTCCCCTTGACAATTTGTCCAGTCGTGTCCGACTCTAGGGGGCGGTGCTCATCTCTGTTTCCAAGCCATAGAGCCAGCGTTTTGTCCGAAGACAATCTTCTGTGGTCACGTGGCCAGCGCGACTAGACACGGAACGCCGTTACCTTCCCACCGTGGTGGTACCTATTTATCTACTTGCATTTGCATGCTTTCGAACTGCTACGTTGGCGGGAGCTGGGACAAGCGATGGGAGCTCACTCCGTCATGTGGATTCGATCTTATGACTGCAGGTCTTCTGACCTTGCAGCACAGAGGCTTCTGAGGTTTAACCCGCAGAGCCACGTTGACAGACATATTTCAAATTTTGCCAGGGTAGGTGCGGTGTCATTGTATTCTCAAGGTGCAGTATCAGAACTGACCACTAGAGGGAACTAAAGAGTATGTCCTCGTATTTGTACAGCTTGATTGGAGCTGTGATAAGGATAATGGCAAGCTGACTGCCACAAATTAATGAGTAACACAACGAGATTATTTTTAAAACATAATGTTCTGAGCTCTGAGTGTGCTCTGTCATCAAGTGTGAAAGATTAGGAAAGAAGGAGAGAACAAGATCTAAAAGATGTTATGAAACAGTGAAGAAAACTAAAATATCTGACATATTGAGATGGTCACATCAGCCTTGCATTTCTTCACTCATTAACACATACGACAAAAACTGAAGACTGAAGATTGTTTTACAGAGTTACAGAATTTTATTGATGGAGTTATTTTTGTCTGTGTTCTTGAAATTAGTGTTTGTTTGTTTATTTGTTGGTTTAGTAGATTTTTACCCCAGTTTTCTCCCCTAAATGGAACACGACAGCTTACAATAAAACTGGAGAAAAGAAATACAATTAAAACATAAAGTAAATACAAACATAAATGAGTAAAAACACCATTTAAAGCAGAGCAGTAATAGAAAATACCACACCCATCGTAAAGCTGTATTCCCTCCCCGCATCCCATAATTATTTTTTCAAGGTGTTCATTAAATTCAATGGGAACTAAGGCAATTTTTAAAGCTTGTAATGCCTAGATTTTAAAAATAAAATCTGCAGCATTATCAAGATTAAGTGCACTTTTCTGCTATGATTGCTCTTCTCTCAAAATGTCTTTCATACCTAGATCGTTAAATTAAAATGTGACAAAAATTCTTTTTGCTGCTATGGGTCGTGGAAGAATCAGAAACATGGGACAAGTATTTATAGCTGCTCAGCTTATTATACATGTTCTTGTTACTTTTGTGGTAAATTCCCATTCTATGAGAGTCTAAAGGCCCATATAATTTGTGAGAAATTACAAATTATATGGGTCTTTAGACCACCATAGAATGAGAATTTACCACAAATTTACCAAATTGTGCTTTGCATGTGTTTACGCATGTTTACCATTGAGTTGATCCTGACTTATGGTGAGCCAATAAGACTTTCAAGATATGTGAGATTTTCAAGGAATGATCCAAGGAAACACAGAGGGGGGGGGGAGATCTCACCCCAATAATCCCTTGTTTAACAACCCTATGAACCCCAAATCCCAAGATTGAGACAATGATAAAATCAGCTCAAACAAAAATCAATGATCAAATAATTAAATCGCTAAATAGGAAGCAGGTTGTCAAAGGCCTGGCTAAAAAGCCATGTTCTTATTTGTCTTCTTCCATGTTCTTATTTGTCTTCTGGACACCAGGAGGGTGGGGGCCAGAGACACCTCCACTGGTCGTGAATTTCATAACGAGGTGGCCACCACTGAGAAGGCCTAGTAGTAGACTTCCAAGCCTCCCTTGGCCTAGCCACCCACAGGATCAAAGACTGGAAGGTGCAGATAGGATGGGTGGTAGACCTGAGGGAGAGGTGCTCAGCCAAGTAGCAAGGTCCCAAACCATTCAGGGCTTTGCATGTTAAGATAAATGAGGCAACCTTAAGTTGGTTAGAGCAATGGTCCCCAACCTTTGGCCTCCAGATGTTCTTGGACTTCAACTCCCAGAAATCCTGTGCAGCAGAGGTGGTGGTGAAGGCTTCTGGGAGTTGTAGTCCAAGAACATCTGGAGGCCCAAGGTTGGGGACCACTGGGTTAGAGGACCATCGAAGCAGATAATGCTGGGATGTATTTCTCAAGTGCCCTACCAAAATACAATTCCCAGAATCCTTTCACGATAGAGAACTTTTGGAAATGGGTTCAGGCATATCATCTGTCCCTTCCTTTAGTGGATAGTTTCTGCTTGAACTCAGAATCAGCCTCTTGTCAGTTTGAAAGGAATCTTTCACTATGTCTGATAGCCAATAGTTCTCTTGAATGGTCATCCAGCATGTGATTCATCTCCTTTTCTTCAATTATCTGGATGTATTTTCTGGAGAAAGTTTGAAGGGTAAGGATATCGGAAATAAGGCTTATTTGTCTCTTTCTTCCCAAGTACCACTGGGCTCGACTCTGAGGGAAGACACTTGTACCAGTTAGTGTTAGACGAGAGGAAGAAAGAACAGTATGTGTCTACTTACTGGTTTTAGCTTTTAAATATTGTATTTTAATGATGTAAGCTCCCTTGGGGCATTTTTAAGGAGAAAGGCAGGGTAAAAAAATATTTTAGATAAATAAATAAGAAAAATGCCAGAGTGAGGGGAGGAAGAAGGTGAGGTTTGGTTTGGAGCCATCTGGATTTATGACAAAAGATTCATCGTTTTGGTAACAACAGGCTGGAAATTGATGAAAAAATATTTTATTCCCATCTCTGTGGTGAACTAATTACCCGACTGTCTGAGAGCATGCTAAATAGTGCACAATAATCCAGCATTTGAGAAGTTATGGGCTTATAAATTTCATGTGTTTGTATTTATATGGATGATGTTGGCAGTTTTGGAAATTCGGTTGACAGCTAAATTGAGAGGGCTTGAATGTTTGCTTTACAATTTATTTCCCAGTTAATGAATCACAGCACGGCGTGATGCAGTATAAACGGACGAAACCAAGCATTGGGCATGCTGTGTGTTAAACACAGAACAACACCAATATTAAGCAGGGAAATGCAGCCTCCCAGGAACGCATTAGAGTGTCTTCCAAAAATGAAGATTTTAATATTGCATTATCCCCCTTCTTTTCTTTAGAGTCCTTCACATGAGGGGCTAAAGTTCCAACCTTCCTGTTAAAACCTATGATTAGAAAATTAATTTTAAAAGCTAGGGATTTTCAGCCAATAATTTATCTGATTATTGGGAAAGCGGCCATGTTAATTTCACCCTGCCTCTTCCACATCAGAAGAAAGTATTTTGTTTTGTCTCTTGGATCTGAGTGTGTCTGTGCTTCAGCCACCTCCTTGCACCACCATTTTACTGATTTTTCAAAAATTTTCTCCAAAATAAAATTATATTTCTTTCCATCCAAGCCACTAAGGTAATGCACGCCAAATCAAAATAAAGATTTTAAAAGGAGCATAAAAACACAGGAGTCAACAATTAATCCACACTAAAACATTAAAAACCATGAGAAGGAGTTTACATACAGATTGGTTTCCCATTCCCTTCTTCTGGGGGTGCCCTGGGACTGTCTAGCTTGCCCATGGCTAAACAGGCCGGGTCATCTCCTGGGAGGTACAGTGGGGAATTGAACTCCCAACTTAAACCCCTGAGCTATCCAGCCAAGCTCTGACATGGTTACTTATCTGGAAACAAACCACCTGAACACTTCTCCTGTCTCAGATCAGAGGCCTCATGCCCTCTACTTTGGCCAATGCCAGTTTCCCCTGCTTTATTCCTCAATGGATCTTCAGTATTTCCTGGAAATGCTTGCTGGTTCTCTAAAAGAACTTTGGTGCTACATTTCAACAGCGTTGATCCAGCAATTTGCAAATCAAATCCAAACACTGAGGTCCAAAGGTAAAAGGCTGGGGCTATTTCATTTGTCTGTTTCTCAACACAACGAGAACATCATTTGACTGAGCTCACCTTGGACATTGTGTTGCATACACCTATATGTTCAAATTTGTTTTTAACAGGGAGATATTAAAAAAACAACTAAGGGTCTTAGGCTATGCAATTAGAATACAGATATGGCAAATGCTGGCAAGTGAACATAATCTTCCTATCGGTGGAAGCTTTACAAAGAGATGACATTTTGCCTTCTCTTTTGTTGTTTGTGAGGTGCGGGGAAATAACAGGAAAGCCTGACATTTCAGATAATTGCTCCATTAGCATACAATGTTAGCAATTATTGCAAAATGTCAATTAAAAGCGAGTGCCCATGAAATACAGCTTGCGATGGCCATAGGTAAAAAAGATTTCAATGTTGCACAGTGCTGACATAGCATCCTGATTTTACAACTATCAGACTTCCAGACCAACAGTTAGCTCAGGATATACGTAGCTAAAAGGTGGTAAACAAGAATGGCCTTTGATTTCTTCCTAGACACACAACAGAGCAATCATATTGATCCCAACAGGCTGTTGTGACATAGAAGGTCCTTTTTGCTAGGGGTGTGAAGAACACCCAACAAATTTCTCATCAGTTTAGATGTGTGTGGGCAATCTCCAGAAATCTGATGGAAGAACACTTATGCTCATCTCTAGACCTTCAAGGCTTGCACCCTCTCCTGTGCAAGGGTTTTTCTTATTTAAAAAAGAGAGATTCTTTTAAAAGTGAAATAACCTTCTTGTTCACACTACAGGCCAACTCCATCCATCCATCCATCCATCCATCCATCCATCCATCCATCCATCCATCCATCCATCCATCCATCTATCTATCTATCTATCTATCTATCTATCTATCTATCTATCTATCTATCTATCTATCTATCTATCTATCTATCTATCTATCTATCCATCCATCCATCCATCCATCCATCCATCCATCCATCCATCCATCCATCCATCCATCCATGGATTTATTTATTTTCTTGATTATCTTTAGTTATGGCAGAGAAGGTCACCAGAGGAGAAAACAGTCTTCAGACTGCATGTGGTGTAACCAAGCCTGAAGCCAGACTGAAACCAATCCAGATAATCACTCACATCCAGGAACACTCAAACCCAGAAAACCCGGGACTGTGGCTCCAGATGAGGGGGATGGACTCACACCAGACCATTAGAACTCTGCCTTCCTGCCCCCACGGCACCAACCAGGTCTTTCTTGCTGCAGCAGTGGTGGAGAAGCTGAGTGAGATTACACCACCCCTGGCTTCATCTAACTTGCTCTTTGTAATGCAAGACATTTGCTCATCCAGGATCAAATCTAGGATGGCTGTTGTTTCCTCATTTACCAACCTGGAATTCAACGGTAATATTTTCCATTTCATCAGCTGCTCCTTCATCTGGATCTCCCATTGTTGTCAAGGAGGGAATGAGCTACAAAAGTTCACAATGAAGGGACATCTCCCTCTCCTGCCACACCCAATTGTCCTCCATTCATGCCCTACTTTGCTTTAGGAAAATATTTGATTTTTAGATGGTGGCTGTACTGTTCTGATTTTAATGGGCTCTGCTCTTTAAAATAACTAGAACTGCTGTTGATATATTCCTGGGGGTGGTGAAGTTCTCAGGGGTTACTCTGGGTTTCCAATTTCATGAGCCAACCCATGTACCAATGACAATTTCATTCACTAAATGCCAGTTTAGCCCTTGACTCCATCACCAGCATGATTACTGAAGCCAAGACCTAGAAAGCCAAAGCTAAATTCCATTTGATCAGCAATGTGACTCCCCTCCTCCTGTAATGGTCACATTTATTACTGCATTCATGTCTTAATAATTATGAAACCAATGTTTGAATTTTTTGTATGTTATTAACCTCCTTGACCTTTTTTGAGGAAAGACAAAAGGTTAATTGTTTTGGAGAACATATTCTATGCTTAGCAATCTCAGGGATGTTGCAAAGAGATGCTCATATAAGAACATATGTTCATTGACAACTTCCATGAGATTGGGGATACTATGGCAGCCGGAACCACCAATGTCAAACATCATTGTGGTGCATTGCCACTAATTAATGAGTCACCGTTTGCATTCAGATGGAAACACCAATGTTTCCTCCTTCCTGTAAAGTCCAGTAACTTCCATTGGGAAACAGGTGGCAAGTAGTTCTACAACCCCAATGGCACATCACATTTTACATGGGAGACATCAGAACGTTTTGGCAACTGGCAATCCAAGCATTGAAGGTAAGCAGCAACTCATTAATCAGTGGCAATTTTCCACTATAATGTCTGGCATTGCATTTACACTGCAGTGCTAACTTTTTAAAAAAAGAACAATTGCCAGTACAGGCCAATCACAGGGCTTCATGGGAGCAAAAAGGGGACCTCTTTCAGCACCTTCCAGCCTTCTGTAAGTGCTAAGATTAAAATCTCCCCCAACCTGGCCCCTTGTCAATCTAACTTTAGAATGCTCGAACATCCATGAGTAAAATATTTACCACTGTTAGCTTGTAAGGTAAGTTGTCACCTGTGAAAAGCATCAAGAAAAGGCTTCATTTTACTTTTCCCCATCAAACCATGAAGAGATGAGAAGCAGTCCATTTGAATGTGAGCAGAATCTGCCTGTCTGGTCCACCCAACAGCGAGAAAACTATTCTTCCAGAACATGAAGCATCTCAAAACCCAGTCTTCTGCTTTATTAACCTTTATCAGCTGCTAAGAGTCTAGTCTGTGAAGGACCTTCTGAGCTTTTCCATCAGGAAAGAAAGGGTAATGCATGTTGAAAGTTGCTGTTTAGGCAAAATTATACTTTGGACACCCCTTTCTTTTGCCATTGTTTGAGAAAATGTTCAGTATGACGCACAAGAAAGAGAGAGACAACATGTGCCTTCTCCTGCCAAGATCTGAGTGCTATCCAGAAATCTGAAGAATGTTAGAGTGAGTCATTTTCTCTGGCATGATAGCCTCCTCCATGTAATATGGAGTGATATGCAGAACTTGAACATCATTTTTAAGCAATAACACATTTGTCAGAATGTGTCATTTTATGAGACACATTAGCAACAAACATAGACCAACAAAATAGAAAAATGGCCCAAATTGGCTGCAAATCCCCCAATATAAACCTCCAAAATTTGTTTCAGAGGCAACAAATTCAACCGATTGTTTACATTTTTTTTTTTTTAAAGTTGGTACATTATTTTAAAAAAGAAAAGTCATTATGCTATCAATACTACTAAAATTAAGAGTAAGAGTGCTGTAGGTAGCATCCTTACTTGTGACACTGGATTTTCTAGTTCTACTTGTATGTTCCAATTCCTTTTTGCAATGATCTGAGCTTATCTTTCTAGACCTCAGTCCTGTTAAAAACTATCATCATCATCATGTGCTGTCAGGTCAATTCTGACTTATTGCCACCTTTTTTTTTAGGATTCTCCAGGTAGACAATACTCAGAAGTGGCATACCTTCCCTTCTTCGGGAGTATCCTGGGACTGTGCAGCTTGCCCAAGGCCACACAGGCTGGCTTTATTCCCAGAAGGCACAGTGGCGAATCCAACTCCCAACTTCTGGCTCCTCAGATGGATACTTAAACCACTGAGCTATCCAGCCAGCTTGTGACCAATACCAGAACCAAATTTAATGGTCCTTCCACCCAGAAACTTTCCTTATTTTCACAAAACTACATAATTAAAGGGATTAAGGAACTTTTTGGTGAACATCATGAGATGTTTGAGAGTCAAAGACCATTGTTGATCTTCCTTAGATCAGATGTACCAGTGGACCTCATCTATTTTCTACTTAACACTATTGTAAGCCACCTCCTGCTGAAGTTAATACGAAAACTGGCACTACTAAGTGTCTTCTCTCTCTTTTTAACCAAAGTTATATGCACTCACCAGAATCTTTTTGGCAAAGACACAGCGTAAGGGCTTTCCATTTGGAGCTCTGACTATCTATCTGGCTTGCTATGAAAACAACAGAGCTTTTGGCTTCTGCACAAGGTTAGTAGGTTTCCTCTTGCACAGATGGTGGGGAGAGAGGGACTCCATGTGGAATGAGCTGTTCAGTGTGTAGTTAATAAGCCACACGATACTGGCAAATGCATTATAAATTGAAGCACTTAAGAGTTTGCCAGCCTTTTTAATCTACCCTGGCAGAATACAGTATAGGCACAACTGCCAATACATTACAGTAAACCTGCTTTCCACCAACACAAAAATTAAAAGGGAGTTGAACATGTTCCAAGAAAAGAAGTATGGAAAGGGTCTAATCAACGTCTATCAACCTTGACAGATGCATTGAACCTCCACCATGGAATATATATATCCCATCAAATACATATATATATATTTGATGGAGTGAAACATTGGAATGCATCGCTTACTCTGTTCTACTGAATTCTGGGGCTCACAGGGGCAGTGACGCCAGACTTAATTTGTCAAGGCCACCTCATGAGATCTGATCAGTTTCCAGGAGAATGTACCTGCCCTTGACATGACCCATGCCACTTCAGGAAGGCCAGGTCAGGACCATGGAAAGCTCCCAGTGAACCATGGAAGTCCTCTCTCCCAACAATGTAATGAAGGGATGCTTTCTCAGAGAAGGGCTGAAGCCACTTCGGACCTTATCAAGACTGATCTGAAGCAGGACATGTTCCTGGGGATTTTGCCTGGAAGTCAAAAGCAGAAAAGCCATATCCTCTAGAGGGGAAAGGTGAAGGTGTTGAAGATTCCTGAGTAGAGCTGCTTGAATCTCTTCTTCATGTACATCCTTTCAGATGCACAAGGGGCTACATAAGGCTGCATTTTTCTGAATATCAATGTAGTCTGATGACTCTGGTTTCTCAGAAGTGAAGTGTCTGCTCCAGGTTTTAGTTTGACTTCACAGAAGCTTTCCAACGTGATGAACCTAGCATCAAAATCAGTCCAGCACCATTGAAAGCTCCTTTGAAGTTTGGACTAAAGCTCGGTACAAATTCACGGTACCCACAAAATCTGAGTTGTGAGTCGATATAGTCATAGTTAAATATTAAGCATTTTCCCCATGTGAGCCTCTGGGAAGGCATTCCAGAAATGTTTATTTCCTTACAGATACATTAATAATGGCAAAGCACTGTACCACCAGCCACTTCAGGATCCAACCAGAAAATAAACACTCACATGGCACAGGGGCTGGGTTGTTCAGCTCTAATGTGACATTGATGTGATTTTAAAATAACTATAATTCCACTTGGATGCAAGACGATGATGCAGCACCATCAAAAACCATCTGAAGCTTGATTACACTGTATTTCCTTTGCTTTTATTTAAGAAGATTTATAAAAATAAGCTTGGCATATGTTTGGCATTTATCTCAGTGCATTGTGTTGGGGTGTTAATTTTTTTTAAGCTAATCTAGGCACATGGCAGTAAGCTTCTCATATTCCTTGTCCACTGAAGTAAATGACACTGTGTGATGTATCAGCGAGAGTTGAAGTTTTAAAGAATGAAATTCATTCTGCAACAGACAGGGATAGAACTGAGTTTTTCACTGTTTATTTGTCTATCTGTCTGTTTATGAAAAGTATTTGTTGGGTATACCGTGACAATATTTTCAGGAGAGCTCACAATACAAGACACAGCTGTTTAAAATCCAATAATAGTAAAAAATACTGATAAAAACATGATGTGAAACATTTACAGGAAATCAAACAGCTCCTATTCAAGAGAGATTACAAGGCCCGAGAACAGGTTAATAATGACACAAAAGTAGATGTGAGCAATTTAGGCTGGTGATGGAGATCCACTCTGGATTTTAGTCCAGACTTTATCTGTGCTATCTAAGGGGCTGAAACCTATCCGTGCAAATATGTTCTGCACCTTGGATACCCTCATCAAAGTTTGGAGTAAAACCCAATAGTGGATTCACCACCATCTGAGAAACTGGGGCCATCAGTCTTTGTTGCTGGGTCTTTCCAGGTAAACGTTATTGGGCACCACCTCTGAAAAGGCCCTGCCTCATTTAGGCAACTACAGATTTGATCAGAATTTGTCTACACTGAACATTTATAGCAATTTGATAGCACTTCAGATACCTGTACTCTTTCAGGTAGCCTCCTGTGATTAGTAGTCTGGTGAATTCTTTCCTCTAATTTAGGGGAATACACTAGAATCATCTAGCACAGAGTTCTAAACACCCCAGTAAACTACAGCTCCCAAGATCCCATTGGATGGAACCAAAATAAAGTGGCATTAAGTTGCTATAACTGTGTAGTTTCAATATACTTTCATGGATATTTCATATATTTAGAGATGGGACTTCATAGACGTCAAGGTCCAGATGGGCACATCCAGGGAATGGGATGACTTTCAGATATCTTAGCCCCAAGCCAGAAAAAGACTTCAGGGTTAAAACCAGAGCCTTGAATTGGGACTCTCTTCTTTTCCTTCGTCCCTGTTGTCAAGGTTACAGTCATACTGAAAACAACCTGAAATTTCCAGACTATTTTTTCAAACGCAATCTCCGTTACAATGCATGCCAGCAGTGCAAACAGGGATCAATGCAAAATAGACATGCACAGCCAGGCTAGCTGCACCCTGCCTGTCACTGCCTACATGGGAAGAGAAGCTGTCTGTAGTAGAAGCCACATGAGGAACATCCAAACTATGGGTTTTAGCAGCCAACAGTCTCCTAGTGAGTGCTGGTTTAAACAAGAAACAGAGCCAAAGAAGTAGGATGGACATGGGACACAGCAGCAGGATAATCAAAACAAAATACAGTAGGACCTCCTGTCGATGAGATCTATATCCACGGTTTCATTGATCCACGGTCTGAAAACATTATAAGAAAAGGAAAAAAAACCCTAGAAATACATATTTTCACCATGTATTTACCAGAACTGGCCACTAGAGAGAACTAGAGAACATGTTATGTATTTTTGTTGGTTGAATACATAGAATTGTCTCTGGTTCCCTCTAGTGGCCAGTTCTGGTAATACATGGTGAAATACTTTTTTCTGTCCCCCCCTTTACATAGTAAAAACATGCTATAGCTTTTACTATTAGCTTTCACTATTATTCACTGTTTTCAGCATCCAGGAAGTGGGGCTTAGAACCAATCCCCTGCAGATATGGGGATCCCACTGTAACCCTAAACAGGGTGTTGAGAAAAAGATTTTTCCAAACATGTGGACACGTTTTCATTTCCCCTGTCTTCCTCTGTCTCCATGAGAAGGAGAAAAGTCTGAAGAGGAATTGTTTTTGCTGCACAAGGAGTCTCTCCAGATTATTGGTGATCTTGTAAAATCTGGGTCACCAGTTGTGGACAGATGCTAACAGATGGTCCCCTCTTTAGGCTTTGCTTGTTTAAGTAGATACAGCAATGGGCTATGGACCAGGCTAATATTTTTTCACTGCTTATGCTTTCAAGTTAAACCTTTTGTGAATGCCTGAATCTATAATGGATCTATAGCTTCACAGAGGAACTGGGAAAGGAAACAATTTTTCATGAACTGAAGCCCAACAGTGTATTCACTATGTGGCCTATTTCACCTTACAGAACCTACTGGATCCATTAGGCACCATACTGGAATATGGGAAGGATGCTAGAACCCTTTTCACACAAAGGAATCAATCTGAAGTTTTCAGCAGAAGACACAGATATTCCTGTTGCACCCCTTTTTGACCTCCTTTTCCCCAAATCCAGCTCACCTTTCTACTTAACGATATTTAATAAGTTGTGAGCCACTTTGAGTGCTGTTACTGGACACACAGGAAACAAGTGAATAGACAGAAGGAAGAGCATATGTTTAAAGTTCCACTACAGCTTGCAGTCATCCGACTTTTGTTTAACATGAACTTCACGTACCATGTAATTCCTGATCCAATTACTCTGGCTTCTGATTAGTCTCCAGATCAACTTAAGGTGAGAGTTTTGATCTATAGCAACCTAAATAGCTTGGACATGAGCTCTCTGGAAGGCTCTTTCCTGATCAGTTACCCTATCAGTATTCTAAGATCTCAGTCAGAGATCCTGTTGCTTGTCCCACTGTCAAGAGAGGCATGATTATTGTTTTAAGTTAATGGATTCTAGCTGTGTAAATGCTTCTTGTGGAACAGATTACAATTAAATCAAAAACACAGTCACCTAGATCAAATTGGAAGTCCCACCTAAGAGTAGACTTATTGAATCGATTGCTTAACAGTGAATCAACACTTATGAAAATTCTATAATTTCAATGGACTGATCCTTCCTTCCTTCCTTCCTTCCACATCATCCTGACTGTGAAATGCCCTCCCGATGAGATCAGATCAGATGTACTGCTACTGAGTTTTAAATAAGGCTTCTGATGGATTTTATGTCACCCTTTTCCCCTGTTCGAAACATGGTTCCATTTCAGCTTTTAATCTGCTGTGCATATAGTTAATGTTATTACTGAGGGTTTTTTTTTAAACCAAATGTGGTACTTCTGCTTTAAATCATATATCCCCTTGGGGACTGTATGCAAAAGAGCAGCCAATAAAGGCATTTAATACAACCACCATTACCATTGATTTAGTGCAAGAGAATAAGAATTTGTAAGGTAACAATCTACTTGATTCAAGCCCCCCCACACACACACATGAAACTATGCACCCTTAAGTTGTTTACAGTTACATTGCACATATTTTCCCCAGACCCTTGGGAAGATAAATTTCAGACTTCTGGTAAATTCCTTGCAGATATGTTTTTAAATTTTAATTTTATTCATTTATTTATTTATTTTGCTAAACCTCACCCAGTGATTTCACACAACAAATATTGTCCAGCTCTGTCAGTGCAGGAAAACCCAACACTTTGCATTTTTTTTCTCTCCTTCAGATGAGTTAATCAAGGTTATAATAAATATTTTCTTCTTCTGTGAGTGTTACTAATCAGCATTCCAGCTGCTGCTTCTTCCGAACAAAGTTAATTGTATGAAAGCATGACTTGTTATTGTTGGCATCGTAGAGGTTGACTGAAGTAAGAAGCTCGGAAATGATGTTGCCAGCATTCATGGGGTAAGAATCAGCCCTTGCCAGTTTCTAAATTGTATTGTGAATTGAAGTGTCAGGATGCAGAGGGTGAAACGGGCATTTCAGCTTTGAATTTTTCTCTGACATGAACTGAAATAATTACATACGTAGTTGGCCAGGTTCTCTTTATGGGTGTCATGTAGGAAATACATGATTAAAATAAAAACATACTGACTTGGCTTTCATACCTGTCATTATAAAGGGAGGGTGATTAAAACTGGTGGAACTCACTGGTGATGATATTCCCATGTATTTAATAGTCCACATGCAACCCCAGATTTTGTGTTGCTATGTTCAAGAAGATGGCCCTTCCAGACTAGAGCTGTGACTCATTCTTAGGAAGTCAGAATGCTGAAAAACATTTCCTGAGAAATAATCATCAGAACTCTCTCTACCTTTAAAGCTCCTAATGTACCTCTAGTTCATGATTCCTTGAGAAATGAAAGCTTTCCTACCATATCCAATCTGTGCAGAGAAACCTTTAGTTCAGGATGTCAATATGTAAGCAAAACTTTGCCTTCCCTTATAAGCAGAGGATCATGGCTCTTTTGTCCATACAGCACTGAATCCACCCTGGGTTTCAGTGTGTCTGAACTAGGTTCAGCACTCTGGACAGCTCAATTTAGACCATACCAGGAATAGATTCACAATCCAACTGGTATTAGAGTTCTACCATTTTCCATAAGGAACAATATGCAGATTTCCTTGTGCAAAACTGTATTTTGGTGGTGCCAGTGCAATGCAAGCACACTGTAGTGTTCTCAAGGAAACCACACATTCATACCGGATTCAGCAGGATGAGAAGAACTGCCATCTAAAGTTTGGTGCTAATAATCTGACCTGCAAGGAGGAGCAACATGGTAGTTCCACCATTCAGTCTCTTGTTTCTATTATCCTTTATATGCAGAGGGTGATCCTCCACAGGGAAGAACCTATAGAGGTTCCCCATGTTACCTGGAGCTCCAGAAATCCAGACAAATGGCTAGTGGTAGCATGCTGTCCTTTTTCATCTGTTTGTTATACTCAAATGCTTAGTGTCCTTTCTGAAAGCCTGCATAGGGCTTAGATGAACGCAACACACTGTACATGGGGCTGCCCTTGAAGACTGCCTGAGTTAGTACAAAAATTTTTGTCTTGGGCTATTGAGGGAAAGTGGGTATTATAATCATATCACACCAGTGGTATAGAATCGTCACCAGCTCAGCATACATTTACAGGCCCATTTCAATGTGTCAGGATTAACCCTGCATAATTCTGGAGCACTGCAGCTGTCTTTCTCATATCATCTTAGCAGAAGGGTGAGATCACAGTCAGAATTGGAATAGATGATTCTTTGAAATCCCTTGAAAAGTGTGTTTATATGCATGGCCTTGCATATCTTAAAACTTAAGAAGCAGTGTTTCAGGTTGTATGCTTCTGCTCCAGTAAGATCATTAAGGTCCTGCTTTTATCTTTCCATTTAGCCTCTTAATATGTTCTTTTGTTCTAAATATGACAGTATTTATGTCATATTATTTCTAAGGGTGGGATTTAGAGAGCATTTTTTTTCCCTGCACTTCGTAATCAGATATTTCTCAAGATGCATTTTGTTTCAGTTTTCTTTCAGGTGGAAAAATCTTCATTTTTTTCTTGGCTCCTCGCAAAGTGAGATGAAACAGTTGTAAAAAAGAGAGAGGAGTTATGAAGAACTAAATTAATCCACGTTACTTCAAAGTGAGTGAAAAACACAGCAATTTCTGGAGATCAACTTTTGGAAGAAGGGAACACATTAGCGGTTCAGACAGCCTCTGCTACATGTTCTAGTAAAGAAAACAGCACTGCATTAAGAGAACAACCATGCTAATTGAATGGAAATGGAACTGTCTTCCATTAAATTGAAATGCAATTAGCATTAAATAACATGCTAAGGCAGAAGTGACTGGAAATGTTTACATCTATTTATCCACTTTCAAGTGAATTATAACATTCTAGCTGTGAAGAAGAAGAAAAATGTGTATGAATTTTAAGGCTCTCCCTCCCAGAATGGTCGAGAATATTTCTTTATTTCCTTCAATTTAAAAATGATCAAAATCTAGGAGCACGCATCTAAAGCTTCAAGGACAGTCCACATACTGCCTTGTAAAATAAGATGTTTTCCACCATTCAGGTGATGAAATGTAATTCCTGGTTGGCAATATGCCACCACCTGCTCACCCATGATGCCTGATTTCCGCAATAGTAGCTCATTTCATAAAGAAGGGATGAGTACTGTTCTGGCTGCTAGAGCCGGACAAGGAATCAGATATTGGAAAATTTGTTTGTTTGTTTGTTTGTTTCTTCGTTCGTTCATTCGTTCGTTCGTACCCCACCTTTCTCCTTAAAAGGACCCAAGATGGTTGCAACAATTAAAAGACAATATTTAAAAGCTAAAAAAACCTGTGAGTATAGAAATATATATTAAAAATTTAAACAATTATTCTTTTTAAAATGGTCAATAAAATCAATACTGAAACCACATTTAAAAACAACAGAGCACAACAATCCATTTCAAAAAAATCCCTTTCAGGCCGCCAATCACTAAGGAAAAGTCTGCCTGAAGAGAAAGGTCTTTTCCTGCTTGTGGAAGGACAGCAAAGATGGGGCTAGGCTGGCCTCCTGTGGGAGGGAGTTCCAGAGTCTGGGAGCAGCCACAGAGAAGGATCTATCCCGTGTTCCCACCAGATGCACCTGTGAAGGTGGTGGGACCGTGAGAAAGACCTCCCCTGATTATCTTAATTTCCAGAGAGGCTCATAGAGGGAGATATGGTCTTTTAGATAGCTTGGACCCAAATTACCTTTTTTAAAAGCTACAACGATTAGAATCTAACAGACAGGATGCTCAGAACAAGATACTGCTTGTGAGAACAAAAAACTGCAAGGAATAAAAATCTGCAAGAGGACATAATATTCTACAGACCTTTGTGGTTCTTTTTGCATATTTCATGATCTTGACGTTTGGAATGAATCCAAAAACTTTCCTCCCATCTGCTCCCAACACTAATCGATGGTTTATTTCACCCAAACAGGGAGGGACACCATTTTCAGTCACTGTCTCTCCCTGATAACCCCTCAAAAATCTGCTCACATGGAACAGTGGGGCCATCTTTAGCAGAGTAGCAACCACGAAAGTCTAGGAATTTGAGAGGAACTCCCTGAAAACCTTGCCCAGCATCCTTCTGGTGATTTCAGGGCATGCAACAACACAGATGGGTCCAAATACAGAGACACACTTGGAAGAACAACTTTCCCTAGCAAGGGACACCCTGAGAAAGAACAGCTCCTCCCTTACTTATTTTAGTTTCATTAGCATCCGGTTTTTCCTTTAATGAGCTCAAGGTCATGTATGTGACTTTCCCCATGTGATCGTAAAAAGAACGGTGTCAGATAGGGCAAGTTGAGTGTGACTGCCCCAAGGTCAACTGCTGGGTTTTATAGTTCACTGGAGACTAGAACATAGACCTCCTACGTTCCAAGCTGACCTTTTAAGCACTACATCATCCTAATCCTTTCATATACCTCCCAACTGGCAGCAAGACAGAGAATACTGCCTTTCCAGTTAACTTAGGGACAACCTGGTTTTTGTCAAAGTCCATATGCCATCAAAAATTTCTCAGGGTCTGCATACCATCGATGCTCAAAAGTAACTTTTCTCTTCGGATCTCTCACTCTGCCTCTTTCTGTCCTTTCTCCCTTCTTCCCTGTCAGGTTCCCAGGAAAGGAGAAGACTGCTGTTGCCAGAGGGTTGAACCACATACAGCCCTCAACCATAATGAACTTCTGGATAGCTCAGCGGTTTAGGCATCTGACTGCAAAGCCAGAGGTGGGGAGTTCAATTCCCCACTGGGCCTCCTTGACTTCTAGCTCTGCAGTTCTAACATCATTCATTCATTCATTTGTGGCCCTCAATATGTGGCCATGTGTGGACCACATATAGTAAGGTCTCAGGGTGCCCACCCTTGACCTAAATAGATGGAACGGGTGCTATAATTAGGCTGATATTCCTTCTGAACAACCCCTTCTTGGGAAAAAGGCCTTGTCCAACAGCTCAAGGTTCCACACCACATTCTCTACTTAGAGAACACCATAATAGTTTCATCCAGGCTTCAATAGACAGTCAACAACAATAGCCAGTACTGTGCCTTTGATTTCCTGACATGAACAACTCTAATCCGACATAAAGCTGGTGCAGGCGTGTCAGAAAAAGCTTACAAGAAGTTAGAAGGTAGACTCTTCCTTTGTCAGGTGCAAAAGATTTGCCCCTCTTCTCTGTCTTGTCTATGTTTATTCTAGCTAGGGATGCTGTTTGCTAAAGAGAGATTAATCCAACTGTTCTCAATGGACAGGAACTGTAAACGCTTCCCTTAGTTTGGATACCAACAACAACAACAACAACAAGGTCTATTTGTGGGCAAACAAAGCTAGAAAACCATGTTGTTTTCAGAAAGCTACTCTGCTGCTTCCAGAAGGTTCTCTGGCAGTTCCAGCATTGTTCTTGAAAGGGGACACGCATTGTTCTAGTTCATTTGGTTTTATTTTCCTCTGTTTTTAATTTTTTTCACAGAGCAGAAAGAGAAAAAAGGAAAGAAAAAGAGGGAGGGAGCACTGTCTTACTGATGGGCCTGCTATGTAATTTGAACACTGAGTCATGACTATTGTAATGATACACTAGGAAAGCCTGCAGCCATCGTTTATTTAAATCATATTTATTTATTTGGTTCGTGAGTGAGCGAGCGAGTTTTAGTTAGTTTGATTTCTTTTTTGCCCTTCCCCTCTGGAAATAACTGAAACAGTAGCCTTCCTCATTTGTAAAAACTGAAATATAATGTTGTCTTTCCACACACAAACACACATGCACACCATTTCTGAAAAACAGAAAACGAAAACAATATTCTAAAAGCAAAGCATCAAATCGCTGAAATTCTTCTGCCTGGCAAGGTAAACATCTGCTGGATTTTCTTCAACGAGAGAAAGAAGGAGGTCCATAATCAGCTTCTTTTTAAAAGGCGGAGCTTAATCTAAATTCTTAAAATCAAATCTTAAATCTTAAGATCTTAAATCTTAAAATCAAATCTTAAAAGGTGGACCGGTTGGTTCAACGTTTTCTCCTCCCTATCTGTGTATATATCGCAGAAAAAGAAGCTGCAGGGTTCCTACACAAAATGCTCTAATCTATGTAAATCAGAATTAATTTATTTCATCTCTCCTTTTTAAACAAAGAAAAAAATAATTATCTCATGAAAACACAATGATGTGAACGCCATTTGAAAGCACCTCAAACAAACTAAAAATAATTAAAGATGAAGGAGTGGAGCACAGCAGTTAAAAAATGATCTCTGTTGCCGGTCTGTGTTGTAAACTGCCCAGAGTGGCCTTCGGCCAGATGGATGGTATAAAAGTTAAATCAATCAATAAATCAATGAATCAGTCTCAGCAAGGAGTAGACCATTGACTCAATTGCTCAATGATGTCAGTTTTGTTTAGTTTATTATTATTATGGTCCATGACCAACAAACATAATGCTGGTTAGATTTATATGGCAGTCACAATGCTAATACAGAAGGGAAAAGGATAAAAGGAATTTATAGCTTAAAATCATTATCCATGTAATCTTTGTGTATCTTGCATGCAGCTGTGAGGGAGTTTTGTGCAAGTAAGTGCAATCTGGGGATTAGGGCCTAAAAGTAGTTCATGTGAGATCTCAGGACAGACCAAAAACCGGGTAAGTAGAGGGAGGAGCTTAATAGTATGGTAGAACTTCATGGTAGAACTGGCAGTGCAACATTTATTTATTATTTCTTTAAAATATTTTTTTATCCCACCTTTCTCCTTAAAAAGAACCCATGGCCACATAACACGTGTGGTTGATTCTACTGTACCATCACCACAGGGGCAAACCTCCCTCTGAGAGAAGGGTATGCCATCTAGCTAGTGAAAAGGCCCTGTGGTGGGTCAGGAGTTCCAGGAGAGAGATGCCAGTGATATAAATCCCACTGAGTCAGCTCTAGTTGGGATGAGCAAAGAACACAGGTCTACATCCTTAGCCTGCAATCGGTTGTCCAAAGCCTGCCAGCAGAATGGGAAGAGGAGTTGTGTTGGAAAGGGAGCAGGCCCTGATAATGTCCTGTGCCACGACACCAACAGGGAGCAAGATCACATGACCCCCATCCCACACATTTAAATACCAGTTATGTTGTCTTTCCACATCCTAGACCATGGACCCAACATTAAGCCAACCGTGAAAGGAAGAGATAAAATCCCATTTTAGTCTCCTCTTATGTAATCACTGGCTGGATAGCTCAGTGCTTTAGGTATGGTTGGGAGTTCGATTCCCCATTGTGCCTCCTGCATGTAGAGCCAACCTTTGTAGCCTTGGGAAAGCTGCACAGTCCCAGGGCACCTCCAGAATAAGGGATTGGTAAGCCATTTCTGAGTATTCACTACCTGGAAAACCCTGGAAAGGGTCACCATAAGTCAGAATTGACTTGACCAACAGATGATGATTATTTGTATGTAATCACAGGTTGACTTCATTTGGTAGTGGATCAAATCAACTTTTCTCCCTCTTTTGGCTTCTCAACTTTGAAACACTGTTTAATTTTCTTTTTTTAAGATTGCTCCAAATGAAGTTCTTAAGAATTAGAATGTTTCTATTTTTACCCGTATAATTACCTCCTTCTCAAAAGTGCTTGCAGGTATGAGGAACAAAATTATTTATTCCAGGCCTGGAAAGAGTAATTATAATAAGGTTTTGATTCTGAAAATAAATTTCAGAGGGATCAGTCATCTTGTCTTCAAGGCACCATGGGGTGTGTGCCTGAGGGGAGTGATTGCTTTCTGATACCAGGGAAACAAGACTTCTCCTGGATGTTATTGCTCCCTGCCGGATGGATATTCAGAGCCAGCAGCTGTTGGATACATCAGAGAATTGCATTGTATTGGTTTTGGACTCTGCCATTTTGGGGGAAAAAAGATCTTGATAAAGCCTTGTCATCTAAGAAAGAGTGGGTCACCCTGACACTCAGCAGCTTCCTTTGGGTCCAGCGGGCTACAAGACAGGGTCATTGTTGACAGTATGGCTTTTGAGAAAAGATCCTCCTTGAAAACCCAGACAGCTGCTGCTGGTCAGAGTTGACAGTATTAGGCTAGCTGGGCCAAGGATGCAACTAATATGGCTATTCCATCTTTGCATGGGAAAAAGTCCCCAGGTTCAATCTCTCCAGAAGAAGTTTGGAAAGGCATCTACCAAACTGTACATTATAGTTAAAGCAACATTAGAAGACCATATTCCTCAAATGCTGAAAGCATCTGAGTGTCACAACAGGACCTCTTTACCCACACACCCTGGAGTTTAGTATGATTTGTTTTGCAATAAATGATTGGCAATTAAGTGCTGGCTTTGTTTGCAAGTATTATTGTTCATTCATGTAGGTCCTCCCCAATCATGCATCTTATTTAATAAGATAAACAATCTTATTATTAAGATTTTATTTGATAAATTCTTGCATTCTTATTTAATAAGGTCTGAAATCTTAAATTATCAAGAGTCAGGGGAAAAAATCCATAATCAATATCAATTGCCAAAAGAGAGTCTTTATATAAATTTTCCACTTTTTTCATTCTCATAGACGAAATCGAAAAGTTTTCATCCTGGGTGAGATTATGAGACTTTCTCCTCTTTTTGTTCGTATTTTACCACATTTTTGTGAAAAAAAATCACCTTTTTTCCACACACACAAAAAATACCTTGCATTTTGTGCAGAAAACCTTTTTTCACATAAGATCTAATATTTCTGCCAAAATAGGGTATCTATTACAAAATACAAATTCTGCGTATACACAAAATATTATTTGGGGAATGTTGTTGCAAATGAAAATAATGCACTGTTGTGTAGGAGCAAAAAAATAAAGAAGTCTTTTGTGAGCCTTTGGGTTTTTTTGGTTTTGTTTTTTGCTGAGAATGAAAAGAAGGGAGTGTAAAAAGTTGTAGCAAACATATGCAACTGTAGGCAAATTAGGGAGTCGTGTATAAACCCCCGTGGCTGAAGAGTTAGATTGCTACTTTTCTGACTGGCCTACCTCATCATCTTCATCAACCTCATCTTAGAATTGCAGAGATGAAAGGGACCCTATAGATCATTGGATCCAGCCCCTGTCAAAGAGGCACAAAGGGGGAACTGAACTCCCAACCTCTGGCTCCACAGCCAGATGCCTAAACCACTGAGCAATCCAGCTGTTCTAATAATAATCTCAGAACTGCAGAGCTGGAAGGGACCCTGTAGATCATCAAGTCCAGCCCAGGGGAGGCCCAGGGGGGAATCGAACTCCCAATCTCAGGCTCCAGAGCCCAGGGCCTCAACCACTGAGCTCTCCAGCCTGATCCCTGGCTGACTGGCAATGTTACTGAACTGGTATGAATGCTATGACATTAAACTGGTCCTCATCTTCTCACCCAATGTACAGTCTAGCCAGAGGGCTCCCCCTCCTCTCCCTCCTGCCATAGTAAAGGACGAGACTGCATTTAGAGTAACAAAGCACCTTTCCGTGGAGAGAAAACTAATCAGTTACTATAACTTCCAAATGTCCTCTTGATTAATTCGCCGCACACCGTAGCATTCACTCGGAGATGAAAAGCCTTTGTGACTTTGGTGTGGTTTCAAATGGACAGGTTGCTGTTTTATTGAAGGCCCAGAGAGGAACTGCTGACTCAGGGAAATCCTTGATGGCCACGAGCACTGGACACCAGAGCGCCTATTGATCAGTCCTTCATTAATGCAGCAAACACAACTTGTTTTGGCAAGGGCTTGCATGACCAAACCGGAGGAGCAGCTGGGTTTCTGTTTGGCTTTCATGCCCAGCCTCGTTTCAGATTAAAGACATATGTGGTTCCCTTGTTTTGTTCGTCAGCTACAGCCACCTGTTTCCATCATCAAAGCTCCAAAAGTTATACCTTTGGGGGGATTTTTTTATCTCAGTGCCTACGTATTTTCAGTGTGAGCCCCTCAGACATAGCACGGTTGAGGAACTATAGTTTCCTACAGGCCCTGGAGTCTCTGAGATGAAGAGGTCCAATCCTGTAAATGGCCAGGTTCCTGTATCTGAAGAGACTGAATCCTCAGATAAAAGTGGACCTAGGACTGGATTTAAAAAGACTAGTTCAGCCCATGTGAACACTACAGGTTGAAAGTGTTACCCCCCATGAGGTACTCATCCCCCTCTATTCAGCACTGCTTAGGCCTCATTTAGAGTCCAGTTCTGGACACCACACTTCAAGAAGGATGCTGACAAATTGGAACAAGTTCAGAGGAGGACAACAAGGATGATCAGGGGACTGGAAACCAAGCCCTAGGAGGAAAGACGGAAAGAACTGGGCATGTTTAGCCTTGAGAAAAGAGGCTAAGCGGGGATATGATACCACACTTCAAATACTTGAAAAGTAGTCATAGAGAGGAGGGGTGGGATCTGTTTTTGATCAGCCTAGAGTGCAGGACACATAATAATGGGCTCAAGCTACAAGAAGCCAGATTTAGGCTGAATATCAGGAAAAACTTCTTAACTGTTAGAGCAGTACAACAATGGGACCAGTGACCTTGGGAGAAGGTGGTGAGTGCTCCAACACTGGAGGCATTCAAGAGAAAATTGGACAACCATGTGTCAAATCTGCTGTGATTTGTATTCCTGCCTTGAGCAGGGGTTTGGACTCAATGGCCTTAGAGGCCCCTTCCAACTCCTTGATTCGATGATTCTATGAAAGCACAAAGCTGAAAATTTTGGCTAGGCAAATTACTAGGCTGCAGGGAAAAGCTCCTCAGGAGAAGACACCCTCAAATGAAAGCTATTCCTCCTAGAACAGTGGTTCCCGAGCTTAAGGATCTCAGATTCTCTAGGTTTTTTGCCATGACTACTAGTCCAATCAATTTCACTTGTTCAGTCTTGAGTCATTATTGGATTCTGAAACAGGAGGTTGGGAGGAATATCTCTCCAGGGCCTTCTCTCTCTGGACCTATACCTCCTCCATGCATTGCATATAGGTGATGAAAGGAGTCTGCCATAATCCCTAAGGATTTACTAATTTTTCAGGTCCATGGCCTGCAAGGCTGTTAAGAAAAGAGGGCACACCTTTGTTATTTTCTGTCACTGGGCAGAAGCTGCCAAATGATGGATTCTTCATTTTTGTCCTTTGTGAATTATGTTCAAAGGAAATCCCCTAATTTCAAAATGCTTATCTTGGGGGGGGGGGGGATCTGCACAAACAACTCTGCAATCAATGGGGGGGGGGAAACTGATAAAAGAAATGTGTGCATTGAGAAAAATTAAGAAAGTAGGTGCCCCGAGTAAAATATCCACCAGAGTATGCAAGAATCTCCATGTAGGGAGAAGAAAGTGATGTACAAACATAAACTGTGAATCAAGGATGGGACACAGACCTGGGACTGGAAGAAGAGCAACACAATCATGTTTTGGGGGAAATGTTATATCCTTCACACTGAGGTCTAGAAACATTTACAGTACCATTGCTATTGTTAAGTGTGAACTCTGTGGACAAGGAAGACTTGATTGGTGGTGTCTCCTAAATGAGACACTTCTTTCCATCTGATATTTACCTGATAGTTGAAAGAGCTAAGATTTGTTAAAGGATGTGTGTGTTTTTATAAATAAATAAATAAATAAATAAATAAATAAATAAATAAATAAATAAATAAATAAATAAATAAATAAATAAATAAATAAATAAAAAGCTTTTAGTGTAGGAAATGAGCCTGGAAGCTGTCTTTCCATCTGTACAAACACAAAGCCTGTGTGAACGGCAGAAGGGTGAGAACTGGATGTTGGGAACCGAGCTCATGCTTTGGTTGTGAAAGAGCTTAAACTTCCATTCCTGGCATGTGTGGTTTGAAAGAATCTCAACCAGCATGACTAAGAATGGACTTTGCCTTAGACCTTGGGGCATCCCTACTGGGCAGGGTACCAAGAACACTGTACACCAATACCCGCAGTATGAGGCAGCTTTGAGTATTTACAGCCAAGCCAAGCTGAGAGACAGCGATTAATTTGGTTATACTCCTTCTTTTTACCTCTTCTTTTAAAAAGAGGAACCTGAATACTTTCAGCAAGCCTGCAGTACGGCAACTTAACTGACGTACTTCTAAGGTGGCAGGCAAAGTTTTTCTTCTAGGATTTCAGTGTTCTGGAAAGGAAAGAAATTAACTGCAAAACCCCCATCATTAAAACATAATCATTTAAGCTGAGTGGTGATGAAAGGAAAACGGAGACTTCTCCCCCTCCCCTTTCCAAAGCTATTAATTCTGAGTGGAGATTTGTCAACACTGTGATGCCAATGACCCAACGCTCCTCTCTCTCTCGCCCCACTGAGAAAAGCCCACAGCATGTTATTCAAGTGCCAATGATGGGTATGGGAGGAGAAAGAAGTTCATGTTCCAACTTCTGATGCCCCAGATCTCTGAAACGTAAATGCTTTGTCTTTAATGAATGCCATGGTCTTTGTGATATCCTCTGATGAATGTCAAGGCATTTGTTATTCATGGCTGATAACTTCTTTAAGGGATCGTTGCCAGAAGGGGATAAAGCTTCTGAGATAAGTCCTTTCCCTTGAAACCACAACAGGCTACTCAAGCAGAGTCCAATAATTTCCATTGTTAAAAACATTCACAATTATGCCTAGCAAAGAGTTTCAATTTCTACAGCCAGGTGGGTTTCCAAAAGATCTTTGCCAATGGCCAGCAGTGAGTCTTGTCCAGAGCGAGGAGCTGAAATGCCACATTAGAGAGATGGCTTGTATCTTTTGGAAAGTATAGCCTTGAATTTCTCCTCTGGATTCTGCCAAACAAATGCTAAAGTAAGAGTATGATAGTGCTAGCAGCAGTTATGGTTGCCAGGTTCACACCATCCCATTCTCTGGCAGGACCAAAACTCAGCTCTTGCGATGACTCCAGAGTGGACCTCTGACTGATGCCACAATGGTCAGGCAGAGTAGAATTGGTTGGGGGCTTCAACTGTTTCAAAGTCAGCTAACTCCTAAAAACAGGCATGATGGGAAAATGGACCCAGGATCTGGTAAAACCCAGTTAACCAGACAGGATGGAAACCTAGAGCCAGAGGGGGAATCATTTGCTTGTGTCTGGATAGGTGGTCAAATATATTCACTAGTTGCCACCATTCCTGCTAGGGCCTGAATTCCAAGGATGTTGGCAAGTCTTTGGGTCTGAGTCTCAAGTCCAAGTTAGAGTCCTTGGTTCCAAGTCCCAAGTCCAAGTCTTTGATACTCATACCAAGTCCCAAGTCCATTAACATCCATTGACCTGTCAGGTATGGACACTTGAATTGCTCTTGTAAGATACACAGGCCTCAGGAGAGAAGAGACAGTGTATCCATGGCCAAGAAACCAAGCCATCTTTGATTACCACCATCTCCTCATTCTGCTGACTGTGTGTCCTTTAAGGTGCTGATTTTGTTCTAAGGACAATCAATACTCCATAGAGCTTTGAAGATGGAAATGGCCACAGGGCTTCTTCCAGGGATTAATCCATCCAGTACTGCAAAGACAGCTGTTGCAAGCCCCACCATCCATATTTAACCCAACATGGTTTATCTTGTCTCGTTCTTCCCCCCCTTAGGGAGCAGCACCTCTTTTTCTCCTCTCCTTCCTGGCTTCAAATCAGTGAAAACATTTGGCTCAATCTGGGTTGCAAAATTCCCCCTGCTGTTTCCCTTGATTGCCAGTCCCTTTCATGTTTGTGGTTGACAGGGAAACAAGGCAACCTTCGTCTTCTTGGAAACAGCCCTGTGAGGCAGGCAAGCCACTTCTGTTACCCCCCTATTGTAACTGGATGGATGGATGGCAGATGTAAGGAGAACACCTAAAGCCACTCTGGTGATGTATGAAAAGGGCCTTGCTCCTTCATACCTCTGACTCACAGTTGTTACTAGCAGGGATGTTGGCAAGTCTTCGTGTCTGAGTCCCAAGTCCAAGTCTTTGGGTCCAAGTCTAGAGTCCTGAGCCTCAAGTCCAAGTCTCAAGTCATTTGCTGGCACATGCACAGAAACAGCGGGGTGACTTTCTTGGAGCCATTTCCTGCTTCTGCACATGCACCCACTTATCAGCTGGGCAACGGGTGCATGAGAGGAGGCAGCAGCCACCTCCTGGCAGGGAAGCTGGACCAGCTACCTGAGGGTGGCAGCAGTGGCGAGGGCAGGGAGGGACTCAAAACATAACTCCAAAAATTGATTGAGTCGTGAGCGGAGTCCAAGTCTTTTATAAAAGACCCAAGTCAAGTCACCGGTGCGACTTAAGTTGGACTCGACTCATCCCTGTTACACAGCTCTTGTGTTCCTACCTTTTCCTATTTATGTGCCAGTAGATTTTTTTCTGCCTTACAGATGTCTATCTGAGAAACACTCTAGCCTGTTTCCAACTCTCCATTTGGGACTGCTGGGTTTGTTTTCAGAGCTGGGAGGCTGACAACCCGGCTGAGCTGAAAATATCCCCGGTTTGCTTTCGTCTTGCCTCAAAATCTCATATCCCCAACACTTTGCCTCAGGCTATGATTGCTTTCTTCACTGACTCTTCCTATTTTACTCTTTCCCTGTCCCCAAGATCCAGCTGAGTTGGGGAAAAGCTTCACAGGCTTGCCCATGCAAAGCAATATTGTTTCAAGTGACTAGGTATGCCAAAGGATCCCTTCTCTTTGAGACCCAGAGCTTTGGTGGACACCTCTACCTATCCTGTGCCATGCCATTGGGGACGGTGTGTTATTTCATCGAAAACTTGGCAAAAAAGAAAAAAAAAGCTTATCAGAAGACTTTCTCGGCTGCAGTGACCTGGGAAAATTATTTTTTGAGCCTGCCTCTCTCCACAAACACATTCCCTGAAAGGTTATTTTGGCAAACATTTGGCAAATGTGGATCTCCACCACATTTGGCCCATTGTTTCCAGTTCCCATTAAGCAGTGCCAGATGATGATACTGCAGCCAGTGAGGGTGGTGAGTCTGCTGTTGATTTTCATCCAGGAGCTGTCCAGAGTACTGAATCTTCTCTCCAAAACTCCCTCAGCCACCTTGGAGAGCTCTCTCAAAGTTCAGAAGAAAACTCATTGACTATCAAGTAGTTGTGTTAATCTGTTACAGGAACACAAAAACAGCAACAAAAAGAATACTCTGGCATCTTAAAGACTAACACATATATTTCTTTGGGAGCCTTCATTGATTCATGGGCCTGAAGAATTGGTTCTTGTCCCATGGATCTGGAAAAGGGGGTGATATCCATGAAACACACACTAGAATAAATGTGTTGAAGCATGCCACAACACTGTGGTTTTGTATTCATTTTCTTTTTTTCTGTTGCTGCAGGGTTTGCAGCTCTTATTACCTTTCCTTCATTGTAATGGTGTAGCAAATACTTGCAATTTTTCTCGTCCTCAATGAAATTCAAACGACTTGATGCCTCAAGACTCCCCATGGGGGGGGGGGGAATGGGATTGCCACTGTGAAATTTCTCACTCCTGTAGTTGAGCAAAAGTACCTCTGTGTGTTTTCACCAGCGGCTGCACTGGAAAAAAAGAAAACAAAACAAAACTCTCTTGTATTTTGCATTAAGTACTTTGGGTAATATCCTGTTTTTTAAAATTGCATTTAATTTATTTTTCAAATACATACAATGCAGAAGTTGTTGATGTTGCTGCTGCTGCTATTTATTCCTTCCCACATGCACCTTAGTTAGTTAGTTAGTTAGTTAGTTAGTTAGTTAGTTAGTTAGTTAGTTGCTGTCTTTCTCCCCATAGAGGACACAAAGTAGCTTACAACAATTAAAACTGTACAATAATAACAGATTTAAAATGCTATACAATATTATATTAAAACACAATTAATCAAGATTGAAACCAAGATTTAAAGAGCAAAAGGCAAAGTGTGCTGCTTATATGCCATCCCATGGTGTTTAAAGCACTCTCTGGATGCTTTACAATTTAATTATGCAGGCTACACATTGCTCCCCACTTCCCGTGAGCTGGGGACTCAATTAACCAACCTCAGAAGGATGGAGGACTGAGTGAACCTTGAGCCAGTTACTAGGGATTGAACTCAGGTTGTGAGCAGAGTTTTGGCTGCAGTACTTCAGTTTAACCACTGCGCCATGAGGCTCTTTTTGAAATCTCTAAATTTCATAAATACAAAGTTCCTGAGACCCCCCAACGTATTGCTTAAAAGCCCGCCTGAAGAGGAAGGTCCTTGCCTGATGACGGAAGGACAAGAAGGAGGGGTCAACCTAGCTTCTCAACGTAAGGCATCCCACAATGTGGGAGCCACCACTGAGAAGGCCCTCTCTCATGGCAGTGCCCTGTTGCCTAATGTGGTGTAGAAGCAAAACTGTGTACAAGTCCATTCTTCAATGAAAGCAGCCTCCCCATCGTGTATTCATTCCCATGCCATTTGCCTGATTAGCCACACACAACCAGTCACAGAATAAGGACCCTACCCAAGTCAGAAAAAAATGCTTTCTGGATTTAAACGACAGGGTATTAACCGGGGCATTCTCTAAAGCACAAAACTCAGAACTGTGAACATTTCACTTTAAAAAGGTTGGCGTGCTGAATCGAAATGCACAAAAGCTCTTGTAATTTTACCCTGCAGGGAGAAAAACTTTTTGAAATGTCTCATTCTCACCTTCAAGAATGAAAGAGCGAGAGATTTACCTCTCTGCCTTGTAGCGCGGGTGGCTTTAAGTGGAGGATTGCGTGAGGTCACTCAAGTGAGAACCCGTAGCTTAGAGGCAATGGGCCAGCGTTCTTGTGGCCACGGTTTCAAGTCTGCAGCTAAAGGGGAATTCAAGCCACAGACGCTTCAGAAGGAAAATGCTTTTGAAATGGAATGTATCATCTCTTAGTATGGATGGACATGCCTAGCCCACCAGAGTGGGGGTATTCAATTACTGAGCTGATATAACTTAATAAAGTGGCTTTGGAAAGTCAAGACATGCCTAAAAGCAGACTTCTTTTTTTCTCGTTACAATTATAACAAGTATCATTACCTCCCTTTTGACCTGCCATGCATCACATCACAGCAGCTCAGCTGGAGACCGCACTGTTAGCTGCAGAAAAAAGAAGCCATACCCATATTAAATGTGCCGTTCTTTATTTTCTGATCTTGGGCTATTAGTAAAGACAACGTATCAAAGACTGAATGGAGTGTGTGCACTCACACACACCAGCGAGCACATGCACACACGCACACACAGACATCAAAGGCTGGATGAAATGGGCTTGCTAGCTGCAGAAGAAAAACATAAGACTTGTGCCTTGAACAAAGTGAAGGTCACACTAACCCAGCGTCTTGTTTCCAATAATGACAAACCCAGATGTCTCTGAGAAACTGACAAGGAACGAATGCTTGTTTGTTTCTAGTATCTGGTGTTTGGGGTACACAGCCACTGAATGTGGAGGCTCTAGTTGTCTCTCTTCCTCTCTTCTCATGGACTGACCAATACTTTGTGAGTTTTTCCAAACCACCTGCCTATCTAAGAGCCTTTTTTGGACTGTAAAGTCCCAGGATCCCTCAGCAAGCATGGGCATGTGGGTTAAAAGACAGGGGATCTGGGGATTTGTAATCCAAATAGGAACTCTTCTGTTTTCTCTCTTCTTTTTCCTCTTGTTCTCATTTGTGTTCTTTATTTAGTTACAGTGAGCCAGACATGACACACCGTTGCAAAGGGCACATTCACCCTGAAATTATCCAGCAACAGAGAAGCTTCAGGAGAGCCTCCCTTCACTTTCGCATGTGTTTTCCCCACTACTCTTTGCATGAGTACATTGAGCTGAGATGCAGAAGGTGAGAATTTTTCCAAAGTGCCATCCACAGTGGAGGAAGGCTTTCTACAGCGCCCTTCGTTGTAGATGTTCACAAGGTAGCCAAAAAAAAAACCAAACAAACAAACATCCCTATATATATGCAACAGCTGGCTGAATTGCTCAGTATTTTAGGTCTCTGACTGTGGAGCCAGAGGTTGAGAGATGATAATTAATGAAAACACTGTTTGATCCATCAGGACAGCCAGCTCTGGATTAACCATTAAGCAAAAATAAGCAGGTGCTTAGGGCATCAACAAGGGAAGGAGGCACAACAGAGTGTTCTTTCAGTACTAGATTAACCACGGACCACAGTGCAAATGGTTCCCCCTACTTAACACTCCCTCCTTCACCCTCGGCTCTCTCCCTCCCTCTCAAGAGCCCCAAAAAAACCACATCCCTACCTAAAGGAGATGAGTATGAACCAGTAAAAACTGAAAAAAAAATATAAAGACTCTCCTAGTGAGAAAACTCACGTTTTGAGTGAAATGATAAATCATCATCATCATCACTTGATGTGTTTTTCTATATTTTTACTTCTGTATTTTGGGAAGTTGGGTGGGGATATGGATAAAAATAGCTGCTGGTCTTTTAGACCCATGGCTGCTGCACGATATGTGCAAGCCAAAGAAATAACAGCCACTGTTAAGAACACCCCCGAAGGGATTTTAAGCTCTTGGTTGAGCTTTTCAGTTTACAGATTCTAACAAAATCTGTCTACATTAATCAGAGCCTGAAAGTGCAAGATTTGGCTGGAAGCCAGTAATTTGATTGTATCTATGAACTTGCATGGAATATGTAGTTCTTTGTTGCCACATGATATACAATTAAATTACCATATTTTCATGCATATAGTGTGTGCGTTATATGGATTTTTTAAAAAAGCAGTGGAACCTGCCGCATGTTATAAGGGGCACCATAATCTTTTCCATGCTTAGGGCCTCTAAAGGTCTTAATCCAGCCCTGAGGCCAGCTGTCCTGAATCTTGTGCCCTCCAAGTGTGTCTGACTACAAGTTCTATCATTTCAGACACCATACTGGCAGGGTAGATGGGCTTTGTAATCCAAAACACCTTAAAGGCACCAGCGGGGAGAAAGCTGTTCTGGTCATGACTCAGAGGTAAGCAGAGGAATTTGACTAATAAATTGACAATCCAGTTTGTCCCCTAAAATATTTTTAATCCAGTGACCAGAGAAGGAAGATGCAAAGTTTCAAAACGTTTTTGTAACTCCAAAATGTTGTAAAGATATAATTATAACCTTCTCCTGCTACCTTCTCAACTGCCAAGCTTTATTTGACCAACCGGTTATGCTCCAAATTCACCCAAATGCAGTTTTACCTGACTCTCCTGTTTACAGATAAGCATGTGATCAATTAATTCAATATACCTGCACAAGAAGAAAGGCTTTAAAAAATAAATCTCAGTTTGACAAATATGTTTGTGCATCTCCTGAAATACTCCCCCCCCCCATTTTTTACAGCTTATATCAGTGTGGAATATTAAATTGCCACCACCTACATAAACCTTGTGTCTATAATAATTTTTAAGCACTGAAGGAAGCCAATTACATATAAAACATTTAACGTGTAACTGGATTCTCATTGCACCATATGGCTTAGATTTATATACTTCTCATCCCCTTGTTCATGTGTTGCAAAGCAATTAGATAACAGCACCCGAATATTTTTTTTTCCCCTGGGATTACTTGAAGCTATGGGGCTTGGTTTCACCTAAAGCTCTTGCATTATAACGTATTTTGTGCTGGTCTTAAATTTAAGAGCAAGAAGTCAGGGTGTATTTACACACTGCATAATGCAAGGTCCTGGCTTGATTTGTGCTGCAATCGCTTAAAAGCATTTGCAGTTTCTATAAACAATTTTAGCTGGAGAAGCTCACCCAAAATCAACTGAGAAATGAAGATGTTTCACAAGCAGTAGAATAGGAATGATTTGGGTAATGTTCAGTGTTTCTACCTCTGCGCCTCCCATCTCTATTCTTTCCTGCCTGTTTTTTTCAACACTTATAATCATCATCATCTTAGAATTGCAGAGTGAGAAGGGACCCTATGGATCATCGAGTCCAGCTCCTGTCAGGGAGGCACAGTGAGGAATTGAACCTCTGGCTCCACAGCTAGAGACCTAAACCACTGAGCTATCCAGCAGCTCTTAGGTCTCACCTCCTTCTTTTCCTATACCTCTTCCTCCTAGCTTTTGACTTAGTCCTCTCGTCTTCTTCATAGTCTAGATCAGTGGTTTCCAATCTTGTAGTCCAAGATATTCTTGGACTACAGCTCCCAGAAATCCTGGCTAGCACAGCTAGTGTGAAGGCTTCCAGGTAGATAAGGGCATGAATAAGAAAAATGGTGATTCATTTTGATTCATCATGATTCATCAAGGTTGACAAATCACAAATTATGAATTCATGATTTTTTTTCTGATGAATTGATGAATCAATTTGTCAATTCATTCTTTTACCTTTAAACCCTATAAAATGCCTGCTTCAGCAACTAGAGACACCAAATTCACAGGAATGCTTCCCCTGACGCTCTTCTACAAGCTGTGCAAGTTTGGTAAAGTTTGAGTTTGGGACATCCTAGTTATACACCCACAAGGAGCCCCCCAGGAAAGTATCTTCCCCCCCCCCGGCACATAGAATCATCAACATCACAGAGGAGCTTCTACTGACTCTACTCTATGATCTCTCCAAGTTTGGTCAGGATTAGGTTTCAGACATCCAGGCTATACACCCACAAATCAGGTCCCCCAGGAAAGTGCCCTTTAGCAGTTGACTTCAGGAAATCCAGTCTTCACCAAACCTGGAGGGACTATAGAGGAGAGTCAGGGGAAGTTTCTCTGTGATTTTGGTGTCTCTAGATGCTTGTGGGGGGGACCCAATTTGTTGGTGTATAATTCAGACATCTGAAACCCAATCTTCACCAAACTTGAAGGGTTAGTAGAGGAGAGTCATGAGAAGCTTCCATGCAATTTTAATATCTCTAGGTGTCTGGGGGAGCATTTTATAGCCAAATGAATTGATGAATCAAAAATCAATAAAATTGCATTGATATGTATTTGTTAGGGGCATTGATTTGTACAAATACGAATCAATGAATTCGTGATTTTTAAATAAATTTGGTGATTATTGTTTAATTCATGCCCATCTCTACTTCTGGGAGTTTTAATCCAAAAACATTGGGGACCCAAGGTTGGAAACCAGAGCTCTGTGCCCTCTTGCTTGGGATTGGGTCCTGCAGGAATACTTCTAGGTATACATATACAAGTTTAGGCTGCTATATAAGTAACACTGAACCGGTTTTCCTGAAATTAAATTCTGATAATACGGGGCAACAGCTTGCTTGCACACAGCCTGGACACTCTATGGACAAATTACTGGAAATGTTGTAATCATTCTGTTTGAAGAAGCCAATGTGTATCTTTTCCTATGTACCTCTCCAGGGTTAGCTACACCAGTCACATATTTAAGACGCAGCCATGTGAGTAATTTTTAATCATTTGTGGCATTTATAATGCAATTAAGAATCTAAAGTACAAGCTGTTATTACAATTTCATTATTGAAGTAATAGAACCCTATTGGCATTTGAGTAAAGTTTGCATAACTTCTCGTGGTTAATTGTGCCTAATTGGCAAAAAAAATATGGCAGGATGCATCTCAATCGTGCATCAGACCATATGACCATTTGTATAACTGATATGTGCCTCCACATCTTGTTTATTAGTCAGCATTAGCAGAGCAAACCATACCTGTCTGGCCAGTGTTCCATATTTAGGGGCTAAACCCATGTGATAGTCTCAGCTAAACTCAACTCACTGAAATTGAGCTGGTAACCCGACCGTAATAAATAAATTCATTCATTAAACTCACTGAACTAATAAAGCTTACATAAATCCTGATGTAACAGGCCTTATTCATTCATGGGGTCTACTCCAGTTGCCACTAACATATAGGTAGACCCCTAGTATTTAAATTGACTGGAGAGCTCAGTGGTTTAGGTATGTGGCTGCAGAGACAGAGGTTGGGAGTTCAATTCCCCACTGGGTCTCCTGAGAGAAGAACCAGCCTATGTAGCCTTGGGCAAGCTGCACAGTCCCTGGGCACCCCCAGAGGAAGGGAAGGGAAGGGTAAACCATTTCTGAGTATTCCTCTGAGCTCTGGAAAGGGTCTCCATAAAAAAGAATTGACTTGAGAAATTGTTGTTGTTGTTGTAGTTGTCATTGTTAAAAAAACAGCAGACACCGTCAACAAAAATTATAAAAACATTAACTGGTATTTTATAACAGATAAAAGTTTTAACCAAAAACCTACATGTCTGCTGAATATCGACGCAGTATGTATGCTGTTTCTAATATTGCCGGGTTTTTTAGATCTGATGGTGTGATTTCTGAGATCTGCAACTGCTTATAGTACTGTGTGAAATTTATATTGTTCCCAAAGCCCGAATGACTACAGGGACCACTGGTGTGTTTCATCCACTAGCGAGGTGATTCAATTGCCAGATCTCTGTATTTTGTTAGTTTTTCTAATTCTTTATTTTCAACTCTGGCATCCCCCGGAATTGCAATGTCAATGATCCAGACATTTCTCCGTCCTTTTACTACTATGTCTGGTGTGTTATGTTCAAGGTATCTATCAGTTTGGATCCAGAAATCTGGGAATTGTTGTTGTTGTTGTTTAAATTACCCAATAATACCTACTCCCACCAAGAAATAAAGAAACAAACAAATAAACAGAAGTGACTGCTTGCTGTTTCCTGTTTGTTTGTTTTTTGTTGTTTTTGTTTTCATTGTTTGTGAGGTCCCAGTGGACTCCAGAGAACCCTGGACCATGAAATTGGCCTCTGGACCCCTTGAAAATGTACAACCCTGCCTTCTATTACATCCAACTTGCACCTTGTTCCCACCCACAGAAGCATCCTGGAATGGAAATATTTTAGCCAACATTGCATTTCCCCAAAATATTATATTTAGGGTTTGGAGGGACTTATCAAATAAAAGGGCCAGAAGTGTTCAAAAAGCATCCCAGTGGGGAAGCATTGATTGACAGCGCTAAATATATATATATTTACAAAAGCGGGGATGGCCTCATTGTAGGCGCCCTCTTTATTTATTTTTATTTTATTTTGCTTTAATTCTCTGGCAGCTCCTGTCATTGCTGCTGCCACCGTGGCTCACTCTCTCAGCAATGGAGAAGAGTCCCCGGAGAATTCAGAAGAGGGGAGGCAGAAGAGCTCTCTTCTCTGAGCGGTCGGCAGCCTTCTCAAGCATCACAAATTCTTCTAAAAGCAGGCTGCACTCGGCTTGCTCCGGAGAGCAGCAGGAGGCCAGGCCTTTTGGCACATTTCAACTCTTGAGTCAGTCTCAAGTCCCTCCCGTGGGAAAGCTTCAGTTCCTAGAGGCATCTGAGAGAACGATCAGCAGCCCCAAGTGCTCACGACTTTTCCTTGCCCACCAGGCCACCGCCAGTGGCAAGCCATGACCCCAAGGGGATCAGAGAAAGTGGCAAGCTGTCCCGGGGGAACGCCCCTCCAATATTCTACAGTATGTCATCTTCTATTAGATGTCCTATTCCCAATTCCTTCTGTGATCTCTTTCCAGCTTTCTCATACCGACTCTTCCTCTCGTTCATCAGTTTTCAGTACTTCTGTATCACAGTCTATTTCTGTGTCTCCGTAGCAAACACAGGAACATTTGCAGGTACTTTTAAATGTCTGAGACATCACTTTTGGCTATCTGAGACTCCACCAAACAAATAACTCTGAAAATGATAAATATTAGGCAAAAGGGAAGATGCTCAGAAAAGAAGATCCAACATGAGATGGATTGACCAGGGATGTTGGCAAGTCTGAGTCCCATCTCTGAGTCCGAGTCTTTGGTACCAAGTCCTGAGTCCCTATTAAAAACAAACCTTTTTCCCCAGAAAAAAAAGGGAAAGGTGGGTGGGTTCCCAGTCGCAAGTCGAGTCTGAGTCGAGTTACCAGTGTGTCTTAAGTCTGACTTGACAAGCAGTCCCACAACTCAAGACCTCATCCCTGGGATTGACTCAAGAAAGGAAGCCACACCCCAGACCTGAGCTAGGCTGTTGGGGGTAGGACCTTTTGGAAGTCATTTGAAGGTCAACTGCTTTGGTTTGGATTCCTGCCTTGAGCAGGGGGTTGGACTCAACAGCCTTAGAGGCCCCTTCCAATTCAACTATCCTATCATTCTAAGATTAATTCACGAGGTCATCATAAGTCAGAAGCAACCTGATTGCATTTAACAACAACGAGGTAATGTCCAGTCCAAGCACAGAGGAAATCATGGTGGAGACCAGAGGGTGTTGGATGAATTGTGCCCATGTCCTGGAGAACTTGATGAGTTAAAGTTCTGATAAGTAACTTTTCCAAGATCTGGCTGGGCAAGATGGATGGACCAGATAGAAGCAAAGGCAGGGTAACAAGTAATCAAGTAATGAAGTCTGAAAGAGACAATAACCTGCTGGTTGTTACTATTGTCATGAGCGGAGTAACAGTTAAAGTATTGACCCTACTTCTTTGGGTTGCTGTGAGGATAGAGGAAGGACTTGTAAACAACTCAAGTTCAAGAGAGGACACTTTGGGCATAAATGTATCAAACAAATGTAGCTAAACTAAAAGCAAGAGTGCAAAACTCTTGATCTTCTGCAAATGATCCAGATATGTTCAGATCTAAATGGAACAGCTGTGCTACATCTGACTCAGTTAAAAACTCCAGACATTTCAGTTGTGAGTGGTATAAACCATGGTATCCTTCTGGGCCATCTCTCTGGGATGGGACTTGGAGGCACTGTTTTACAGTGGCTGGGAGGCTCCTGTTCAACACCTTGGCTGTTGGCCTGTGGTGTCTCTCAGGGATCTGTTTTGTCCCCTCTGCTATTTAAGCATAATAAAGGGGATTTGAATCCCTTGTGCTGTACTTTTTTGTTGCTGTGATGTGTGTGCGTGTGTGTGTGTGTGTGTTTAAATAGAATTTTAAATCAGTTTGCTTAACTGCCATTTAATGTTCCACATGTTGGACTGTTTTTCAGCTTACTCATTTTTATTTCTATTTGTTTTAAATCATGTTGTAAACTGTCTTGAATCCCAGTTCTGGTACAAAATTGAGATATAAGACAAACTAACTAACTAACTAACTAACTAAATACCCTTTCCAAAGGGACACCCCTGCTTGCTGTGTTTCTCTACGGAAGGAGCAGATAGCATCTGTGATTCTCCAGATGTTGTTAGACTGCCCCTCTCTGGTCATCCATGAAAACTGGCTGATGGAGTTCAGGTCCAGAAACATCTGGAGAGCCAGAAGTTCTGTAGTCCTGCTCCATGGCCAAAACTGGTACTCAGTAGTCATTTTTTGGACTGCTGCTCATTAGTCAACAATTAGTCAACAATCTGTAAGGTCAACATCTGTTCACAGAAGGCAGTAACACTCATCAACCCCAGTATTAGTATTTAACAGCTAAATGCAATATACTTATCTCAAGGGTGGGGCATCTAGAATTGTCCCCCAAAAGATCTTAATAGGTGAGTAGAAATATGTGGAGACACAGATCCCTCAAAAATCCATCTCCAAAAGCATTCAGGCTTCTGAAAGCCATTGCAGACTTGGACAGGAGGTGAATCAGTAGCTACTGCCATATGATTTTTGGATAGTGTCCATGCCAGCAATTAAGCACAAACATAAACACAGTAAACCACTGTCAGAATCCCACCAACACAGGAGTCCCTCGACCCCATGGCCTTTTGTCAAAGGTCCTTCAAACCATAGTTTGGATCTCAGACACATTTGAAACTGAGGCTCAAAACTGACAATACAGACAGCACATTGCTAGATGGAAAACTTCCTTTATAGGTAAAAAGATGACTGTTTATCCTAGCCTTAGCTTGCCTTGCAGATAGAGGCTTCCTGGGCAAATCTGATTGGTCAGCCATGGAGCTTTGCAGAAATTATGGATCTGGAGGGAAAACACTATGATAGTAGGAAATCTGTATTCCCCTTAACCTTTGATTTGACCCTTAAGGCTAAAAGGTCGAGATGGGGATATGATACTATAGGGAGCAACTGACATATTGGCCGCATGACCTTGTTCTTTTGACACTAAGATGTTCTGGTCCCAACCTTCACAGTTACTCTTTGACTATGGGTATTTCCATATCACTCAGCTATCCTCCAAGGAGAAGGACATTAAAGTATTACATTGTCCCAGACACGCTGTCTTGCCTGTGTAAGACACTCCGATGACTCAGGGCCATTGACAATCCTGTAACATTTTTTAATTAACCCCAATGTTCTGGCACCATTCCATCTTAAGTAATTGAGCTCAGCCTCATATTCTCTCATAGTCCCTGTATGAGTAAGTTACTCTTTACATTCACTGGGTGAAGATTTATGGGGGCTGATTAATAAAGTAAATGTCGTTTGGCATTAAAAAGGGAGCGCAGAACTATTGGTGCGCGCCAAGACTGTTATACTGCCCTTCTCAGACTGGGAAAAAGATGAGTTTGAGGATGACATATATCTTCCTGGGTTCATACCAATCAATTGCTGCTTATCAGATGCTAGGAACAATTCTCCATTTTGATGTGCTGATGTTCTTCTCAGGAACATCTGGAAAAATGGAAAAATTAGAGGTTTTTGGACTACAAGTCCAAGTATCCAGACTGACCATAGTATTTAGAGAGCTGGAGTCTAAAACAGGAATTTTCCCAGTCTCTGTCTAGATTCAAGTTATGAGCCCAGTTCTTCACATGGAAACATGTTCTCTTCAGCTTATGGGGAAAATGGGAGCAGTACGATGTATCTGAAGAGCACTGAGTTGGAAAACAAGCTGGTCTGTAATTCAAAGCAAAAAATTAACAAAAAATGACTCATCTGTCAGATTTTGAGCCCTTTCATCAAATCTCACATTTCAGATCTATGGAGCCTGCCCATGGTTCTAATAAACCAGTGGTTCCCAACTTTGGGTCCCCAGATGTTCTGGGACTATGACTCCCAGAAATCCTGGCCAACACAGTTAGTGGTGAAGGCTTCTAGGAGCTGCAGTCCAAGAACATCTGGGCACCCAAGTGATTCCAAATCTTGGGTCCCCAGATGTTCTGGGACTACAGCTCCCAGAAATCCTGACCAACAGAGCTAGTAGCGAAGGCTTCTGGGAGTTGCAGTCCAAAAACATCTGGGGACCCAATGTTGGGAGCTATTGTTAGAAAGCTTGTCTTCTGGTAGCTTCACAAAAATTCTAGGCCAGCAAAGAAGTTCCACTGTATTCCAGACTGATGGGATGCCACCACTTGGAGAAGTCTGAAATTCTCCCTTTGAGGTGTAAACATTTATTTACATTTTGGGGCAAAGTTTTGTTTTGGACTTTTTCTCTCATGTACAGTTTTCCCCCATACACACCACAGTGTATTCTACTTAGTACTATGGCACTGTCTCTTGAGCACTTTCAAGCTGTCTCATGTGCCTTTGTAGTGCAGATTTGCTTTCTCTGTGCTTCCCTTGTACGTTCCTTTTTCAAAAGCTGCCCAAAAACATTTGAACTTTTTTTGTAGAGCAGTGGGTTACAGTCATATCCTGCTGGGATCAATGGAGATCAGCTCTGACAGCCTATGGTGTTGCTAAAGCATTGTGAACATGTACAGGTCTCAAGGGTCACACACTATCTTGATACACTTGATCTGATCAATTCCTGTTGACCCATAGAATTGGGGGGGGGGGAAATCAGGACTTCTTTAAAGCAGTAGTGGGTAAGTGATGGCCTTGAATCTTATCTAGAGGTATATCTGTGAAGATTCTCAGTCATCCAGGTGAAGTTATCTGGAAGTTAAGTCATGGCAACTACAGAGGTGTGTAGATTTATATTTCTGGACTACATTTCCCAGAATTCCCAAGGCAGCTTTGCTACGTGGAAAATTCTGGAAGCTGTAGCCCAGAAACACAAATCTGTGTATCTCTAGTCTCATGCAGCTCCTGCAGCAGTTTATCCACTTCCTCGTAACTTTGTCAAACGAGATGCAATATAAAGGCTGAGATCAACTTTATTGTGGATTCTAAAATAAGTTACAGAGGACTGACTGTGCATCTGAAGAAGGGGCCCGTGGTCCACGGAAGCTGAGATCCAATGAAGCTTGTTAGTCTCTAAAGTGAAAGTAAACGCTTCATTTCTTTTAACTAAAATTAGTTAGATTGGATAGCTAATCTGCTTTCCAAAGGGTGTTATGCGGGCCACATTGGTCTGTGGATGTGGATCAAGTTCAGTCCCTCGTATTGGCAAGGAGAGCAAGAAAAGCTCCTTCTTAAAACCCTGAGGAGCCATTTGAGGGACTCTCCATTTTAGCTCTTGTATTAAGGGTTTTAGGGAGGTCTTTCTCTTGGTTCCACAGCCCTCAGAGGTTTGCTTGGTGTACCCAAAGGACAGGGCCTTCTTGGTTGCTGTTCCCACACTGTGGAATTCCCTCTCACAGGAGACCAGGCTGGATCTTTCCCTACTGTCCTTCCGCTGACAAAAGGTAAAGATTTTTCCCACACCCCACACAGGCCTCTCACATGTAAATTGCTCCTGAGGAAGGGATTTTAAAGGGGGGGGGGGAGAGAGAGAGAGAGAGACAGCTTTTTCTTATTTTAAATGTTTTTCAAATTGTTTTACAGGGATTTTACAATAGGACCACGGTATTTGCAGGATCGGTACCCACACTATCACTTATTAATTGCCCCAAAATATTAAATACCCAACCCTCCCCAGAAATATGCATTTCCAAGGTATATTTCCAGAACCGGCCACTAGAGGGAATTAGAGAATATAATTGTAGAGTGGAACCTCTACTTACGAACTTAATCCGTATTGGAATGGTGTTCGTTAGTTGAAACGTTCGTAAGTAGAAGCACCATTTCCCATAGGAATGCATTGAAAACCGATTAATCCGTTCTGGCTGTTTTTTGTTCTTATGTAGAGGCGCGTTTGTACGTTGAAGCATTAGTTCCCATAGGAACTAATGCAAAGCCGGTTAATCCGTACTCTACCACTAGGGGGAGAAATATTTTTTTTAACCTAAGATGACCTAAGGTTAAAAAAAGGGCAGGAAAGTTTTTTTTCCATTCGTATCTTGGAGCTCCATTCGCAAGTAGAAGCAAAATTTAGCGAACGGAGCTGTTCGTAAGTTGGATTGTTCATAGGTAGGGACATTCGTAAGTAGAGGTTCCACTGTATACATATGTGAACCAATTCCCCACAGTTGCCGTAGCCGGTATTTGATAAATATTTAATTAATATGTTTATGTTTAAAAGTGTGGTTTATTGCATTTGCAGCTGTTTCAATATTAGCATTTTTAAATCATTTGTAAGTCCCCTTAAGTCCCTCTACAAGGAGAAAGGTGAGACAGACAGACAGACAGATAGCAGCTGTTAGTTGGAGGTTAGGATATTAGACTAGAGGGACCAAGAGCCTAATTCAGTGATTCCCAACCTTGGGTCACCCCGGTGTTTTTGGACTGCAACTCCCAGAAACCCAAACCAGTACAGCTGCTGGTAAAGGCTTCTGGGAACTGCAGTCCAAGAACACAGATTGGAAACCACTGGCCAAACTAATGATAAGAAAAGATCTTATTTTCCCAGTTGTCCTAAACATTGTAAAAATGAGGAGGATGCTATCACAATGAGGAACTCCAGGGACATTCCATGTCCTTCTAGGTTGGTTCCAGAAATGAGTTGATGTATGGATGATGTCTAGGCTAATCCAGGCAACGAGCAGGACAGTTCACACTTGTTGGAAACAATTCAACATGAGAGCAGGATTGCATGAATAGGAAAGATGCGTCATTGCAACATTAACTGACTAAAATTTGGGAGAGAAAGATGTCCTTTGTTTTATATGAGAAAGGTTTCCATTTCTCACTCAACTTAACTAGCAGCTGCCGACCATTAATTGCAGGTGTTCAGCATTTCATCAAAAACTAAACCACCTGTTCTTAATGACTATGCAATGCTTTGAGACTGGAGGGTCAAAATGGATAGTGTGAATTATATTGTTCAACTGTACAGTTAGCAAATGCCTGTAATTTGTTAGAGTATGCGCAAACTGACTTCTGTCCACAGTCATCACTGGAGGCTTGGCAGATGGTTGTGTCTGATTCTTTGTTGTTGAGACTGGAGTTTATATTTCTGCATCAAAGGCTTCCATAGATTAGAGTGATCCATAGCTCAGTGGTTCTTTAATCTGCATTTCCTGTTAGAGTAGAACAACAATGGATCAAATTACCTGACCATACCGCCCTGGGCAGATTGGTCCAACGAACTGGAGCAAGTTCAGAGGAGGGCAACAAGGATGATCAGGGGAGAGGAAATCAAGCCCTAGGAGGAAAGACAGAAAGAACTGGGCATGTTTAGCCTTGAGAAAAGAAGATGGAAGGTAGATTGGATGTCACTTTTCAAATCTCTGAAAGGTAGTCATACAGAGGAGAAGCAGGATCAGTTCTCAATCATCTCAGAACACAGGACATGTAAGTATGGTCACAAGCTACAGGAAGCCAGATTTAGGCTGAATATCAGGAAAAGATTCTTAACTGTTAGAACAGTACGACAATGGAACCAATGACCTCGGGAGGTGGTGAGTGCTCCATTACTGGAGGCACTCGAGAGAAAATGAGACAACCATCTGTCAGATCTACTTTGGTTTGGATTCCTGCATTGAGCAGAGGGTTGGACTGGATGTCCTTATAGCCCCCTTTCAACTCAGTGATTCTGTGATGCTAGGATTCTACAATCTTTTCTCTTTTTAGAATTTAAGCAGGATTGGATCTGTTAGTACCAAGCTAGGAGGCCATCAGAGAGAAGCAGTGATATCCCATGGCTGGGAAAGAATCCTGCCTGCAACCATAGACAACCATTGTTACCATTTATAGAGGCCCATGGTCTGACCCGAAATAAGCAAACTTCTTATGTTCCTGTGTTGATCTTACTGTGCCTGAGATCCTGGGGGAGCCACTGCTGGTCAGGGCAGGCAAACCTGGGTTAAGTGATCATCCAGCCCAGAATCAATTCCCTATGTTCCTTATCATGACTGCAGTATAAGACCTGCATGTGCGAACAGCCCACTGTGTATCTGACATCCATCTTGTCAACAAACCAATGCTTTTCCATGGAATCAATGCATAGATCCATCTAACAGTCACAGAAACCCTTTCCAGATCTTTGTGAGAGGTAAAATGAAGATCCACAGTGATCTGTGGATCTGGATCTCTGCCCAAATTTCATCCTTCGGGGAATGGCCCCTCTTCTCTGCTACAGTCCGGCACTTGTTTTTCTGTATAGTTCTTTTTCCATGCATAACAATGAGCAGTATCCTGTTGTGTTGCTGCTCCTGTATAACAGGCATGATGTTACCAGCAGTGGGCTGGACTACAGCTGGACTTAACATCTATCTTGCCACAGGTTCTTTTAGATTTGGAGGCAACAAACTCATGTGTGGAAGGAAAGCCAATTTATTACATCCCACTAATGAGTTAGGAGAGGAATAACACAGAATAAAGAATGTGTATGCCCCTATGGAACCCCAAGAAGGGCAACAGGTGGGCCCCTTGCATCTGGCCAGTAGCACAGTGCTGCCCATGGTTCATCCTAGATGGAGGCTCAGTGGATAATTTTTTAGGACATTTATTTATTTATTTATTTATTTATTATATTTTTAGCCCGCCCATCTAGTCATATAGACTACTCTGGGCGGGTAACAACATAACATATACAAAATTACAATTTAAAATGACAGTATGCTACTTAAAAAGAAAAAAAAAAGAAAACACAATGATCCAAGATGGAAAGAACACAAGAAACCAAAATTCAAACAGTGGATGGAGGGAAGGCTTGCTTAAACAACCAGGTTTTCAATTGGCATTTGAAGATGCCCAGGGAAGGGGCCATGCGAATCTCAGGAGGGAGATTGTTCCAGAGACGAGGAGCCACTGCCGAGAAGGCCCGGTTTCTTATATAGGATACTTGGGTTGAGTTTTTTTCCCCTATTTGACCGGTTCTTGTCTAAGCACCCTGCCTTCAGGACCAACTGATAAAGAGTAAGCAACAGGCAACCCATTGAAGATGGGTCGTACCAGGCGCATGGTTCAGATATCAAACTGAAGGAGTGAGAAGATTATAAGAAGCATCCCATACCAGGTGCGGGATTAAATGATACATTAACAGAAAGAAATACAGGAGGACCCCTGGATTATTTATTTATTTATTTATTTATTTCCCACCTTTCTCCTTACAAAGATCCCAAGGCAGCTTACACTGTTAAAAAGGCAATATTTAAAAGCACTATGGGCTTCCCTGCCCTGCCTCCTCCTTCAGAGTGGCACCCATGGGAGGAGGCAGGGTGTGGAATCTGAGGAGCCCATGCAACGCCCGCGGGCCCATTACCGCCGAACCGCACCGGGCCAATGAACTCTGGTAAGTGCCCATCTCTAGTGGGCACAAATTTGCACCATTGCGCATGAGTGGCACACAACCCAAAATGGCAAAAAGGAACTCTTTAACCAACGGCCATCTGCCACTGCCGGTAACACCATTCCTGTTACACAGGAGCAGCTACACGACAGGATACTGCCCATTGTTATGCATGTAAAAAGAACCATAACAGGAAGTATCATTGGGCTTCTCAAGATTCGAGAATGTGAGAAAGAGACACACACAAAACAGAATATAGAAACACCTAGTTGCATCGATGCTTTTCGTTAACCCCACGTGCTTCAGGGAAGCTAAGGCAACAAGGGCAGTCTAGTGGAATATCACCAATGCAGAGGATCCCAAGAAATGGTTGTAATTCCTCAGAGGCATCCCTGCCACATACTCCCTTCTGCAGCTGATGAGATCCAACGATGGTGCTTTCATTTTTCATATTATTAATATGCTGGATGTATTCCAATTAGTTCCGGCAAATTAAGTGTCCTTGCCGTAGCACAAGGCAAGGACAGTTCAGTAGGCCTCACTGGAGCATTTCATCTTGTGAGTTTCCAGCCAGGATCACAGGCGTGAAAATGCAGCCATCGGGTAGAATGTATCATTAAGTGTGACCTCGCTGATACCAAACCCTTAGTCTTATCAGCAGGATGCTTGCTTCAGCAGACACTTCATCCCAGCTGTGCCTCAGGGGCAGAAAGGAAATGTTTGTTGCATTCATACTTTATATTTCAAGGTGTACTGATGAAGACATAGCAAACATAAGAATCCTGCTTGATCAGAACAAGGAAACATTTAGAACAAATTCCGGTGAGTTTTTTTGCATGTACCGATAGATGTCTTTGAGAAGTTCAGAAGAATGATGGTAATAGACACACCGTTCGTACTTGTAACTTCTGACATGTAAAAATATACTGGGAGGTTCTGGTTAGCTATGTTTGGAAATCAGTCACCGGAAGACTTGTCTACCATGTATCTGTCTAAAGTTTTTGAAAGAAAAAAAAAGCATAAAGTATCTTGAGGATCTTGAACTATGGATGAAGTTAGTATGTTTGTTTGTTTCTTTGTTTTAATAAAGTGAATAATTAAGGTAGAAGCCATCCAATACTTATAAGACAGGCCCAGTCAAGTACACCAGGCCAATGTTGACTAGACCATGAGAAGTCAGGAGATGTCAAAACAAGCCAATTCACCACTGAATTTCAGCAGCGTTGGGTGATCAGGACCATGGATAGTTCCCACTGTGCTCAATTTGGAGAGCAGAGGAAATACAGTATTTTGTTAAGCAAAGAAGTCCTCAGAGGCTATTAAAAGCTGGTGGAGCCTGGTTTCCCAGCAGCAGCACCCTGCAAATAGTCTCACAACTGCTTCTACTGTCTTGTGCCCCTGTGAGTTGGAAAATAGGACAATCTGTAGAGAGGCCATCCTCAGCATCAGAGGTGAATGGGAGAACTATATCTTCAAATATATAGAAAAGGATGTTGAGTTTCCCCAGCTGTGAAGCAACCTGTAGCCCATTTGATTTGAGTCTTCAGCAGCAGAGTGGGAGACATGGCAGCTGGTGGGAGGGAATTCTCTAAAAAAGTTCTATATCTGCTGGGGGAAAAAAACTTCCTTTTGTCTTTTATCAACCTTGTAACTATCCATTTCAGTGGGTGAACTCAATATATGTGCTACTTCCAACAAAATATGGAAATGAAGCTTATTAATGGAGTCAGTTTCCATTTTACCAAAGTGTTAGTTAACACTGTCCAGCCCATACTTTATCTGTGGTTGTCAAGACCTCACAAGGATAACCGACTCTCTCAGGAGTCCTACAAAGATTTATAGACCTCCCAAGCAAAGAGAAGAGATTCTATGATTCATCATAGATGGCATTACCCCAGTAAAGGGTTAATCCCAAAATGAAATCAGGTAATCACTAATAAGCATCTCCAAACTCATATGAGCATCTTATTTTAAGTGTCTTTATTGTTGCAATAATTTTAGGCAACTCCAGAACGTGTTCATTCTGTAGAGGTTCTATTTATTTACATCATTTCTAGGTTCCATATGAAAAACATGTTGTCAATGAACATGGTTCTGATTGCCCAGCTTTGCCAAAGGTAACCCAATAGTGAACTTGGCTTCTTTGAGATGTCCCTGGTCAATGTTTGGCTTTTTTAACAAGATCTGATTCCATAGAAGTTCATTTTAAAACTTAGACAGAGATAATCATTGTGTGAGCATATTCTTTTGTGTCTCTTGGTGATCTTTAATTGTGATTCAATTCAATTGAATTTCTGTGTCTGCTTGTTTTATTGTTTCATCTCAGTGTATTTGCAGAGGGCTACAGAAAACCACAAGTCATGTGGGACAGAACTTGAGAGAGCAAGTTGGGTTGGGACAAGACGTGCTGACTCAAAATTGATTAGTCCAGTAACCAATTGTTGAGGTTTTTGTATGTGGTTGTGAAAGTATGGGATGACCATCTAGAGCTGCAGATAACTTTAGCGATGAAGGAGCTTTCATCTCTCACTCATTGCAAGCAGCAGACATTAGTGACTCCAAAGGGAATCAGCTCAGGAGTTTGGACTGATCTTTGCAGGAGCTTTCCAAAACACTGAACACTATTTCCAAAATAGACTCACCATCATGTAACGATCCTTTAAAGTTTGGATCAAAATCTGAAACCCATTAACTACACTATAGACATCAGAGCCAACAGCCTCCATTTATGAGATAAACGCAGCCTAGTTTAAGAAACCAGCTTGGAAAGATTCCTGTTTTAAAGAATAGAGAACTCTCAGGAAGATGCTACAGTAGTCTGGTGAAAAACAGACTGGTAAATGCCTAAATAGATGTCTTTTCAGAGGGTACTAAATTATAATGAGTTTGTCTCAGCCAACTGTGCATGCCAGTTCACACAGCTATTGCCACCAGAAGAATTACAGTCACTATCAGCACTGGTAGGCTACTCTATACTAGAGGTGTGCTTTGAATTTGAAATCTATTTAGAAAATGAAGGGAAGCAGAGGCCTTTGTTTATTTCTTAACTGATCTGAAACAAAGTGAAGAGGCTCTTAGCAGCACACATGTCCAGTTTTGACTTGGTGCTTCCGAGGCTAAAACTCTAGGGCAGAAGCTCTTTTTCCTTCCAGAAGATCTAAGGTGGTCCACAATTTCCAGTGAAAGCAGGATGGAGTCATGGAAGAGCAGAAGCAGGGCAAGGAGTAAATTGCACTGCTCCTGATGTGAGATGGGAAGAAGGAAGGAGAGAAACTGGTGTTAGCATTGCTTGTGCAATGAGACTGAGCAGTAGTTGATGGCACTGAATTTCAGTCCCTATCCCATGTCAGAGCCTCCCCATTTTCATGCTCTTGTTTTTCAATGTTCAGTCAAATAAACATATACAGTTGGATCTCTACACCCATGATATGTGCCATTGCTGCCCCTCGTGGGTTCTGAAAACTGCAGATAATAGTAAACACCATTCATAGCATGGTAAAAAAAAAAAATCCAGAAAAATAGTATTTTCACAATGTATTGACAGAACTGGCCACTAGAAGGAGCCAGAGACAATGCTATGTATTCCTCAACAAAAAGAATAAATAGCATGGTCTATGGCTCCCTCTAGTGACCAATTTTGGTAAATACACCACGAAAATACATATTTCTAGTTTTTTCTTGTAATATTTTTAATATTTTCAGACTGCGTATAAGTGAAACTGCAGATACTGATCCCATGGATACAGGGGTCCTGCTGATCACAAGTACTTTAAAATCAAACTGATGAGCTCCAAATTTCCTTAAAGCAAATTGGTTGCAAATTGTAAGACAAATAAGTGGAATAACATTGAAGCAAATGACATTTATATACCCTTGTGTCTGTACCTTATGCAAGTGGTGGCTTCTGTGTTCCTTTCTTTCCTTTTTGTTCCAGTTTTCTGTTTTCTGAGCCCAGTCAATCAAGAAGAAAGAAACAGCATCTCCCTTACTTTGTCAAAAGTAAAAATAGAGTGACAGGGAAACATCTGCCTTGTTAAATTAAATGTTTGACTCTACAGTCATCTTCTACTTTCGTGCATCTTCTGTTCCAATTAACCAAGCACATCATAAACAAAACCACATAGCTCAGAAGGAAATGCCGTCTGTTATGTTAGTAAAGATGTTTAGCTCATGTACTTCATTCCAGAGTTGCCACTTACTTGGCATGATCTTGAGCATCATCCCTAAAGCCTGCATTTTGTTCTTTACTTTCAGTGGTTTGAGAAAACTCTCAAAGGACCTGCGATTAAGAGAACCCGGCATCATCTCAACCTTGATCTAGAGACCTAGTTTTTAGCAAGCTATGACCAAAATATCATCAGTGTTGGTCTATGCTACTGTACAACGCAGTATGTATATATGTATATGCATGTGTAAATGTGTTTGCACAGAAAGGACTAGAACGTTATATTTGCATAGTGAAACATTCAGATGAACCAGAATGTGCCTGGCATCAGACAGACAAATATATAAAGCCGGTGTGAGTTAGCAGTCTGTCATATAGGGTCCAGTATGTAACAGTGTCCAGATAGGGCTGGCAGGATGTGATGGGGCCATAATATGTGACAGGGCAAATGTGTAGTAGGGTGTAGTTCTCTCAGATAGGGACAAATATGTGACTGATGTTAACTAAATATGTGACATATGTGGTGGCCTCTAAATGCTTTCTATGGATAGCCAGGGTGGTGTAGTGGATCGAGTAGGACTCCAGGGAACTGGGTCTGAATTCCCTGCTCTGCCAAGGAAACTGACTGAGGACATGGCACAGGTAAAATCTCAAATACCTCACTTACCTTGGAAGTCTTATTAGGGTCACTCTAAGTCAGTTCTGACTTGGCAGCGTGAAACAACAACAACAACAAGAATGAATGAATGAATGAATGAATGAATGAATGAATGAATGAATGAATGAATGAATAAATAAATTTGGGGTGGGTCATGTAGCTCCCAGAGGATCCTAACGGCAGGACGTTGCCCAGCCCTACTTTAATTAAATAAATAGGGCTGCAAGTAACCGAAAATTTTGCCTCATCAGCCCATGAGAAAATGCTATTCTAAACTGTCTGATGCTATTTTACCAACAAAACTGCATCCTCAACCTTGACTGTAACCCTAATTTCCAATGCAGGCTAATTTACATTCTGCAGAACGATCCACTTTGCTCTAACGCGTGTTTTGTCATACAATATTGTTTATTCCTGTAGAGAGAGAGAGCTCATGTTACAATGGCTGCCTGGATTTAGTGAAGGCAGAATCTTAATTGCTGATTAAATACTTGTTTACTCCAACTACACTGTTAATAAGTTACATGGGGGCTTAATCATCTATGGGTGCAGCTGGTTCTGTAAAATTAGATGAACAATCATATACCATTTCAAACATGAATAAAAGATGCAGTAAAGAATAGTGAAACTTGGTACCTGGAGTTATAAGACAGGCATCAATAATAAGACCATCATAATTTGAAAGGGGAAACCTGCAAGGTGTTGGGTCAACAGCATGCCATGAGAAAAGTGAACTTGTTTCTGGTTTATCGTCTCCTCAAGATGAAGGAGCAAGTTTATTCCACTCACAGCTGGGCATTGGTGGATACAACCCAGTACCATAGTTCTAAACTGGACTGAAAAGCTATCTATGGTGAAATGGAGGAATGCAAAAAAAAAAACTGTTGTTGTTGCTGTTGTTGTTGTTGTTTTGACTTACATACTGCCCCATAGTACTAGGCACCCTCTGAGTAGTTTACAACATAAATATACAAGGAACACTTTGCCCGCCCACCCCCCAGCAAGCTGCATACTCATTTTACTGATGTCGGAAAGATGAAAGGCTAAGTCAACCTTGAGCTGGCTACCTGCACCGGTTGGGATCAAACTCAGGTCATGTCCAGAGTCTTGACTGCAGTACTGCAGTTTAACCGCTATGCCATGGGGTTTATCTAGATTTAGATAATCTAGACACAAGGAACCAATGTAGTGAGGTTAATCTAACCATGCAAGAGATGTAAGTAGATTTGCAGAATTCACCTCCATTTTAGACTACAGCTTTGCTAAGATATGGAAATTGTCGGTCCACATGGCCAAAGTCAGCTCACGATACATGCTGTTGCTGCAAATCTTTTAAAAGTGAGAAATAAAGGCAACCGTGCCCAGTGATGACACAACTTTTTGTCATTGGAGGAGACAGCATAACTCGGAGAGCAGGAGAAGAAACAGGTAAAGGAGATAAGTGTGTGTGTGTGTGTGTGTGTGTGTGTGTGTGTGTGTGTGTGTGTGTTGTCATTCTTGTCAGGAAGATAGTGAGAAGAAAACAGAGCCTGCTCTGGACAGAGAATCTAACATTGTCTGTCAAATGTTAGTTGCTTTTCCACTAGCCACTGTGAAGGAAAGATTATCTCTAGCACAAAGGAGCACACTGAAGTGGAATTGTCATTTCTGTTGCTGAATAAATAACTTGGGAACTCAAAACAGTTTTTACTCAGTTTTTACCTCACAGTGTTCATTTTGTTTGCTCAGCCGGACCCAGAAAGAGAGGCTGTGAAAGGAATGTTCTTGGCTGATTTTATCAGCCAGTCAAGCAATAATCTCTCGGCAACAGAGTACAGGAAATCCGTCCGTAAAAATCCTGATTTTTGACGTGCAGGCCCCATATCCACCAAGGCTGCCGTTACCAATTCGACTCGGACATTCCAAGGAGAAGGGTCGCCCAAACTAGGCATCATTCAACACTAGTTCCTGACGTTTCTGGAAAAAACCTTTGCCTTGAACATGTATCTAGACTCACTGGCCTTAGTCGAATGAATGAATGAATGAATGAATGAATGAATGAATGAATGAATGAATGAATGAATAAATAAATAAATAAATAAATAAATAAATAAATAAATAAATAAATAAATAAATGTGCACACTCCTTAAGGAGCTCCATCTCGCCTCCATCTTCCCCATTATGCTTTCCCATCACTATCGACAGAGGCTGCTCTTAATCATCCTGGATTAAGTGGACCCATTACAGTGTGAGGTTAGGGAAGAGACCCAGGGTGTTCCTTCCCCCCCCCCAAAAAAAGCAAGATTGATTCCACACACATGTTTTTCAGCAAATGCAGAAATTAAACATTGCAATCTGAAAAGCTCTTCTGAGCAGCTCTATTCAAGGATTGACTTGCCGCACCAAATCCCAACCGCTCAACATGGACCGTGGCCAGTTGGGTTCTTGACATCTTCCAGTTCTGACACCTCCTTAGTCCAAAGGAAAAAGCAACTAGAAGTGCCTTATCCTATATTGTAACAAGTCTTGCTAATGATGGATGGATCACATTCCACTGCAACTAACAAGAGTTCCATAACTGCTTAGTGGCACAATGAATCTTGCTTCCGTAGATGACTCTTGGAAGATGTGCTGGTGGAGGCTACGTGAAGCATCTTCTGCTCAGTAGATGGATGTCCACTTGGCAAGGAGCCATCCGCAGGATTAGAAAGAGAGAGAAAAACTCCTCCTCTTTCAAGGAGATTTATACAGAATGCCAAAAAGGGCAGCTTGAAAAATCTAATGAATATCACTGCCTTTCAGTAATTCATCATGCACTCCAGCCAAAAATACTGTGATGGCAGTGTTGGGGGGGGGGGGGAGAAGGTGTTCATGAGAGTCTGAAACAAGCCTGAGATTCCCAAGAGAAAATTTGCTAGCTGTCACAAAAATGATCAGAACTTGGCTGCTGTTTAAACAAAATGTCAGCAAAACTGTCAGTATAAATTAAGGTGTGTTACAGATGTCTGAATGATAAGCAAACCTAATCTGCTGTCTCAAAAGGAAAATTCCACTCAAACAAATCCAAGATACTTGCCTATTTCACTGACAACCTTTCTTTGTCTGTAAATCATGCAGTAGCCACCTTCGGAGCATCGCAGTCACAGCAGGAGGAACCGAGGGACAACAATTAAAAGTCTTCAAGTTGCCGTCGTCAAATGATGTGTGAAGGGGAAGGATCAGAACTCAGTGGCAGAACACCATCTAAGCATGCAGAAGGCTCCAGATTAATTTTCTACCCTCTCAGGCTTAAAGTTAACACACAATAAAGCTAACAAGATGTAGCTATACATTAGCCTTGGCCATCCACTACTCAGAGCAGACTTTAGGGCTCCCCCATCCACAGGATCAGCATCCACTGATTCAGCTATCCACTGCCTGAAAATACTAAATAAATAAACCCAGAAATACATATTTATGTGTATTTCCACGGTGTGTTTACCAGAATGTATACATATTTCCAGGCTGTATTTATCAGAACTGGCACTAGAGAAAGCCAGAGAACATGCAATGCATAGCATTCGATATTTCCATGTTTTTTCACATCTGTGGGAGGGGGGACTTGGAACCTATCCCTCACAGATACTGTGGTCCTACTGTAATGCACTAATTTAATATCTTAACATTAAAATTGTTACCTCTGCTTTAAACAGGAGGACAAACCTACTGATGCATTCGAAGCGGCACCTCCATTTTTTTCCTACTCACTTTTCTTGTCACACATTTTTCAATCTAACCCGCCCCACAGGTTGCCATGAAACTGACTGTGGGACTTTGTGCCAGAAACCACCTTTCTAAGATTGACCTACCTCACAGGGCTGTTGTCAGAATGACGTGGAAAGGAGACCTGTGTATTTCTTTCTGAGATCCTGGAGGAAAGGTGGGGTATAACACCCAACAACCATTTCTCTTCAGACAAGCTTTCCCTCAGTGACTGCCTACATGAGTGACTGGCCACATGGCTGGTTGCATGAGTGACTTTCAGATGGATTGTTAATATGCATTACTGCTCTGACTGGGTCTTCCGTACTACTTGTGTTTACCATCTCTCAGAGTGGTATTTGTTTATTCCTTTTTAGTATTTGCATACTTATTATTTTAGCTTTAAACATTGTCTTTTAATGATGTAAACCACCATTGCATACTCGTTGTTTTCAGCTTTTAATATTGTCTTTCAAGAATGTAAGCCGCCTTGGGTTCTTTTTAAGGAGAAAAGTGGGGTAACAAGATCTTAAATAAATAAAATACATAAATCTGTAAGCCACTTCAGAAACTCATCTTGGTAGAAAGTGAGGTGTACATATAACAAATAATGCATTCAACACCAAGGCGCTCATCTTTGAGTAAATATAAGCAGTGTTGTGTTATAGAACCGTCTACCAAGGGAGTCTTCTCCACACTGCAGCAAGCAGTCAAGAGATATTCATATGCCTGGAGGTCTCTCTGGCCATTTTGTTAAACACAGCAGTCTAGAGACGGTTTCATCAGGCGCTGAAGGACCGCAAATCCCACAGCTTTGCTTTCACGTTAGGGTAATCTTCGTTCTTTATTCCATCAAAGAAAGATGGTCCTTATCTCATCAAGCCACTCTTCCGGCCCCATCGGCGCCAAAGCCCTGGTGATAATACATAATAGGAAAGTTAAGCAGTGTGACTGATCTACATCAAGTGGAGCTTCAAGCTGGCAGCAACGCAGCACTGAAGGCCACAGTGCAATTTACCATCTTGGCAGTGGTCCTCAGAAGAGCCTCCAAATTCTTGCTGTCTTTCCTGGCACAAATTGCCTCTTACTGAGACTTACTGAACCTGGAGGAAACGTACTCTACACTCTGGACAAGTATGGATGATAACTGTTTTTTGGGTCACTACCAATGTACGCTAATGTACAGCTGGGTCTTTTTCAAGAAAAAGGGAAATTAGTGGGGAGATTATAGAGGTGTATAGCATTGTACATGGGATGGAGAACATCAAGATGTAGAACGTTTTCCTTGTCAGTGTCCGACCTTCCAATGAAGTGAAAGGATAACAGTAAGCCCTTCTTCAGATTATGCATGGTTCTTAATTGGAACTCAAGTTGAGCTGGAGGCAACAAGTTGTATGACCACCAAGGTCATTGGCTTGAAAAGCAGTATTGTCCATATATTCATGGACAATAGAACCACCAACATCATGACAGCTAATATCATAATGGTGGCTAATACATCCGAGTGTTAGAAATAGTAGAGCTTGACATGGTGTCTACTGGAGAAGCTGATCGGAGGGTGGTTTTGCACTCATGTTCATCTGATGGGCTTCTCATACTCATGTGGCTGCTAACTGTTTGGACAGAATGATAAACTAGCAATGCCATCAGAGCTTTTCTTGTGCTCATACAGCAAGACGACCCTTTTTTCTTTTCCCCCTTTGCACGGACCTTTCTGGTTGCATAACTTTGCAGATCCTTGTGGCCTTTTCTCCACAGTTGGAGAATTACATGGGGAAAGAGATACCCTGCAGAAATCTCTGGGATCAGATTTAACCCTGCTATGTTAGTGTGAGGGTATTGATATGGGTTGATTGATTCGTTAATTGGGTCATTGATTTAGGCCACAAGTAGACTGATTTTCCTGTTTTGTTGATAAAGGGGATGAAAATGAGAAAAGAACAATACTCCAGATAGATCTCCTGACACGTCTCACGTATCAGCACGTATTTGTCCTTCCAGGAAGGTTTTACTCCTAAATGGACTCCGGTGGCTGCCTGGGGAGCTCACTTCTTGCTGCGAATGTTGCTGTTGCTGCCATGCCCCTGCCAAACAGATCCTTTTTGGTGGACACTTTCCACCAGATAGCATGGAAGAGCAAGCCTGACCTGCAGGATCTTCTTGAACTTCACAAGCCCATCATGGACTCTTGGGAAAGAAGATGGTGGCATTCTCCCTTTAAGAAGCAGGAAGCACTATTCTGCATCCCAAAGAGTGCTGGCATCAAAAAGACACAGGCTCAATTCATGTCCAGACTAGTAACCAATACCATGAATGAAAGCACATTAGTTTCTATAACGATATTATTTTAACTTGACCATATTCAAATAGTGTTCATGTATTGCAATTACAATTAAGTACACATAGGCAGGTATATATGAGCTGAGCACAGAGAGTATAACACAGTCCTTTCTATTGCTTATCTGTTCATCAAAAATGATTAAGGCATTGTTTCCTTGTTATGTAAGTTTGGAAACCCTTCCAGAAGTCTGGATACCGTCCTAACTGTTTCGCAAGCTTGAGTCCCTCTTTCATTGGCTTTATCCAGGACGGGTGTGTGTTTCTTCCCACAGGAGGGTGTGCTGCTTTTTACAATTACTATGGCTTCAAAGCTAACACATGGAAAGTTTCATCCACCCCTTCAGAGCTGTTATCTAGAGACCTTTGTGAGGGGTCAGGGTTTCTACAAGGCCCAGAGCACATGCGAAATGCAGACATGCACAAATGTACGCATCCAGAGGCGCAGAAAATTGGTGTGCCATTTTGCCTAACTTACAGGTGGGATAAATTATCCAGCCTCTGAAACTTGTCTGAGGAATCATGTGCCCACATGTAACTTTCTGTCCTTACATGACACTTATTCAAAAATGTGACATGCTTTATACTGGAGTCCCCCAGGTGCAAGCTAAGACAGCTACAATTCCCTTGGTCTGTGGGAATATAAAGAAAATATAAAGAACTACCTCCCCCCTCAGCATACACCAGCAATTGCTGTCAAGTGAGGGACTTTCCACTGGGAATTTTACCGAGTTCTCACAATAGAGTGGAACAGTTATGTTTAATATTTGAGTGTTTTATTATAAAAGTTTCACAATGTTTTATTTGCAGAATTAATCTGTTACGCAACCCTGTGCAAACAGAAGCAGTTCCACTGTGATCTATATCATAACAAATTAATCTAGGATACTCTATTTGTTGGATACTCTGTCCTTCGTAACGCCAATTGTTAATAAGCATCTTCCTATTTCAACTAAGATTCCCTCCCTTTCTTCCGTTTACTCTTCGACAGACAATTTGGACATAATTGTATAATATAATTTATTTTCCTTGACTGCTTTTGATGGCGCTGATAGCTGTCTTCCATGTTTAGCATCGTTTATCCCAACAGCCATGATTATACACAAGAGAAGGTCTTGAAAATTGTTTGATACGTCTTTTGTATAATTTAACAGACATACCAATGGTTGGAAAGATGCCATCGCTCCAGCTGTCTCTTCAACACCACTGTTTATTTGATTGCAATGTCTTGTCTACTGGGCAAGTTCCTTGCAGAGATGGGAAACATGCAACCCCCAGACCCTCAAATGCAACCTCCTCAAGACCTCTGTGATTCCTCCCCTGCTCGAAAACAAAGCAAAAGGTTCAAAATTCCCTTTGCCACCTTTCGGAGGCAATGTTGCTGCATTTTGAGGGGCTCTTCCCATACCCCTGGTCTCCCCACATCGAAAATACATTATGTGGGCCACTAGAAAGTGCAAGAGCTCTTGAAAGGAAGCAGTTTCAGCAGTAGGCAGGACCTTCCATGGTCCAAGAAGGGTCATGTGTAGACCAGGACCTGTGGACATTGCCCACCTTTGTTCTGCTATATAGCAGAATAACTGCCTTCTGTTTCCTAATATTTCCAATAAAAGTGGATGGCAGATATCCCTGTATAATAATGGCTGGAAATTGTGAAATGCTGAGTGCATAAGCGAAAATATTCCATCGGATTTCATAAGGTGCTGCCTGGTTTTCTGTGCCCCGGCACGCAACCAGCATGCAACCAAAAGCACAACCTGGATATGTCTGCGCATAGGACAGCCAGCCACAACAATGGCACACACCTGTTAAACACAATGTTGGATTTGGACTACAGAGACACAACTGGATCCTTCCCAATGCATATGTTCTATATTTTAAGTGCATATGTTATTTATGTGATAATATTGAGACACTCTACTGTACTGTAAATGTTTGATTTCGTTGAAAAAGATTTACCCCACTTCTTACTCAGACCCTCCTGCATACCAGCAGTGTGTTTTAACACACATCCATTGATATATTAATTCTTAAATATTTTGGCACTATGCCTTCTTTCTACCTTTTGATCGTGCTTTCCAACCCGTATACAATGATCATCATCCAACTCTCTTTTCACAGGTAAGAAAATAAATCAATTCATCATTTAAATTGAAAAACAAACACAAAAACCTAGTAAAAAGTGTTTTATATAAATGTTTTAGTCTATTCTTTAAAAATAAGCAGAAATGTGTTTAGGCTGGTTAAAATGTGTTTTTTTTCCTTACATTTTTTGCATTTCGTTTTCTGTTGCAAGGTAAAGCATGCATTCTGGAACATTCAGGATGTGCTGTGGTACATTATACACTGAAGGGCTGAAAACTAGGAATTATAGTGGTAAAAGTACAACAAAATCATATGCCAAGATGTTGTCAGAATACTTTTTGTTGTTGTTGTTCAAAAACTGTAGGCACAGTCAAAATTATAAAAACATTGGCTGGTATCATATAACAAAAACAAGTCTTAACCAAAAACCTAAGTTATCTGTGCATTATGTATGCTGTTCCTAATATTGCCGTTTTTTGTAGCTCTGATGGTGTGATTTCTAAGTTCTGCAACTGCTTATAGTACTGCGTGAAATTTCTTGATATTCTTCCCAAAGCCCCAGTGACTACGGGGACCACTGAAGTGTGTTTCTTCCAGAGGCAAGATGTTTTGATTGCCAGGTCTCTGTACTTTGATAGTTTTTCCAATTCTTTATTTTCAACTCTGGCATCCCCTGGAATTGCAATGTCAGTGATCCGGACACTTCTTCATTCTATTACTACTATGTCTGGTGTGTTATGTTCAAGGTGTCTGTCCGTTTGGGTCCAGAAATCCCACAAGATCTAGACTTCCTTATTTTCTGACACCCTCTCTATCTGATGTTCCCACGGGTTTTTGGAGGCTGGCAAGTTATATTTTTTGCATAATAACCAGTGCACTAATTTTGCCATTCTATCACGTATAATAATAATAATAATAATAATAATAATAATAATAATAATAATAATAATAATAATAATAATAATAATAATAATAATAATAATAATAATAATAATAATAATAATAATAATAATAATATAGATGTGTATCAAGTTGTGCACTCAGAACACAACAATGTCTACACTGACATTTGACACTAAAACATTTGAGATTTATGCTGCTCAGTCAATAGGATTTGGTCCTCTGTTGGACAGATGCTCCTGGAAAATAGACTAATAGGAATACTTCTTAATATTAATGCCAAGCAATGCTTGTATATTGTTTAAAAAACATGCTTCAGGCTTTTAAACAGTACTGTAAGGAATAATTTTATTCAAAGCTGAAGACACAGGGAGGGATCAGACAGCATAGTAAGCAACTTTGGTTGAATTAGAGCAATAAAGCCTCTATTTCTGGAAGAAGGAAGGAAGCAGGTAGATTTATTTGACAATTCTGACAGAAGAAAATAAAACAGACAGGCACAGAGGTCATCAGCTGCTTGTGTGTTGCAAACATAATGCAGTTGACAATATTTGCATCGGAAATGACTCAGAGTAGATATGGCAGTCAAAATAGAAATGAGAATGGAGGAAGATCAACTGAGGAAGCTGAGATGGTTCTCTTAAACCTGGAATGCTCCTCTGGGTCAAAAGAGATTAAAAGCAGCTTGGGATGCAGCTACAAAGACAATATTATTGCTTGGAATTATTTCCATGTTAAGGATATTATTAGATTTGGATGGTACTTTATAGGGATGCGCACTGGCCCCTGACCTGGTCCATGGCCAAGTAAGGGCACCTAGATCAGTGCCCGAACTGCCCTCTCTCCCTTTAGAGACACTCCAAGCTGATCCTTGTCTGGATCTATAGCGGTTTAGTCAATTTGGAACAAACAATGGAACAGGAGAAGGAAGAAGGCATTGATCGAATGCTGCAGGCAGGACAGAAGGATTCAAGCAGTACTTCACAGAACTGGGCACTCTGTTTTCTTTTGATTTTACCCTTCCATTCTCCAGCCACCAGGGGAAAGTCCCCATCAGCATCCTAAGAAGAGAGGGAGGGAGGGATTTGAGAGCAGGAAATGGTCTTACTCTTCCATTGGCAGCTTCCTGAAAAGGCCATGCAAATAGACTGCTCTTCTGCATTATGTCTGAGATTTCAGGAAACAGCTTGATGGGGAAGGGTTGTGTATGGGTTCCCCAGTTTGGACTGGAGGCCACTTCAGGATTTTGGAATGGATCCTGATTCGGTTCAGAGTAGAGATGGGCATGAACCGAACTATGACCCCCCAAAACAACAACAACAAACAACCCACGAATCAGGCTGGTTCGTGGTTTGGTTTGTGGGTTCCATTTTGCCAAAAACAAAATGAGGTGCCAAACTTTTTTCCCCTTGGCACTTCATTTTGCCTTGGAAAAATGGATGCCCTGCCACCTGCCCACTGCCCTCTGTCACCTACTGCTGACTTCTCCTCTTTGTCCTCCATCATTGCCATCTTTAGAGATAGCAGCCTGGCTTCCCTTCCAGAAGCCAGGCCGGTTGTCTCTGTCCATGTAAATGCTCATCAGTTTTTCCAGGGTTTGAGGGTGGTTTGTGGTTTGTTGGGTAGCCACAAACCACCCTGATTTGCCATTTTTCCAGTTCGTGCTCATCTCTAGTTCTGAGCTACCTGTGGTCCATCAGGTGCTCTAATATGGATTGATCTGTAAGCTTCTCATTGGCTTGCCCTGGAAAACCAAAACAGCTCTAACTGTTTATGTCTTCATAGCGATGTGTGTGAAATTTGCATCACAAAGAGAGAAATAAACCTGTTGAGTTTCAGGCAGCTATATTCAAGGGTAGATATGATAGGCATCTTTAAATTTTGTATTTTAAAATAAAACTGGATGAATGTTGTGGCCCGTCCAGTTTTATTTGTTCTCTGGATACAAAGTGATCTGCAATTTGACTTTGCTCCATTCTGGAGCCAAATCTGGTCATCTCACTTCAGTACAAATAGGACCATCCATACATATCAGTCTGAATCAGACCAACAGGGTTCGTGGTGTGGGCTTTGGCAGAATTCGGTGCAAAGCCCTAGTGAAAACACCCTGAGAAAAATTCATAAAATTCAATCCCATTTAAAAGCATGGATTTGGGGGTGGGGGGGGGGACTTTTTTTTTTTTTTTGATCATTCCCAAATTGTACAAAAGAGGACAAAAAGCAATGAGAGCTAAAGAAAACTTCAAGAAGATGATGCAGAGGTGGGGGAGGAAGAAGTGTATAATGACAAGGGAGAAATCTATAGAAGGTTTTTCAGTCCATGAAAGGATTCTAAATCTCTGAAATACAGAATAGTCACAAGCACGCAATGCATTAAAATGTTGAAAGGATTTTTTAAAAAGTCCTTGATCTAATGAATAGTAAGAGGTGGGCACTTATCTTTCCAGTTTTGAAGCAGAAGCCTTTTAAGTCACTATTAGAGTGTAAAGAATCAATTTCTACCGGCCAGTGGTTAATTTCTGAGCAACAGGCTTAGAAGCACATAGAGAGCTATGAAATTCAGCGATGCTTTCTGAAAAAGGAGGACTAATTGAACATAACCAGATCATATGTTTATAACTGTAAGACTCCTTTGATGGATTAAAGCTCCAGGAAGCAGCTAGCATACTCAAGACATCTGGTGAAGTGGTTAAACTGCAGTACTGCAGTCAAGACTCTGCTCACAACCTGAGTTCAATCCTGAAAGGTTCAGGTAGGCATTAATATACAGTATATGCTATCCTAGACACATTGTTCTTAGTGTTTGATACTGTTAATTTTTAAAATACAATAAGTCATTTTGGGTCCATTTTTAGGAGAAACAGAAGGTATAAATATTTTAAATGAATGGAAATATTTTTTTTGCAATTTAGGAAGAATTAAAAAGCTTCTCAGACCTTCTCACAAGGCTACCTTCTTATGAGGATACCCTGGACTGCCAGAAAGATGAACAAGTGGGTCCAAGATTGAATCAGTCCTGAACTATCACTGAAACTGAGGCTGCCCTACTTTGGGCACATCACGAGAAGGCAGAATTTTCTGGAAAAGACAATCATGCTGGGAAAGGTGGAAGTCAGCAGGAAAAGAGGAAGACTAGATATGCGATGGACTGCCAATCTACAGGAAGCCACAGTGCTGAATTTACAAGAGCATAGCTGTTGGGGACATTTTGGAGATTGCTCATTCATGGGGTTGCCATAAATCAGGGGTGATGTGACAGCACATAACAACAACAGCGAGGCTTCTCATTCAGCTAGAGAAAATAGTGACCAGCAACGTGTGTGACATCTGAGCATCACCAGAGGTTTTGTGGAGGCTCCAGGTTTCCTGTTCTCCCTCCTTCTCTGGTTCTCTACCTTTCAATCAAGGAGAATTGTCTTCTGTCAGCCATTTGGCTGAAGGAGACGTCTCCCTAAAATGAGAACCCATGGACATGGGAACTGTCTGGTATACGTGGAACCCAGCTTTTGGCTAAACGCTGAAGACTGATGGCTACAACAGTTGTGGAAAGAGGTTAAAGTCCAGTGGTATAAATTTATAACACCTCCTTCTTGTTAACTCCTTAATGAAAGCAGGAGAAGGACTACTAAGTATCCCTCCGTTAGGAAGGCAAAGGCCTTTGAGGACAAATTTAGAGTACAGCTCTTTGTTTTTCAAAACATGCATGCTAGAGAATGCTTTTAAAGACCAGCGGGGTTCATCCCTAGCCACTCCACAGCGGAAAGCATGCGCCGTTTCAGTCTTATGTACTTATGAGAACGAAAGAAGCTCATGCTAGTTAGAAGCAGACAATGGAGGAAAATAGAAAAGGGGGGAGAGATACGTAAGTGGACCTAAAAATAAACTTAAGTGAAGGACATTCTGAATGCGTGTAAAAGCTCTGGCAATTACACGATAATTCAAAATACTACTGTATGACAGAGAGCACATCAAGAAAGAGAGAGAGCACAGATGGAACGTAAGAACATAAAAAGAGCCCTGCTGGATCACACCAAGAGCCCATCTAGTCCAGCTTCCTGTATCTCACAGTGGCCCCACCAGATGCCTCTGGAAGCACATGAGACAACTAGAGACCTGTCTCCTGATAGCCCTTCCCTGCATCTGGCCTTTTGAGATACCTTCCTTTTAAGCCTGGAGATTGTACATCCCCATCACGGCTTGGAACCTGCGATGGACTTTTCCTCCAGAAATCTGTCTAATCCCCTTTTAAAGGCATCTAGGCCAGATGCCATCACCACATCCTGTGGCATGGAGTTCCACAGACTAACAACACGCTGGGTAAAGAAATATGGAGGGGCAAAGCATACATTTGCAGGTGGTTCAATAGCATGGAAATAACATTTGATGCCACCCAATGTTTAAGACCTGTTTGTGTTAGTTAGCAAATATGTCTTCAACCATATTTGACATATCCTCCTGTGTTATTAGAGGCATTAAAGGGAGGAATGAAACAGAAAGATGCCAAGGTGCCTCTAAAGAGGGGTTTACAAATGGCAGGCAGGATTCATTATTTCAGCAGGATGCCAACGATCGTCCAGAGACAAGGTGGCCATTTACACATCTTGTAAAAGAGGACAACCATCACCAAAAAAGAAAGAAAGAAAGAAAGAAAGAAAGAAAGAAAGAAAGAAAGAAAGAAAGAAAGAAAGAAAGAAAGAAAGAAAGAAAGAAAGAAAGAAAGAAAGAAAGAAAGAAAGACCAATGTTTGTACCAAATTGCACAGGCTTATTTCCATGTACAGAAGAAAAACTAAAAATAATTCTCGTAACTTAAACAGGGCTTCCTTGGGCAGGGAACATCTCACATTCCATGGGCTGCTTCCTGTGATGAGCAGCCTCAGGGTCCCCCATCTTCCTCTTTTTGGTTCTTTATCTTGAAATCAGGCTGGATAGTCCTTGAAACAGAAGACCATCCCAAACCTCCCTCAACCCCACCCCATTTTGATCACTCCACATTTCAGAGACGGATCTGAGAAAAACACACCCGACTCCCAAACTGGAAATGTTCTGATTCGTAGCCACTTTCTGCCACAAGGTTTTGAATTTCTGGTTAAAATTCCTCTTGCTATGCTGTAGAAGTACAGGCAGTCACAGAAGAGAATAGCTTCACGTTCCCCAGGTACTCCACCCCTTTCTCATTAACTGGCACTTAAAGTCTCAATAACGTTGCAGATAGAAAGCATTGTGTTGCCAAAAGATTGGCAACACAATGCTGAGAAACTAAAGCTTGCTCCTCAGGGACACTGTTTTTTCCTGAGGCAGAGATTCCCCCCCCACACACACACACACACACCAGCTATCCAGTTATTCATGTCTAGGTTCATGGTATCGAAAGCCAGATGAATGACTTGGGCACTAAGAGATAAAAATCTAACAAGGGGTTCTCACTGTCTTTGGAAGTATGGATATTAGAGCAATATATTAGACACATCACAATTGGCAGCTTCTCATAACACCAAAAGACCACAGTCTAAGGCAGAGGACTCATCCTGCCTTATGCTTGTCCATATCACTTTGATGACGATTCACATAGCAGAATGCTCCTCTGTAATATTTTCCCCCAATTTATTGCGCATGAAAACTAGCAAATGAGAATAAGGCTAGATAGAAATTTTGCTAGGTCTGAAAGATGAATGGGCAATATTTGGCCCTCTAGATTTTGCAGCACTCCAGATCCCATGATTCCTCTTCATTGGAAGGGTGGCTAGGAATGATGGGAATTAGGGTTCCAAAAATATCTGGAGGGCCACCAAGTTGCAGCAAAAGCCACAGGTCCATTGAAGGACATGGATGAGATACTTCCATAATTCTACATTGATTCAATGTGCCTACTTTAGATGAGACTAACAGTTCGGTTTAGACTCTAGTTGTCTGTCTTTAAATTAAGGTGAATCTAATGAAGTGTGTACTCATCTGTACTTTACTCATGCCAACTGCTTTTGCATTTTTTTGGAGTGTTAACAAGGGCAGCCCCATTTGCACTGAGTTGGGGCAGTCTAGTCAACATTTTACCTAAACCTAGATTATAATGTTTGACCAAACTCCGGGAGGCAGTGGAAGACAGGAGGGCCTGGCTTGCTCTGGTCCATGGGGTCACGAAGAGTCGAACACGACTTAACGACTAAACAACAACAGATTATAATGATCATATAATCCCACAAATGAGAAAGCCATTATTAATAAATACAGAACAATGATAGGTAAGGCCCCATGGCATAAGAGGCAAAGGAGTCCAAGATGGGTGGGAATTTCTGCAAAGGAAATTCTAAAGGCAGAACTACAATTCCAATAAGAAAAAAAAAAAGCTGGAAGACAGCAAAACAAACCACAAAAAACTCGGAGGGGAGCTGAATTTTTTAAAAAAACACCTTCAAGGAGGTGGAAGGAAGGGGGTTGGACTCAATGTCCTTATCAGTTCCTTTTAACTCATGATTCTATGATTCTAAACCGGATTTAGGCTGAATATCAGGAAAAAACATCTTAACTGTTAGAGCAGTATGAAATCAGGAACCTCAGGTGAGGTGCTGAGTGTTCCAATGTTGGAGGCGTTCAAGATAAAGAGAGAGAGAGCCACCTGCCAGATGTGCTTTGATTGGAATTCCTGGATTGAGCCAGGGGTTAGACTCCATGGCCTTAGTGGCCCCCTTCCAACCTCATTATTTCACAATTCTATGATTTTTACTGCATACACAATCACTGCCTAGTAACTTAGGGCCATAGGAAGTCCCTGTGCATTAAATTATTTTGGTAGCTTCATTTTTTTCTACCTGGGAGGGCAGGAGGAAAGGTAGCCTACGCCATTTTTCGGAAATATATTTCAAACAACCATAAAAATAGCCAATGAATAATTATACTGCTTTGAAAACACATCATTGGCATATCCATTCCTGCAGCTGAATATTTTGTCAAAATCCTATTTCCAGCTACAGTATGTTTCATAATTCTGCCGTTTCCCAGGAAACCCAAAGATCATCCTTTTATAGATTTTGAGGCCAACGGGGACCATCGTGATCTCCTGTATCTCCCCTTTGCAAAAGCAGACGGCCTCCCATCCCTTCAGGTAGAGCTGCCGGTTTTTATACATATACCATTAGAGAGAACTTTGGGGAATAAATCTTCTCCCTTACCTCTCGCCACCGTAATTTGATCTTCTGAGCCGAAATCCACATAGACCCGGAAGATCAAATTATTGGAGAGGGAGAGAAAAGAAGTTAAACAGCAACAGGAATTAATTAAAGGGGGGAAAATGTACACAGACAAAAAGCATATATGCATAATTCATTCTGATTAAAAGGGTCGGCAGGGGGTCGGCAGGCAGAAGTCTGCACTGCGTTCAGCAATCAATTCTCTCGGTATGTAGGGCTAGATCAGATTGCAAAAAGGCTTTGAGTGTGACCTATATTTCACTTTTCCCCTCTGCATGAAGATGACATTCATGGTATAATGACTAATTCTCCTGTGTCCATGGGGAAGTTTCCCGGGCGACTCTATATAAAGGACACTGCTCTGCAGTTTAAAGGTTAGCGTTCTAGTTGGCGGTTGGATAGCCAGAGGAGGACAAACCCTTCAAGGGTGAAGAAGGCAAGCTGGAAAGATCTTCGCTTCCTTGGACTGAACAGAAAAGCATAGAGTATGGTTGAAACCAGCTTTGGAGGACAGTTTAAGGAAGGAACAAGAAACATGGAGCTGGTTAATTGTGTCTGAGGACCCAAGACATCTATGTGGATGCATGAGATGACTCAGTACACCTCCATGCCACAGCACCATAGCAGCTTGAAACAGTTATAATAGTTGTGGTTCTAACCTGTGGAATACTGGGATTGGTAGTTTTGGAAGAGGTAGCCATGTCAGTCTGTGCAAGCATATCAGGCAAAATGCAGAGAAACAAACAAACCAAAAAGACAAAAACATGCAACACCTTAAAGACTAAGTATTATATTTTAATGTGAGCTATTGGGGACACATCCACTTTGTCAGACATATGAATGAAATGATGGATGAAATATCAGATTCATATTAAATATTCATTGGCTCTTGGGTGTGTGGTGCCTTTACATGCAGTAATTTATGGCTTATGTTGTTTTAGGGCTCTGTTGTAAAAATCTCTTGGGAGACAGAAAACAGACAACAAGCCTGGGCAAATATGAGGGGAGAGAGAGAAGAGATAGGAGAGGTGTGGGTTTGTTTGTTTGTTTTTTAAGACTGGGGATTCACTTAAAACTTCAGAGAGAGAGAGAGAGAGAGAGAGAAAGAATGTTAAATATAAAGGTGAAAGAAGATCGCAAAGGAATCCCATGTGTTAATGTAGGGAATATTGACAGTTTTTACCTTTGAGCTTTGTGATGAGAGATGGGCTTGGTAGTTGTGAAGAAAATAACAGTGGCAGTTATTTTACCAATTACCAATCTGGGTCCTTTAGTTCTTTGACTAAAGCAAAGCCCTTTAACACACTACAAATCCCAGCACATCAGGCAAAAACAAAAGAAAAAAAGAAAATCATCATCATCTTATAACTGCATTGCTGGAAGGGACCCTATGGATCCATTTTAATATGAGCTTTCAGACTTCTGGTTACACGTGGACTCATGGACTTGGTCCACGAAAGCTCACATTAACATATAGCAGGTAGTCTTTAGGGTGCCACAATGTTTTTGTCTTCTTTATTTTCTATTTTTCTTTTGTTTTTTGCCTGAAATGCTAGCACAGACTAATACGGCTACAAATCCCCGGGTTCCATAAAAGTATTATAACTGTGTGGGACAGATGCAGTCTTTCAGCGGATACATTCATTGATTAATTCATTTAATTGACAAATGTGTTCAAGGAAAGTAAAAGCAATCCAAGGGGAAACGCATACATCAGGCCACTGATACTGGTTCCAACTAAGACTAGACTGATTGGCTGGAAGCTAGTAGTAATTCGCAACTAGAGTAAGCCCATTGAATCAGAGGGGATTTCTTGAGTTAACTTGTCTGTATCTTCCACTGATTCAACAGACCAGCTCTAGTTGTGACTTACTGAATCAAAACCATTGAATCAAAGTCTGATCGGTAAGTCAACACTTATGTAAATTCCATAGAGACAATGGGTGTACTCTAGTTGGGACTCATAGTAGGATACAGCCCACAGTGTCTGAGAGCTGGCATTCTTTCTTATCCGAGACTGAAGAAAGAATATTTCTTTTATTAGGAGTTGACGCTGGCCCAGTTGTTGCTTTTTTTCCCCCCAGGCTAACCTACCTCACAGGCTGGTTGTGGTGATGGTCCATGAATTCTGTTCTACAGTCCTTGGTGGAAACGTGGAAGGGATGGTCACTCTCGAATTGGCCTTCTCAGCCACACTAGACGCTGTTCCAAGTCCTCTATTCAGAGCACGTTATCATAGTCTCTCGAGACTGAAGGATGCCTAATCTCTTGGTGGAAATGTAGCAATGCTGATTTACATCAAATGCTTCGTCCTCTTCTACAAAAACTGATGTTTATGTTCTCTCACATTGGTGTGTGTGTGTGTGTGTGTTGGTGGAACAGTTTATTATTTATTTATAGTGTTTTTACCCCACCTTTCTCCTTAAAAGGACCCAAGGCAACTTACAGGAATTAAAAGGAAATATTGAAAATCTAACAGTAAAAGAATTAAACAAGTATTGTATTAAAAATGGTCAATAAAATCAATATGAAAAGCACATTTAAAACCAAGAGAGCACAACAATCCATTTTTAAAAACCCTTCTTCTCAGGTCACCAGTCACTAAGGAAAAGCCTGCCTGGAAAGAAAGGTCTTTGCCTGCTTGCAGAAGGACAGCAAAGAGGGGGCCAGGCTGGCCTCCAGTGGGAGGGAGTTCCAGAGTCTGGGAGCAGCCACAGAGAAAGCGCTCTCCCATGTCCCCACCAAGTGTGCCTGCGAGGGTGGTGGGACTGAGAGGAAGGCTTCCTCTGTTGATCTTAATTCTGGAAAAGGCTCATAGAGGGAGATGTGGTCTTTTAGATAGCTTGGACCCAAGCCGTTTAAGGCTTTATAAGTAAGTGCCTGCAGGCTACTATTAAACTGAGGCTCATAGGATGAGGCCTTTAGGATGAGGCCCACTGGGTAAAACTGAAAGCCTTTGTGGGACTAATCTCCTTGTAACACACTCTGTGTGCCGGTTTCATTTCACACCTGCCCAATATGAAAGGACCCTAGAGTTATCCCGAATGCATTAACTTTTCATTTAAGACAGCGGCAGTCAATCAGCAGAAATATCAACACACAGCTCAGGGATATTAAACAACATTTTGGAACACGTTTGCATTTCAAAGAGGGTGGTGGGAATATCCTGTATATTTCTTGGCACTATTTTCTTTTTATCTGATCGTCTTTGTTCTTTTTAATTTCAAGAGAGCATGGATCAAACACAAGTCAATTACAGACCGGCATTGTTACTGAATAAAAGGCAGTTTAAATGAGATTTGTATTGTGTTTAATCAGTGTATCATAATAAGGAAGAAATTATTTTAGATTAATTTTTAAAAGACGCTACCTTGGCTTTAATTAGGTGGCATTACGTGTGCTGTTAGCTTCTCTAAATCAATTACACTTACGCAGATCCCAAAAGTACGAAAAAGGCAGACATCACCCAAGCAAACCACTATGGGACAAGTTATGGGAATTCTGACCTGCATAGAACATAAGAGATGAGACTTCCGGAAGAGTTTTTCATTGGGTTATAATAACTGAATCACTGGTGATCCAAGAAGCCATTGCCACAAAGAATCTCTTTGGGCCAGCTTTTCGTGCTTGATAGGGCCCAACCCTATCAAGGGTTGCAATGTACATGTGCTTCTCTTTTCCAGCATGAACACAGCATTTTGTGTATAATGTAGAAGGGATTTCAAACTGACAACTCTCTCTTTTCTTCCACCATGGAAACTCCATGAAGGGAAAAATCCTGGCACAGCAATATTACATATCGATAATGGCCAGATGGCAGTACTGCAGGGATCAACCTGGCAAAGAATAGGTGATGCAGAGGGCCAATAAGATTTCGGTTCTAACTGGTTCTTGGGGCAGCTATTGACTCTTAAGTTTTTAAGACCATGAAAATTACTCCAGGTTTTAAGTCTGAACATCACGTTTTAAGTCTGAACATTGCACTTGTCCAGTGTCCCACTTTTACAAAATCACAGTGTGGGTCCATTTTGAGGTGGAAGGGAAAATAACAATTACATTGGGAAGTGCTTTTCCTGAAGATGATGCCTTGATTCTGGCTGATTCTTTTTCCAATGATGAGTTGGGTTCCCATACTTAACTCCTAAAAAAGAGTTACAAAACAGAGCAAACTAATTTGCAAATAGTGTGGGCTGAGTGTCATTGTTGTTGTGACACTCAAAAGCTTTTGCTAGTTAAAGATTTCCTCTCTTTTTTTGCCCTGTGTCACCATGAGGTAATTGAAGCAACACAAATAGCTGTGATTGAGACAATCAAGGAAGTTAAACTTGCTGGTAAAGAGCCCTTCTGAACCAGGCCAAACGTCTACCTAGTCTACTACTCGTATGTTGCTCTCCGATATGGTCAGCTAGAGGTCTCCAAGAAATCCAGGTAGGTTAGTAGACATATTTATGAAATAGTAGCATGCATAGACAAGTGGGTCTTACCAAAATCCAACCCGCTGAATCATTGTGGGGGTGGGGGTCAAAGACTTACTTTCTTACATTCACATTGAGATCAAGGGAGCAGAGAATTAATCAAAGATGACAGCGGAGTCTAGTGTAAATCTTCTGAACCATTCAGAACAGGTTTTTCCCCAATAGATGTATAATTAAAAAGGCCAAACAAACCATGAGAGGGAATATTCCTTTACCAAGTACATTGCCATTGATTTTGAAAGGCAGTGCCTTGTGATCCAGAAGACAGGAGCACATTACGAATTTTTTGATAAGAGAGAAACACCCAGAGAGACATTTTATAACCTGCAAAAAGCAGAATGCGCAGAAGAATCAGGAAGATGATATTTTATTTACTGATTTGCAATAATTCAAGCAAATCTGAAAGTGGATAAATGGAGGGGAAAAGGACCTGAAATTATCTGGCAGGTGCATGCTGCATAAAAAAAGGTGCCAGCACATAGAAGCAGCCAGGTGGCCATTCAGAGAAGAAACATGTTTTGCTTTGGAATAGATCTTTTGTTAAATGCTACTTTGGGTTTAAGTGAAAGTACTTTCCCCCCTCAACTCACCTTCCTGTTTTTCTTTCAGTGCATATGTGTGAGCATGCATGTGTACCTAAACATATGTACACACACACATATACCACCTTTGCAAATTAGCAGAACATCTCTTTAGAAGACCATATCTGTGTCACCTCTAAGGGTAGAAGAAAAGTCATGATACAGCAGAAGTGGGCAAGCTCAGAATAAGTGGGATGAGGACAAAGCTTCCCCCATCCCTCCCCCATGGGCTGCATCAGGCCTTGAGATGGCCAAAACCAGCCATTTTACTTCCAGCATGTGTCCATATCTGTATTTTTTTTTCCAGATGAGAGCTTTGAGGAACCCATAGATTCTGTAACATGAAAAATTCCACCTGGACCTTCTCCTCTCAACCCCCCCACAGTTTAATAGAAGTGTTCCAGTCTGACCATGAGGATATCAACAATGGCTAGATCTGTGGTTCTCAACCTTCAGTCTCCAGGTGTTCTTGGACTACAACTCCCAGAAATCTTTGCCAGCACAGCTAATGGTAAAGGCTTCTGGGAATTGCAGTCTAAGAACATCTGCAGACCAAAGGTTGGGAACCACTGGATCAGAGGGAACAAAATTCTAGAACTCAAAGTCTCTGAGTTTTCTCTCCACTACAGTTCCAGACCAAAAGTTAACTGGGAAAACATATTTAATACAGATGAAAGCACATATTCATTGGCTCTTGATTCAGCCAATGAAGACAGAGAATACCTGTGAGGAAGTGTACTGTGACATTTCCTAAAGAACCCTAACATAAATTAAGACCTTGATGTTCATGGTGAAAACAGGCTGGGTTTCTGAGGTTGCTTTAGAAAATGCTCATATCCACCTTCCTTTTTAAAGAGCCTGTGTGAAAGAGGAATTCAAGGTTTAATCTGATGTCATATTTTGCTACAGTAATGGGTGTATGTCTCTGTTGCTCCCATTCACAAGAACAATTTTGCTCATCCCCATAAATCTAACAGAATAAATAGACCTCTGATGAAAGAATCAATTGCAGTCCAGTAGTGTGTATTACTGAAAAAGAAAACCACCCCTTTTAAAAAATGTTTATTTCCACAGTGGTTTTTAGATGTATTTTTAAATTTAAGCAACGCCATTAAATCATGTCAAGTGCATTTTTCACTGAGGGATGTGATGAGGAGGTGCTTACAGCTCTTCATCTGGCTTCTGGGTGTTGAATACAGATTTTTCAGGCATAGTTAAGAGCAAGGCTAAAAACATTGCTCTCAGAACACTCACAGTTGGGTATCCCCAAAAGGACATTTGGCAAGAGCATCCCTTGAACTTCAGCACCATGGACAGCTGCTTAACTTTATTGCAAACTCTAGCCGGTTGTGGCATCCAGGAATCTAACATTTGTTTGTTTGTTTGTTTGTTTGTTAAGCATGCCATCCCATTAGTGCAGTGCATTACTCTGGAAGGTTTGCAGTCAACTAAGAGAATTATGCTTATAAGTAAAAAAAAAATAAAACACAAAATGACAGTCAATCAACAACTCAGGAGGCAAAAATATCAGAATAAAATGTGGCACAGGGCATATAAACAAACAGAGCAGTGGGAAACACATCAAACAGGGTTGCCAAAAATGGCCTTTCTCTAAAGCAATGTTTTCAAGACTCTTTTAAAAGTTGGGCAGCAGGGGGCCAGGTGCAGTTCCACTGGCAGCTGATTTCAAGGCATTGGAGCCACAGCAAAGAAGGCTCTATTTCTACTGGATGATTTCTTGGCCTCCCTTGGAGTGTTTACCTGGAGAGTCATGGCCTGGGAAGACCTATTGGGGTGGGTAGATGACCTTAGGAAAAGACACTCTGACAGATAACATGTTCCCAAACCATGAAGGGCTTTCTAGGTCAGTGATGGCGAACCTATGGCACGTGTGCCGCAGGTGGCACGCGAAGCCCTTTCTTATGGCACACGAGGTATTGGCCCACTCACCCTCCCATGTGGAGGCAAACCTTATGAGCCGGCTGCAGCCGGGATTCCCCCTTCCGCTGCCACTTCCTGGTCCTCTGGGTCCGTCGCTATGATTCCCCCTTCCGCTGCCACTTCCTGGTCCTCTGGGTCCGTCACTATGATTCCCCCTTAAACTTCCTGTTCCTGGTCCTCTGAGTCCATCCTATGATTCCCCCTGAAACCGCCACTTCCGGTTCCGGACCTCTGGGCAGCACGACAGCCACTGGTTTCTCCCCCCTCCCTCATTTTGGGCACGCAAGCCCAAAAAGGTTTGCCTCCACTGTTCTAGGTGATCATCAAGACCTTGAATCTCACCCGGGATGTGGCAGCTAACCAGCATTGGTGAGCCAAGACTGGGGAAATATGGTAGAGAGTCAAGAAGAAGACCACTGCATGGATGAAGGAGACTTTCATTTCTGTTAATTTTTAAAAATAAGAACTTTACAGAATCCCCACAGTTATTCACATTCAGAATGAAAACAAAAACATGAGAGAGAGAATGGGGTGGCGGGGGGGAGAGAGAGGTGAGAACTAGAGATGGGATTTCATATTTTTACAATTTCACTGAGATTTCATTGTAGGTACAGCTTGCTCAAGGCCACACAGGCTGGCTCTTCTGCAAGGCACAGTGTGGAACTGAACTCCCAACAACACTAGACTGAACACCCAAGGATTCCAACTCACTGAGCTACTAAGCCAGCAGTATTCTCTCCACACCCTACTTTTTTTTTAAAAAAGAATGGTAGTTTGTCCTATATTGACAATGTCAATGTTAATCACACAACACAAGGAATCATTTCCACAACTGGAACACTGACCAAAATATTAGCAACTTGGTCGCAGACACCTAATGAGTAAAACAATCTGAGCTCAGATTTTTTTTTTTAAAGATAGTCAACGGACAAGGAAAAGCTGAAGTGTAGAATGTACAAAACGCCTGAGTATAAATTACAATTATTGTTCTAACATGGCTCTTGGTGTAACAACAGAATTTAGCAGAATAAATAGTTGTCACAGCAGTTGTTGTAGACTGAAGCTAATGAAGCCATAACAATGAAGCGCCACAACATTCCAGAGTGCAACATTAAGCACGGAAACCTTAAAGCGATCAGTCAGGAAAATATAATGCTCAGCTTCTCCTAAAGTAGAAAAATTATCAATATCTGCATTAGTTGGTTCATCTCAGTTGCTTTATCATGGCACGAGGGGCAAGTGACTTTTTCTAATGAAGTTTGTGGCATCGAGCAGAGTGGCAACAACGGGAACTCTTAAGCATCTTGAAAAATAGAAGAACTCGTTACTGTGCAAAAGCTAATGGACGAAGGAAAAACAAATGATGCCATTGATTTTTGCAGTCTTAAGAATTTGGAATATCCATTAGTGTAAGCAGCAAATGGGGCATCCCACTCAATCCATTCCCCCCCCCCCACAAAACATGGTATTGTTCTGGCAATTTATTCACATGGAGGTTATACTTAACCAGCAACAGAGGAAGAGCCTTAGGCATTTGAAGACTTGGGATCAGGGCTTAATATCTCCAAACAAAAGGGAATTTGAGAACTAGGAAGGAGTGGTGGGATTATTGAGAAAAGCAGAGAATCATAGAATTATTGAGTCAGAAGGGGCCTATAAGGCCACCAGGTCCAACTCCCTACTCAAGGCAGGAATCCAAATCAAAGCAGATCGGACAGAGGGTTGTCTAACTTTCTCTTGAATGTCTCCTAACCCACCATCTCCTTAGATCATTGGTCCCATTGTCATACTGCTCTAACAGTTAGGATGTTTTTCCTGATATTCAACTGACATTGGGGCTTCCTGTAGCTTGAGCCTATTATTAGGTGTCCTGCACTTTGGGAAGACTGAGAAGAAATCCTGTCCCTCCTCTCTATGCCTACCTTTCAACTATTTGAAAAGTGCTGTCATAATTTCTCTCAGACTTCTTTTCTTAACACTACTATCATTCAAGAGGAATTTAAGCAACCAACTGTCAGATATACCTTAACTTTGAGCAGGGAGTTGGACTCAATGTCCTTATAGGACTCTTCCAACTCCATTATTCTATGGTTCTATATACCAAAGCAGTGCTTCCCAACCTTGGGCTGGACTAGAACTCCCAGGAATCCTGACCAGCACAGTTAATGGTGAAGGCTTCATGGAATTTTTATCCAAAAACATCTGGAGACCCAAGGTTGAGAACCACTGTACTAGAGGTTCTCTGAAGCAACTTTACAGGTCTTTAACATCCAACAACAGATTTCCATTAAAATTTAGCAGAGAGTTCTGACATCTCCATCTTCTTTCCTCTGTTCCAGTCCATTCTTCCTCTCTGTCTTCATTCTGCCTATTCTGTTTTGCTGTCTGTAGCCCTTGGTGCTTGAAGTATGATCGTTCCTACATGCCCAGAACTTATTCTCAACAACTGGTGAACTTACTAGTGATCTATTCTTGCTTATTGCTATCAGAACAAGATCCTTGGGTGTCAATCTGGGACCATCTTGAATAGAGATGTCAAATTATTCTTTCAGGATCTGCCAGAGCTTTTATTGAGAGCCTCACTATCTGTGTATTGTCAGTGCATGAACCAAGTCATAGCAATGTGGGTTGGAGTCTCTAAATGACCTCAGACTCCCACTGATCTGACTCACACAGAATAACCAATGAGTTCTCCTCACCATTAAGACCACAGAAGGGAGTTTGAAACATCTTATTCAAGACAGTTGTAAGACACATGAGTAAAACTGGGTAAAAATAGAATAAAATTATTACTTTAGGAAATCTATTTGAGACAATGGAGGAGAAAAGAGCCCTAAACCTGACTATAGAAGCTGCTGAAGCTCTCTTGAAGTCTGCCTCTCTCTAACTGGGAGAGGAAAGAAGTGATCCAAAGAGAGAGAAGGAGGAAGGAAGCCAAAATCCACTTACAGATCTAGAAAAGAGAATAGAAAAGGAGAGAAAATAGATCTGGTCTATCTGTGACTGTTGTCCCACTCCTACCAGTTTCAATCATTTGCTGTGTTTATGTGCTCTATTCCAACAGCATAAAGCTTTACTCCAATCTGAGCTGAAGGCTTCTAGCCTCTATTTCAGCTCCAGGTTTGGACCCACTCCATGTCAACCTGTCTTCTCCGTCCTTGGCTCCAAATCCTGGTTGGTTATTTCAGTTTTAATGCCCAGCTTCATCTCTGGATTTTATCTCCATCTTCAATGGCTGTTGACACCGCATCCCTGCCACTGGCACTGTACTTGCATCTTTCACAACAGCTAGACAACACCGCAGGTATGTCAAGTAGCTCAGGGCTTTGCAAGAAAAGGCATAATCATGGTCTGTTAAATGCAAATGGTTCCATCTCAGGTTAGAGCAATTTAGAGCACATTTTATCTCCCGTGATTCTGCTTTGTTGGTCCAGATGATCCGCAAGCAGATCTGCCAGGTGAGAAGTGTGCTCCAAGCAGCTGATATTAGCATCCATACACATTTAATGGAAACAACCTCCAAGCAGAAATCTTGGTCCCCATCAATGCATTTGCTTGCTGTCTCTGGCAGATGGAAAAAAAAGATTTCTAATTCTGGAAATGACATTCCATCCGAGCTGTTCTTTAAAACCTCCTGGGTAAGCAGGTATTTTGAGAGTCATGTGTACCTGCCAGCTGGCTTATCTGCACACAAGGCTTGGCCTGTATCAGTTGCACTCTGTGTTTGTTATTGACTGAGGAGCCATTATGCATAAGGTAGATCTGTGTGAACAACTCTGTAAATTAGCAAGAGAGGTTCTTAAAGTAATAGAAGCTGGAGCTTGCAATTTAATCAGAGATTCAAGTTGCCATTGGATAAGGGTAATAACGATCTCATCCTAGATTGTTTCCACTGGGAAATCAGCCAAGTATTTCACAGTTCTTCAGACTAGTGGTTTGTAAACTATGTTCAAAGGTTCTTGAGAAGCTTATTGGGCTATAAGATCATCTCTGAAAGACAGCTTGTCCTGTATAAGAACTTGGAGAAGCTACACATTGCACTTCTAGAAACCCCAGCCAATATGGCCAGTAGCCATGCATCCTAGGGAATTCTGAGAGCTGTGATTTAAAAAAAGGAACTCTTCTGAGTTCTGTCCTATAACAGAGCTGAGAAATATGTAGCCTTTTAGCTATTGCTAACATTGGCTATCCTGGCAAGGGATGATGGGATTTGGAGAGCAACAGCAGGGAGAAGACCATGTCCTTCTTACCATTGAGTGCTTCCAAACCTTGGGTCCCCAGCTGCTCATGGACTGGCCATCTCTCAACAGGACCTGATGTCCTTCTGAGAAATCAAGCAACTGTACCATCACCCTCAAGAGTCAAGACTAGAGATGGACATGAATTTAAAAAACGAATCACCAAATTGGTTCAAAAATCACTAATTCGTCAATTTGTATTCATATGAATCAATGCCCCCAACAAATACGAATCAATAAATTTTAGTGATTTTTGATTTGTTGATTTGTTTGGCTATAAAATGCCCCCCAGGCATCTAGAGACACCAAAATCACACAGAAGCTTCCCATGACTCTCCCCTACAATCTCTCTAAATTTGGTGAAGATTGAGTTTCCCCAAGCCAGATGCTAAAGGGCACTTTCCTGCGAGGACCTAATTTGTGGGTGTATTACTCAGATGTCTGAAATCCAATCTTCACCAAATATGGAGGGATAATAGAGGAGAATTGGGGGAAGGTTCCCCATGATTTTGATGTCACTAGGTTCCTCGGGGGGGGGATTTTCCTAGGAGGGTTCTTTGTGGATGTATAACTCAGACTTCCAAAACCAACCTTCACCAAACTCGGAGGGCTTGTATAGGAGAGGCAAAGCAAGTGTACCTGTGATTTTGATGTCTCTAGGTGCTTGGGAGGCATTTTATAGGGTTTTAAATTCAAAAATAAATCAACAAATTGATTCATTGATTCATCAGCAAATAAAAAAATCATAAATTCGTTATTTGTGATTCATTTTCCTGGATGAATCACAAATTAAACCAATCACAATTTTTCTTATTTGTGCCCATTTCTAATCAAGACAGGACCCAGTCTGAAATGAAGGCCTGAGTGGAAGCCACAATGTATGTCTGGCCCAATGATGCCTTCTCTTGGAAGGAAGGATAAGAAATAATCTGAATATACTTTGGATCAGGCGCTTGCTAATGCTCCTGATGAGAATGGAGACACTACAGATGGACCACATGCTGCCTGGCCTTCAAAGGGTTATCCCTATCATTAGACAAGAGTGAAGTGGCCACCTCAAAGAGCAGATCTGAGTTCTCACAAAAGGTCAGCAAATTGTCAATTACAATCTTTATTTTCACTGTGTTTTTACCACCCGGGATGAGAAAAAAAATCTTCTGGGATGTTCTGCTTCATGGGCCAAAATTATTTATCCAACTTTGGTAGATCTGGGGGGAAGTTTTTGGAACTCCAGCACCAGCTTCCAAACTGCTCACTTTTGTGCAACTCGGCTTGAGATTGGACAGAAAGAAAAACGTCACAGGTCACCTCTGGGGGTCATTGTTGATTAAGCATCTCTTTTGCTGCCCCAAACTGTGCTTTTCCCTGACTCCATTGAGCCTTCAGACAATGCTACAATAAATTTGTATCATTCACATTTTAACATGAATCAGGATTTGAGAATTCTCGAATCCCAATAACCCAGCTAAAATAATTCCATCCTATTTTTCTCTCTCTCTCTCCACCTCCACTGTTTCTCTGTGGCTCAGTATTGATTTCAGATTAAAATTTCATACTTAAATCAGGACTAAAACCTGCATGCTGGGCAGATACTCTAGATTTCTCTCTTGCTTTGAGCTCTGAACCCTCCTTAGTCTCCAGGAAATAAGGATCATAAATACTTGAATGGCACAGCTGCCTAGAATAACAATATCTCTCTCATTCTCTGCATCACTCCTCTTCAATCTATGTTTATCCAAGAAAGCTAGACAATGTACCCAGTGCCTGGCATGGTTGTAGTTATTGATTTCCCCTTCTCAAAAACAGGAGAGGGCCCCAAGAGGGTTGATGTGTGCTATGCAAGAGTATTGAAATTCCAAGGGCTTGTTTTTAATTTTTCAAGACAGTTTTCATCTCATGAGATGCAATGGGATCAGAGTACAGACATTTAGCACAGAGGGACTGACTGTTACGTATGCCATGGAATGGCTGCCTGTGTTAAAAAGCAGTCAAGAACACTTGGGGTGGGCTGCGGGAATGATGCAAACTTCAACCACTCAGGAGACCAACACCAGCTGTGGACCTGGAATACTTTCCAGTTCTGTGGGCTTGAGTCCTAGGCCTGGGAGATTATGCACCATTCTGTATTTTCAATAGTAGTAGTGGTGATGGGGGGTAGAGATTATGATGATGATGTCCAAAATCTAATTGCAATCCAGCATGCACGTAAGTCAAATTGCAGAACTGTGCAAGAATGTGATGGCCCGACAGCCAGAAAAATCATGCAAGCAGGTAAATGCAATTCCCAGTTTACTCTATGCAGCTGAAATCCTATTTATTTATTTATTTATTTATTTATTTATTTATTTATTTATTTATTTATTTATTTATTTATTTAGGGACATTTTTAGGCTGCCTTTCTCCTGATGAGGGGACTCAAGGAGACTCACAGTATCAAAACAAGTAAAATTAAAAATACAATAAATCGCGCATTTGAAAACGTTAAGCTCTAGTGATAATTAAAAATCCATGAAGTGAATTAAAACATTTAAAACTTTAAAAGCAAACTTACTTAGCTAAAAACCCACAACATTTCACCGTGGAAGTAGGATGGCATCATCATCTCACAATGGTAATATTTCATTTAATTCAGTCGAAATCTTCCTAAGCTCTCCCTTCTGATTCTGAGGTTCCTTGTTGGGGAAAGCTAGCCCCAGTTTGCTGTCTGGGGGGTCATAAAGCAGAACACAGAGTGAATCTTAGTAATATGGCAACAAAATGTTATTGCATTTAAAATCCGAGAGTCACTAGCACACACAGTATATGTGTAAAGTGGGTCTCTTGGAATGATAAAACGATGCTCTTTTATGGCTCCAAGTGGAACATTCCAAAGTAACAACTAAGCATGTGCAGGAATACATATATAAAAGCATCTGCTGAAAAGCAACTATAACGAAGACAAGCTGTTTAGACTACATGATCAGGAAACATTTTATGCATTACAATGCTTCTATTTGACTGGACCCAATGAATACAAACTTTCCACATCTGCTCTGATGGCCAATTATATTGCTCTGATGGCCAATTATACTTCCATATCCCACATTCCACATTTCCTTTCTTCCCTCTCACTCCCTAGGGTTCCTTTTTGACCAAGGGGAACCTTCAGGAGCCTTGATGGGGGGGGAGCCTTTAACAATAAGAAATTGTCTCTGGACCACCCCCACCAGGATCAGGACCCTTGATGGCAATCCAGTTTTTGACTATTAAAGGCTTCCCACCCTTCCTCTTCTTGAGACTCCCAAGTCTTTTTTAGGGGAACAGTGAGCCCTAGAGAGCTTTGAGATGTGAAAGCTGGTGATAGGGTCTTCTAAATTAAATTAAATTAAATTAAATTAAATTAAATTAAATTAAGATTTCCATTGCCAGGTGATGATGTCATCCTATTTGTGTGGTGTAGAGTGACACCAAGAGGATTTCAACCTATGCTTCTAATAGGATTCTGATCCATCACAGTCACAGAAGTTGTCTAAACAGATGTAAATATATATAGTTTATCGTTATGCAGATATACCAATATAAACATCCTTTTGAACAGATGGGTGTAGATATTTATAAAGCTGTTATTCTTGTAACTGTGCAAAAATAGTGTAGTGAGTGTAGTGCTTATCTTGCTTTTGGAGAAGATTTTATAGTTTCATTTGGGAGACTGAGATAGACAACATTACTGGAATCTGTTATATATTTCATTATCTCTTTCAGAATTGTCTACTCAGATGGAAGCCAGCCTCCTGGATCTTACGCAAAGATGGCTCTTTCTTATCACTTCCTATACATTGTGCCCCTCCACTATGTAATGCTAAAAAGAAATGAAAGATGAAAAGGTAGATTTGTTGTTGTGCTGTCAAGTTGAAACTGACTTACAGTGACTCTAACAGGTCTTTAATATTTAAAGATATTTAAAGAATGGACCTACCACTTCCATTCCCCCAGTGAGCTTCCATGGCCAAGTGGGGATTGGAACCCTGTTCTCCAGAGTCTTTGTCTGTCACTCTATCCACTACACCACATTGTGTATTCTACTAGTAGATACATAACATAAAAGCAGAGGGGTGTGTGCTGAAGAAAGAACACATGGTTGAAGCAGGTCACTGTGTTTTAGCAGGGACAGTGAATCCACTCTGCATCTTAATCTGAATTTTGAGGGAGCTGTCCAAGGTGCTGAACCCTGTCTCCAGAATAGGTCAGGCTAAAACTCATTGAAAGATCAGGCTAAAACCCAGAGCGGATCCACCAGCTTGCAAAATTGGAGCGACCTGCCTCCTTTGCACAAACATTTTTTTTTCAATTGAAAAAGTTAAGGTTCAAAACTGCAACCTCTCCGACATCTAAAATGGCAACATGCTTTTTAATTTATTTGAATATGTAGATTGACCTTTCAGCCTCATTTGCATGGAATGGAGCTACTGGGCTTTCAGAAAAAAATAAATCATTGTTGGAAGGGGAGCTGAGCTCCAGTCCACATGTGTCTAATAATTTGCAAATTAATTTTCTTCTAAAGGCAAAATCTCTTTTGTTTTGGTGCCATTTATCTTTTCCACCCTTTTTTAACAGGAGGTAATAACATAGCTGTAGTGCCCTTTATCTGTTCGTCATTATCTTTTCTTCCTGTAATCCAATTATGTCTTACCTGTTCAAGTCCACTGAATTTCATAATCAACTATTGACAAGCATTGCCACTGCAGCCTTCACAGACCTGTATTTTACAGATTACCTGAAATGCTAATTCATGACCTATTTTTTTAAGTTCAATTTGCTTTCACATTCCAAATTAGTTTTCCAAATGTCAGCTTGCCATTCTTCTAACAACACTGCGTTTTCTGCCTGTTCATACATTCAGAAAAGGAAAATGTGGTGACAGGTGGGGAAGACTTCCTTATATACCATATAGCTGATGGATTTGGAAGTAAAATCCAAAACCAGTTCTGTTTCAAATGCCTCCTCTGAAAACTCAATGTGTTTGTTAGTAGAAACCAAGATGTCTCTTCTCTCAGTCAAAATCCACCAAGACATCAACGTCAATCATAAAATCATAAAATAATGGAGTTAGAAGGGGCCTCTAAGGCCATCGGGCCCAACCTCCTGCTCAAGGCAGGAATCCAAATCAAAGCAGATCTGACAGGGGGATGTCCAATTTTCTCTTGAATGCTTCCAGTGTTGGAGAACTCACCATCTCCCCCTAAGGTAATTGGTTCCATTGTCGTACTGCTTTCTTCCTGATATTCAGTCTGAAACTGGCTTCCCGTAGCTTAAGCCCATTATTATGTGACCTGCACTCCAGGATGATCAACCTGCCCTCCTCTGTAGGACTACCTTTCAAGTATTTGAAAAGAGCTATCCTATCTCCCCTCAATCTTCTTTTCTTAAAGCTAAACATGCCCATTTCTTTCAAAAGCATCTCTAAGAGTTGCCTTATACAATGAACTGTCAAAATGTAGAACTATCTGAGCAGAAAAGACAGATCATCAGCCACACCTTCACATCTGATGGCTGAAATCCTGTTGTGTCGTTCCATATGCACAACAGAGATGGTGTCATCATCAGCAGCAAATTGCTGCTGAAGAAAAGCAAATCGCCAATAATTAAAGACAATTCCAGGGTGCACTTGACTTGTAAATAATGTGATGCATTCCAAAATCACCAACAGGAGCCTTTAACCACTGGAAATTTGCCTCAGCTGATGACATTGTCATAGTTGCACACATGGAGCTGTGCAACAGGATGTAGATTGTTACCATTCAAAGCCTGTTAGTCAATGCAAAACCATCAGCCAATGGATAAAAGGGGAGAAGTCTAGAGTGGAGGCATCCACAACTGACAAGGCCTTGGTCCATGTACCGTTTCACCACAATTCAGGCCCATATTAGATACGATCATTACCACAGTGTTAGAAGAAGAAAACATGTTAGTGTATCAGCCACATCAGAATGTAAATTATATTGGTATTTAACTCACAGCTCTTCTGGATGCACAATGGAGAACTAAACTCCCAATCTCTGCCTCCACAAGCAGATACCTAATTTATTGAGCTATCCAGCCAGCAAGGCCTGGGAGATTAGAAAAACTCATGAGATTACCATCTAATATCTTTTAGAGCTGAAAGAATTTGCCTTCCTAAGACAAGCTGTTTGACATGTCTAACTTTCTCCTCAGAAGAGATTCCACACAGACTCCAAGGAACATCTTACTAGTTGGACTGCTTGATAGAGATGGGCATGAACTGCCAGTTCAGCAGTTTGTTCTGGTTCATTTTTTGAATGAAAAAGTGTTTGGCCCTTCCCAGCTCCCTCAGAGGCAGCCTCCTGGCTTCCCTGCCCTGCCTCCTCTGGCACTGCCTCTGAGTGGGCACCCACTGGGAAGTGCCGAACACCTGTTCAGCTGAAAAACGAACCAGCATGAACCAACGAACCGATGATTTGTGCCCACCTCTACTGGTTGATATAGGAGCTGGCACTCTAAGTAATCTGGCCAATTGTCATTCAGAGTTTTGTAGGTCAAAATCAGGGCATTGAATTGATCCTGGGAAAAAAACTAGTAACCAGAACAGTCCTTCACGAATTAGTCAGATGTTTCCCCAAGTACCAGTGGAGAAATTAATTCTGTAATTCTAACCAACTGGATTGCCCTGGCAGTTTTCAAAGACAAACTCAAGTAAAACACATGGCTTAAGTCTAATTGCTACTCCCAACTGGAGAAGCCTGTTGAATCAATGGAACGTACACAAGAAATCAGGACACACGGTGTCTCTCATCCTCAGAGAAGATTTAGAAGAAGCCTGATACATTTTCAGCATCACATCCAAATTTGGCAACATTTATTTATTTATTCATTTTATTGTTACACTGACCATCTGGCCGAAATGCCACTGTGGGTGGTTTACAACATATAAAAACACACAGCTAAAATACAATCAACAGAACAAAGAATAAAAATAATAAAATGTGAATCAATTACACTGTCAAAGCATAAAATGCATTAACATAAAACATTCAAAGCATTTAAAACATTTAAGATGGCAAACTTGATCAGGTAGGCCAGCTAAACTCAGCTGAGTTCGCGGGTATAACATTTTCAAAGGCCTGCCTAAATAACCAGGTTTTTAGTGATTTTTTTAAAAAAAATCACCATGGAAGGAGACAGACAGATTGCAGGAGGAAATTCATTCCACAGCTGAGGAGCCACCACCGAGAAGCCCCAGTTTCTCAGTTTCTCCCTCTGGGCCTCTCTCAGGGTGAGCATCCTCAGCCAGCCTGCTTTGGATGTTCTTGTAGGATGGGCAGATCCAGTTCTGCCAGGTAGCTACCTCTTTGGACCACAGCTTCCCAACTTTACAATTCATTTCAATTTCATTCATAACTACTCCCATGATAGAACATTCCCCTTTGACCAAACAAAGATTAAGACCTACCTGAGGCCATTTAGAAAGTCTGTAACTGAGCTGGAGCACAACTGGCTGCGTGTGTTTTACACACCATTTGAACAACAGGACATGGATCGGGAGCTGTTTTTCATGCAACAAGGGGAAAGAGGAGTCCATGTTTGTGCTGAAAATTATCTTTGACTAATCATTCACGAAGATGTACATTAAAAAGAAAGAAAGAAATGGGCCAGCTTCATCTTATAAATTCTGCTTCGTTTAGCACAGTAGGATTTCTGCTTTTCCAAGATGGGGTGATATGTTCAGTATTTGGCAACAATATGGTGTGTGTGTGTGTGTGTGTGTGTGTGTGTGTGTGTGTGTGTGTAGGCATAAGAATATTTATCTGTGAGACTGCTAAATGAAAAGGCAGTGAAGAATAGAGAATTAATGGAATATGTCATACAAGAATTGATTTTCCAGCTGCAGGGAACTTGTGGAGGGAATTAGCTATGAAAGCAAATACTGGGCTAGATCCACTTGTTAGTCCTGCTCAGAGTAGAGCTATTGAATCAGTGGGACTTATGTAAGGGTTGATTTAACAAATCACCTTCATTTAATGGGATTCTACCTGGGATAGAGCTGGCTGGATAGCTCAGTGGTTCAGGTATCTGACGGCAGAGCCAAAGGTTGGGAGTTCAAGTCCCCACCGTGCCTCCTGAGAAGTAGAACCAGCCTGGGTGGCCTTGGGCAAGCTGCTCAGTAGCAGGGCACCACCAGAGGAAGGGAAGGGTAAACCACTTCTGAGTATTCTCTACCTGGAAAGCCCTGAAAAGGGTCACTGTAAGTCAGAATCCACTTCACAGTACATTATTATTATTAGTTGCAATAGACCTGGATTTTAAGCCACTTCTGATTTTATGCTGTTTTCTTAGGGTGTGTTGTTGTTGTTGTGCCTTTTTTTGTTTCACTTTGTATTTTTAGCCATGTGTCCCAGAGGGCTCAAGCGCTGGGAAACTGTCCCTTGGACTCTGAAGATGCCAGCTCCTGGCCCTGGGACTGATGGCAGCTGGCACCAAAAGATCTGGAAGAACCGCAGTCACTCATCCCCAGAGCAGAACCACCAGGAGGACCAGCGAGCTGTTTTACTGAGAGTGCAAGACTGTGACATGAGATTCTAGGTTCTACACCATCAAGTTCACTTTGTGCTTTTGGGCCACTCCTTGTCTTCCAGCCTGAATTACCACACAAGGTTACTGTGAGTCTATTGCAGACTGGAGGAGACCACCAGATGCAGTCCCAGCCTCGCTGGGGAAAAGACAGTTTCTGAAGAAGAAGAATGATAATAATCTTCTTGTTTGCTAGCCTATGTTTTTCTCCCATCCATCCCTTCCGAGCATATTTTGAAGGAAGCAAGAGATGAGTTCCAGTCATGGGGCAGGGGAGGGACACAACAGCCTGAAATGACAGCCTCTTCATCTCTCTGGCAGTGTGTATTTAATTTCATGCAAACCTCTATGATCTTGAAAGCCAGCCTGTGATCAAGCTGGCAGGACTTTAGGTGTTTCCCTTAGTTAAGAATAAATATTCTTTGGAAACTCTTTGGAAAACTCTTTTTCCAAACTCTTTGGAAAAAGATACATGCATCCTACGAAGAGCAAGTAAGAGAAGAACATTTCTAACATACAAACAGCTGTTGTTTCTTTTCAGATTTGTCTGTTGCCAAGGACTGATTTATCATATATTTACTCCATCTGGCAACCCGTTAATCTGAGTGTGAATCTATCTGTTCAGAAACAGCTTCTGAAATCTGTGACAACCATAACTTGTCAATTGATTCCGCCCTATACAAGACGTGCATCCATGTCTTCCCACTGTGCCACACAAAGTTATTTTGGAATAACAACAACAATAATAAAACCTGCTACAAACTTCTCACAGAAACACAAAGCTCCATTTTGAGCTGCTTTGTTTTCCCAGAACTATATTCCTCCATCTTTCATTCACTGTTCATAATGAAGAGTCAAAGAGATCTAAAGCAGATTAATGTAATATTTTTTTTAAAAAAATAACTTTACCTAATTTTATGTCTACAGATTTTTTTTTTCAATGCAACCCCTTGCTTAAGCAGAATCCATTTTTAGAGGGAATTTTTTCAAGAGTTCACTAATACTTTGTGAAGTTTGCAGATGAAATGGGCATCTTTGAGATTGAGTGAATAGTGGAACCACAACAGAGGTATGACTATACATTGTGCAATCAACAGGATTGCACAAATCTGTGGGGAAGAGATCTAGCAACAAACTATGGATAAATTGTTGTTTTGGGAATGCCCTATTTCCCTAACCAGTGTGGATATGCTCCTTGGAGGATTTGGGTGGTGTCATGCAAAAGAAGTGAGTTTTTCCAAGCCCTTTTGTCAATGAGCGCTGGCCATGAATGCTAGGCAGAGTCCTCAGAGTAAAAGAAAATATACCAGAAAAGACAAATAGCTAGATGCTGTGTGATGGGGATGAGAAAAAAGAAGAGGGGAGTTATTTCATTTCATGAGCTTCCTCAAAGCATCTGAATATCCTATGTTGGGAAGTAAACGTTAGACTGGATAGGACCTTGGTGTGATTCGAGAAGGCTCTTCTGCTCTTCTTATGGGTACACCAGATTGAACTCTGTGAGACTTCATATCCAAGTTAACAATCATGTTCTACATGTCCTGGGGGTGGCAGAAATGCCACTTTCAAGAGTGCTGTGAATCCACTCTAGTCAGCACCTCGGGGGACCTATCCATGGTGCTGAACCCTATTTCCAAAATGACGGTGATGGATGTGTAAACCTGGGCTATATTTATCCCATAATGGTGAGATATGTTCAGGTGAAGATACAGGTAAAAGAGAAAATGAGAAATGTGCAGTTAACATAGGACTGGGATTATCAAACTACAAACTAACCAATCCTGGACAGGGTGAGAAGCTAGGTAGATTTAGCTATTGCAGGCATGCTAAGAGTTTTTTTTATGGGGTAGAGGTTACAATCTGAAATGGGAGACCACTATTTTACACCCATAATCAACAACTTTATAGTCCCATTCCTGTGTTAATGACCCAGGATCACCTTGTTTATTATCTGTATTTGCGCCGAGATATGAATTTCACCATCATGGAATACCTGTAGGGAAGATATATTTGCACTTCCTGTGTCTGAAGAAGTGGGTTTTGATCCACATAAGCTCATATTAAAATCAATCTGTTAGTCATTAAAGTGCTACAATTATTTATTTATTTATTTATTTAGCATGCCATTCCATTAGTGCAATGCATTACTCTGAACGGTTTACAGTCAACTAAGAGAACTATGCATATAAGTAAAAAAATAAATGACAGTCAATCAACAACTCAGAAAGCAAAAATATCAGAATAAAATGTGGCACAGGGCATATAAACAAACAGAGCAGTGGGAAACACATCAAACAGGGTTGCCAAAAATGGCCTTTCTCTAAAGCAATGTTTTCAAGACTCTTTTAAAAGTTGGGCAGCAGGGGGCCAGGTGCAGTTCCACTGGCAGCCGATTTCAAAGTATTGGAGCCACAGCAAAGAAAGCCCTACTTTGGGTGGATGATTTCCTGGCCTTCCTTGGAGTGGCTCCTTGGAGGGTCATAGCCTGGGAAGACTTAGTGGAATGGGTAGATGACCTTGAGAAATAATGTGATGCATCCCTCTGACAAGTAATGTGGTCCCAAACCATGAAGGGCTTTATAGGTGATCATTAGAACCTTGAATCTGATCCAGAATGCAACAGGTAGCCAGTGCAGGCAAGCCAAGACTGGGGAAATACGATCAAACTTTGCTCTTTTTTTCCCCATCCCGCCCCCTTTTTCCTCTTTATATTTACCACCATGCTGAGGCAGACTACACTGTTATTTATCTGGAAAGACCATCTATAGGAGCAGGGAATGTCTGAAAGGACAAGAATCATTGGTGTTCTTCTGGAACTCTCTCTCTCTCTCTCTCTCTCTCTCTCTCTCTCTCACACACACACACACACACACACACACACACACACACATACAGACATACAACCACAACAACCTGCAAAACTCGGGTATGCCTTTAGCATTTTAAAGACCTCTTCCTGCAAAATTCTGCCTACTCTGCCTTCAGATTTGCTTACGTAATACCAGAATCTTTTTTTGAAGTCTTTGGCTTATCTGTTGATGTGGGATATGATGATCACAGATTGTTGCTACCCAAACACACTTCTACAAAAGTCCATCCTTTGGGAGAGGGGGAATATACCAACTTTTTGTTTTTCCCATTAAAAATGGAATTTCTTTCAACCAGTCAAGTTTCTAGGGAAAGCAACAATGCAAAATAAAATGTGCCTAGAAGCCTGGAAGGTTCGTGTATTGCCCACGCCACTCCTGATAGACTTCTCGTTGCTCTGTAAAAGTGAGAAAATGTGCTTATTAGTGGCTGAGGGATGAGATGAGGAGCCAAGATGGACATAAATCAGACACACCTCACAACTCCACAACTCTTAGCAGAACCAAATATCAACAAGCAGATTTCATCTTGGCAAGCTGCCTCTTGTCAGTAGGGGAGAACGTGTCCCATGCTGCTTTGTTTTCGAGAACAAAAGCTTTTGGTGCACTGTGTACTTTTTGGGACAGGGAGAAGTTTGGAAACCCGTGTCAGTCCCTCGTGCCAATTAGGCTGTTGGACTCTCATAATTTGGCACAAGAAAACTTTTAACTGCACACATTTTGAACTCAAGGAGTATACCAAGAAGCATAATTCACAAAGACAGACCATTTTAAACTGTTTTCTGGGGTGGTCTAAGGAGATCTTTAAAAACCAAAAATATCTGCAGGGGTGTTTTTTACAGAAGGGAACAGTCAACAACAACAATGCACTCTGGCTTCACACAAAGACTGTTTTAATACTCTTTATTTCATCTTTATTCCTACTTGTAGTGTTCTTCTAGTCTGCATTACAGATGGATTTAGGGATCAGCTGTAAAGGAAGAGGAGGAGTGGGGGTAGTTGATAGATCAATTGATTTTCTCTATCTGCTCTACTGTAGGTGAAATAGTTATCTAAAGTAATTATTCTTATTTTTCTCCTCTCCTCAAAGCATCAAAGTAGGTCAACATTTTATTTTTTTATTTTATTTTATTTTATTTATTGGCTACACACTGTATAGGCTCCAGAGCCATCTATACACACTCATAGAGGGCCAAACTAAATGACACAGTTAAGATGTCATTAGCAGCAGAGCCACCTGAAGAGGTGAAAAGACACCTGTTTATCCTAGTATGAGATTCCCTCAATCCATATGTTGCAAATTAGTTTGCTTGGCTTGTGTGATTGGTCATCAGGAGGTCAACACCAGCTTCATTTGCAAGCCAGCTTTAAAAGAACTGCATGCCTGGAAAGAAAACATGGGCAACAGGAAATGTACATTTCCTTTAATGTGCAGTTTGACTCTGAGTTGAGGCACCATTTCTTGAATTAAAGGGGAGGAACTCACTGAATTGTCTTTGGGAGTCCTGGCTCAGAAGTACAACCTACTGAGATGCAAGGGGAGTTTATCCCATCTGCCATTTTCTTCTTTTTTTTAACAACCAACAGCAAGAATTCTCAACTGTTCCTTGTTTTACTTGTCCAGTCCATTCAACTTTTAATAAGATTATCCCCATGCACTCTTGGGGTTCTTCCCTTATGGTTTTATATTACCAATTCCATGTCCTGGATTTTTTTTTAAAAAAAAACCACACAGTTTGATAGAGGATCTAGAACAGACTGATGCCTAGAAACAGACTCCCCATACCCAAAATTCATTCTCTTGATAAACATTACCCCCAGTTGCTTTGTTTCATTATCATTGCACATGAGTGCAGCAATGTTCTTGGGCTAGCAGAGCAAATCAGCATTCTACAAGGCAATTTTTAAAATGGGGGCAACCTAAACAAAGATTTGTAACTTTGGGACTGGACTTTTCTTTTCTTTTTTGTTAAATGGAGTAAGTGACATGGTGAAACTGAAATGCATCTACCTAGCATGGTACACATAATACTGCCTTGTTTACCTAGAATAGCGCTGCATCAATAGGAATTTTTTTTTAACATTTATAACACTAGAGTGGATGAAAATAGAGGGGGGGGATTTCTCTGTCATCCCTTTCAGTGCCACAACTGCCAAATACATCTCAGGTTTGTTGCCTCAGATAACACCACCTACAAGTTTATTTTGGTGCAGACAAACCATCTGTAAGTGTGTTTCGTTCTATGGGGCTATCTGCTTACTATTGATGAATCTTGCAAACACAATTTCACAGGATGAATCTCTTTTTATTTGCATTTACAAAGCAGTCAACATGAGCAATTATAACAACAACAAATGCTACAATTTGGGCACCCAAGCCTTTGGCAACAGAACCAATACAGGAGTTGCTTGTAGAATTTGCAAAGTTCAAATGTCCCTTTGATTTCAAATTCAGACAAAAATCCAAGATATCTTCCTCAACTGGTAGGAAACACCCTTAAAATAAAATATTAATGCAATTATATGCAATTCATGAATTCACTATGTAGATTCACCCCTCCAACGCAAACATATAAAAATAATACCTAAACCGAGTTGACAAGGGCCTTAATAGTTCAACTTGCAACAGCAGCTCCAGCCTCTTCAGCTCTCCCACTCTTTCTGAGATTCAAACCTCTTACTCACAGCCTAGCTCTTTCTTAGTCCCACCCCTTTAGACTGAACCAATATTTCATAGGGGTTACATATGGGCGGTGGAACAGGGTAACTAGGAACACTCAACTGTGCTAAAAAAAACAACAACAGCTGTAGCCCTGACACTGTGCCAAAACAGAGCGGGACAGCTCTGAAAAAGGGTGAGATGGATCGCTCTAAGTCAAAACAAATGTGGATGCTGCAATTTGATTTGAATCAAACAGTAAGGGCTCTGAAATCTTAAGGAAAAGGATGCCTCATCTTGATAATATGGAGATCTTCAAGGGCTCCTTGTCTAGTCTCTATTTGACATCCATCTATCATGACATACCCTTGATGCCTCCACTCTCATATTATTCTTTTCATGGAGAAGTCTATCCTAATGTTTGACTGAATCCTGCCTTCCTTTGGTAACACAGTGGGTCTCATGTCACTACTGGGTGGGAAGCAAACTTTTCTTTAAGACTGTGTGTCATATTCAAGGCAGTTAGCAAATGTCGTTCAGCAGATGGATCCTCATCACAGGCATGGAAAGGTGCGCGTCAGCGAGGAGAGAAGATTGATACTCTACTTAGAAAGCCTCCGTGAAGAGTTTGGAAACAGCAGGTTGCTAGACATATCCCAGCATATTTATTGACACATTAAAGGGGATCTACAGTTCTTCTAACTAAATATATACACAGGCCTACATTTTTAAAATAATAATAATAATAACAACTTGAGTATATTAAACTTCCCTTCTCAACACTGAATTATACTGAGTAGCTTAAAACACAATAAAATCTAAGTAATATCCGTGTTAAGGATGGTCCATAAATTGACTGCCTGGCAAATCTGATGGGATTTTGTACTTCACGAATGTCAGCATTATTTGCGGCCGAGAGACGGCAGCACCCCGTTCTCTTCTCCGCACCAACTGCGTCAAAGCTCTGATTGGATTTCATGGGGTTGCAAACAGCCCTGTTGTGTTTCTACATTAATTCTCCGGACCTCAGTTACACAGCTGCCGAGGTATAAAATATCCCCCCTTGCCTCCAGAACCCACGTGGTCCTATTTCTCCTATTTATCACAGACATTGTGCTGGACCCAGAGCCTGGAAGTCAATATTTATGACAATGATTGTAAAAATCTACTTAGGGTAAATTACTATTATTACTATTATTCCAATATTTTTTCTCCAGGGGTACACAGAAGTTGCAATTTCTCCGGTTGACCAGATGCATTTTCTCCTTGCCACACATGCAGATACAGTATTATTATTCATCATGAGCCTCATGGTGCAGTAGTTAAACTGCAGTACTGCAGTGAAGACTCTGTGAAAGACCTGAGTTCAGTCCCAAGCTCAGGTAGCCAGTTAAAAGTTGACTCAGCTTTCCATCCTTCCAAGGTTGATAAATTGAGTGCCCAGCTCACTGGAAAGGGGGCAATGTGTAGCCTATGTCATTAAACTGTCAACCACTTGGAGAGAGCTTTAAGCACTGTGGGTTGGTATATAAGCATCATACTTTACTCAGTCTGAGCATCCCGCCTCTGGCTTATTGGCAGGGATGGGGACTTGAGTCATGGGACTCACTGTCAAGTTGGACTTAAGTCCAACACTTAAGTTGGACTCACTGTCAAGTTGGACTTAAGTCCAACACTTTCAGGGTTGTTGTTTTTTTCAGTGACTTGATCTCGACTCATAACTCAGAACCCACCTATCCCTTCCTTTTTTTCTGGGGAAGAAAGCTTATTTTAATAGACTCAGATTTGTGTCTTGGGGATGAAGACTTGGTGCCAAAGACTTGGATTCAGACTTGGGACTTGGTACCAAAGGCTCAAACTGGGACTTGGGACTTGGATTCAAATTGCCAACATCCCTGCTTACTGGCACCTTGGACCAGACATTTCTGGAGTACCCATTCCTTTGGTGGAGACTGGTATTCAACTTGGTACACAAGGGCAAATGTCAATACAGATTCCTTAACTTCCTTGACGATCTTCCATGGAGACTTATCCCAATAGCGTTACACTGGCCTGAAAACAGAATGGGCTTTTCCCCCATTAATATTTCCCTTCTCCACATCTATGCAAACAAACAAATAAGAACAAAGGTGGGAGGGAAGCAACAAACATCAGATATTTCAGATACAGAGCAGAGGGTGGTATTTAAATATTGTCAACATATTTCCTGTTTTTATTTTATTTTATTTTATTTTAATGACCTAACTTCAGCTGCATCTCTTGAATGGAATATGAAAACTCGAATACAGAATGATAGAATCACAGAATCATGGAGTGGGAAGGGGCGCCTCTAAGGCCATCAAGTCCAACCCCCTGTTCAAGGCAGGAACCCAAATCAAAGCACATCTGGCAGATGATGAACAGACAACAATTTTCAGGAAGCGTGTCATGACCCAGGGAATGATGATTCCTGTTGACACCTTCTTACCGACCACTTCTTTGTTAAGACATAGGAGAATTTTTATTTTTTTATTTTTTTAGGAAAATCCAAATCCAGATATGCTTTACATTCAGAAATATCTTTTTTTAAGAAAACTGAAAGACACCTTCAGAGAAGATGGGAGGAGCCTAGCGACATGTGGTGTGGTTGCACCTTTGTGCCTGTGATACCAAAGACAACCCTGGCTGGCTTTACCATCTGCATAAAGCTCCTAACATTATGGCAAACTGGCTCAGTGGTCATAGTCAGCAAGCAGAAGGCTTTGAAGAAAGAAAAGGAGAAAAACATACATTTTGAGATAACTAGGGCTTAAAGAGAGAGACAGAGGGACAAAAATACACCTCCTTTTCCTACTTAAATATGCACTCTAATTTCTGCTGAATTAATGATGTTACTGGGCTTCAGATTTGCAATTTTATCTGGATTTATGGAAAATATGAAAGGGAATACACAACTAAACAAACGTCTTTTTTAAAAAAAGTTAGAAAATAGTTTCATCACTTACAAGATAGAGAACCTTAAAGATGCTTATTTTACATTGGAATTTTTTCATAAGAGTGTAGCTGCACATGCTCAGTCAGTTATTCCATAGTCATTGCCCAAACTTCATGCCAGTATTTCAGGAGGCTAATCAGTCTTACCAAGGTGAATGGGGCTCATTTCTGGGCAAGGTCTTCCCTCTCATTGTGTCCCAGAAGTATTGTAGCTTCCTGTATTTTGTGTATTTTATTTATTTGGTTTTATTCTTTTCCTTTGGTCCTTGCTTGTTGGTCACCCTCTCAGTCCAGGAGATTCTTAGAGTCCTGAAATAAATCCACATTTCAAACACTTCTATTGTCTTTTTATAGTAGCCGGTGTTAAAATCCAAGAGTTCGTACCATACAGTTGTTGTTGTTTAGTCGTTAAGTCGTGTCCGACTCTTCGTGACCCCATGGACCAGAGCACGCCAGGCCCTCCTGTCTTTCACTGCCTCCCGAAGTTGGGTCAAATTCTGTTGGCGTGGGGCCAAAACTCCAGAATCTTAATGAGGCAGTGGCCTCATGAAAATGTTCCTAGAGTCTGGTTAAATCCCACTTTTACGTTAAGCAAAGTAAGAGACGTAGGGATTGAGTGACTTAAAGATTTAGACGTAAGGAGAAAATAACATGAGAGAGTTCTTAGTAATTATAATATAATATATTGATTATGGCAACACACATATATACATATATACAAGGCAAGGTACATTTGGCATAGCAACGTTCAGAGCATTGGCATAGAAGTAAATGACCACCAGACTTACTGCTGAGTGGTAAGGTCTGTTCTGTCTCAGTTACATTTATACTCAGAACAACCAACCACATTTCTCCATTTACAGCTGGTCATGTTAAACAATTAAGCATTACATCATCTTGCTTCACCTGTATGCTGTAAGTCATTACATTGGCTTTTGCTCTACATTCATGACTCTGCACTTCATCTACAATATTACAATTTAACTCCCTGTTCACCAACAGAACAAAATCCTGACAATGTTGGTTGCTTCGGTGACACTGTCCAACCATCTCATCCTCTGTCGTCCCCTTCTCCTCTTGCCTTCACACTTTCCCAACATCAGGGTCTTTTCCAGGGAGTCTTCTCTTCTCATGAGATGGCCAAAGTATGGGAGCCTCAGCTTCAGGATCTGTCCTTCCAGTGAGCACTCAGGGTTGATTTCCTTCAGAATGGACAGGTTTGTTCTCCTTGCAGTCCAGGGGACTCTCAAGAGCCTCCTCCAGCACCACAATTCAAAAGCATCAATTCTTTGGTGGTCAGCCTTCTTTATGGTCCAGCTCTCACTTCCATACATCGCTACTGGAAAAACCATAGCTTCGACTATGCGGACCTTTGTCGGCAAGGTGATGTCTCTGCTTTTTAAGATGCTGTCTAGGTTTTGACAGGTCTGAGATGAACCTGATAGGAATTGTTAATACAGTTTTGTGAACCAATTGTAAAGAGCATGAAATACTGTAAGTTTCTGTAAGGATCTATGTAAAGAAAAAGCCTGAAAGTAATGATTTAAACAGCTGTAGAGATGTATGTAGTAGAAAATATGTAACAGCTGTAGGAGAAGCTATGGATTGGCTAAACTTGGGATAAAGCCAGCAGCCTCAGCACACACAAGTTGGTGTTGGTTGGACGTTGGTTGGCGTGTGTGGCAAAGAAGCGAAATCAAGGAGAAGAAGAAGGAATGCTGGACTGATTTATGGACATTGACTACTGAACTGATTTATGCCTAAAACTCTGTTGATATAGACGTGAATGACCAATGGAATGATCAAGGACAAAGCTGTACGTATAAATCTTGCTACAAACCTGACACAATATATATATTTCTTCACTAAATATTGTCTTTGTGATTGAAGACTCATTTGTGCAACTTCAACTCTGGGAATTCTGCTTGTGGGCAACCCCTGGTACGTTGCCAACTCTGTCAGGTTTGCCATCGCTTTCCTCCCAAGAAGCAGGCGTCTTTTAATTTCGTGGCTGCTGTCACCATCTGCAGTGATCATGGAGCCCAAGAAAGTAAAATCTGTCACCATACAGTAGAACCGAGAATACACAGCACCGTACAATGCACACTTTTGAAGCCAGTTTTAAGTTCCCCATTACATCCTTCACCTCAAGGAGGCTGCTCCCAACTGCCTCTTTTCCACTTTCCTCTGGATGGCTATGCTCCCAACCACGGTTCTTAGAATTTGAATATCCTTCTTTTAACTGAAATATTAAACTGCATTTGCTCATTTTCCCCCCCACTTTTCTGATTCAGAGCCTTCACAGCCTCAGCCACATCACTGATGGATGCACAGCACTTAACTTCTTCCACCGTGCCTGAGAGTAGCTCTTTAAGCTGCATTATGTTAGTGAAGTGCAGGGTTTCACTCATAGAGAGCACCGTGTGGAAAATCTATTTAAACAGAGTGTTTATCCTTTCATTGAGAATTTGTAAGAGCCTCACAGATATATCCTTGGGAAGTTAAACTATTTGGGTGTCTTGAAAGAACTGGGCTGGAAAGAAGCATCTGAAAAGGAATTGCTTAGAATAACTGGGCAACGGGAGCATCTCGTAGGGCTGAATCTAGCAAAGGACATGGCAGCCCATCCTGACAATAATCGCCTTTGAGGCCGATTGATACCAGTAAGGTGGCTGTATCTCCGGCTTTAAAAAAAGGACAGCCGCCTTTTGAAAGGCTGGTGGAGAATAATCCACTTTTTGAAGATTGTCTGGGGGGTGGTGGCTTATCCAATTCTGAAATAAAGATAAAGAACCCTGGAAATGGAGAGTAGCAGGAATCGTGAAGCTGCGCACGCCGAGTACCACTTCGAGAGCAAACTGAGTAGGAAAACAGATTACAGCTTTTTGAAGCAGTGGGGTAATGGCCATCACACTGTGACTTTAGAAGACTCTCAGGCAATGATGTTTCCCACAGGTGTGGCTTTCTTTTTCCTTCTTCCTGTTTCCCCTGCTTATTCAAGTGCTTTTCCTTCTGGGCTACACTTAAATGTTTGTAAGGTACGTGACGTTAACCTGGACTGGCAGAAAGATAAATGAGTGGGTCCTCGATCAAATGGAACCTGAACTGTGGCTGGAGGGCAAAAATGTAGAAGCTGAGCCTCCTCTCCTTGTGGGAATGTCATGAGAAGGCAGAATCCTCTGGAAAAGACAGAAGGAAGGCAGCAGGAAAAGAAGAAGACCAAGTACCAGATGGATCGACTCCCTAAAGGAAGCCACGAGCTGGCGTTTTCAAGAGCAGAGGAGGGCTGTTGAGGACAGGACATGTTGAGGATTGCTCAATCATGAGGGGCAACGTGACAGCACATAACAACAACAAGGTGTGTGTAAGTCAGAGAAAACTCCCAAATGGGGAATGATGGGATTTGTAGTCCAAGAATTTTAAAAAAAACCTCACCCCTAGTTTTGAGTGTTTTGAAATGTGGATGTGATGACTGGTAAAGAAATAAAAGCATGCCACTAGACCTCATGGGTTCTGGTAAAGATGTCAAAGTAGACACACCTTCAGCTGGTGGCTCAGAACGTTTGCGTTTCTGGGTTAAAATTCTGCGATTTTCACGAATGGACGCAGCTTCTCTGCACTGCATCGATTTCTTCCTTCCTTCCTAACTAGGGACTCCCTAGCAGCATTTCCAGGAGTACAAGCACCTGCAGAGAGGTGGAAATGGCACCACAGGGAGACCTAGAAGGTCAGGGGTTGGTGTTGAGATGGAAGAGGTGAAATCTAGGCTGCACTTCAGGTAGCAAAACATCTCCAAGTCTGAGGCTGGTAGTCTGAGGCCTGATAAGCAACAGCATTGCCTATAACACATTCATTTGGGGAACAGCAAGGCGGTAATTACGTCCTTGCTTTGACATTTCATTGTAAACACTTATCTCTTTGGCGTAATGAGCATCAAATCAGTGCCACTTATGACATCCTAAAAAGCAACATTTTAGAAACGATGAGTATCATTATTCCTAAATGACCATTTTGATATGGTCATTTATTTTATTGAGATGATCTAAGGGTTGTTGTTTTTTTTCTGTATTTGCCGAGACTGTATTAATAACGTCAACAATAATAAAGAAATAAATATATATAATCTTGGGAAAATAACCGATTGGCAGAAATCCAGTAGTTTTACTTCCACGGTGTAAGGCTAATGATGACATCATCAACTGCAGGGGTTATTCAGAAAATTAAACATTTCTTACCCCCTACTAGATCACAAGTTATCCATGGGCTCCTTTTTGTTATGGGGAAGCTACTGCAGGCCGCATGTTAGGGGCCGAAGAGTCTTTGATTTCCAAAAATCATTGGCACCACTAAAGTCATCTCAGTGATGGTACAGTTCTGAAATTAATGACTCCCAACCACATATCCCATGAGTCCCTCAACAGCTTCTGTGTAATGAAAGGGATCATACTGGAGCCTCAGAACCTTTAGGGAGCAGAGGAACCAGAAATACCTTATTCTTGAGAGAGAGAGAAAACACTGTGGTGGTGACATCATCAGCCTTATGCAGCCCAACTTATGGCAACAGGATTTCTGCCATTCTGTACTCGTTACTCAGAATACAGTGAGTCACGTTAATGCCAATGCATTGTGCATTTCTGATTGAGAAGTAGCAACTAATGCTAGCACAGCATTCGCAATTCTGCTTGGATTCACGCTGATAATTTCTAAAGCAAGTGAGAAGGTGGCAGATAGGGAAGATGGTTGTCCCTATGCAGGACTGCATGGAGAACGCCTGCGGGAGGGATTCCACCAGCAAAGCTATATGGAGTGACGTAACCGCACATCTCACTGACACACGTCACGCTCACGACTCAAGCTGCTGTGCATCTTCTCAGAGCAACACTAGAGTTTGAGCACTAGGTGCCTGCAGCCTGCATTTCTTCCATGGATGCAAAACAGAAACAAATTCCTGCAGAGGTGAAAGGAACACACGTCGCCCGATCTCTTAGCTTTGTCTTCAGATCTGACGCCTAGGGAGTGATGCTGGAGTCAAAGCCTTTGGCGTGCCGGCCGCAAAATGACACCAGTGCCACCTCGTGGTGTCCCTTTTTTTTTTTCCCCTCCAGATCTTCCCAAAAGCTATCTATAACTTTTCTTTTCCTGGCATACTGGCTCCAAAGAGCCAGCCTCGGTGCAAATGAGCATTTCTGAAAGGGCGGAAGCAACCCCCTTTTCCACCCAGACCTAAGCTGTGCATCATCCGAGTTTTCTTATCTTCTTCCTCTGTAGAACTGACACACCTTAAGACTGAATAGAATGGCAATATCAAAGGCCAAACTGTATAGGACACCAGCTTCACAATTAGAAGCTGACAAGTGTTATCCCTCCAGGCACACATTCCTTCAAAGCAGTCAAAGCTGCATAATCAGTCTGAAAATACATTCAGTAATAATAATGTATACATGGACGTGAAACACATCAGGATGTCAATAACACAATTAAGACCCAGACTGAACCTGGAAAGCAGATGCTAGAAACATGTGTTCACTGACTATGTTTGAATATACCTCAAAATGATGATGCTATTGACACAGCTTCAAGAAAGGTCTGAGGGCATAGGCTTCACAATGAAATTAATTAATCTGATCTTTAAAATCTGTGCCAGGCAAGTCCCATAATCAAATCAATGAGGAAATGCCTCTCAGTGTCTCCTTTAAACAATTCATAATATGCAATGAAATTGAAATCAATCTCTCAGCTGGCCAAATTGTCTTAATCTCGGATAATATATGGGTTTGATCTCCAGGATAAACCTCCTGTGGTTTCTTGCACTGCACGCTTACAAAAGTTTTGCAGCTCTGCTGTCAGTGGGCAGTAATTATTTCTGTTACTTATGAGCAAAATCTAACTTGTCCATCATCTTAGTGTATTTTAACTCATTGCTCGGGACTCAGGAAGACATATTAAATAAGACATCTAATCCTTACCAAGCTGCTGGGTAGAATATTGTGTGAATATTTCTCTATGAATATTTCTATTTCTCAGAAAGACATTTACAATGCAAGGTTCCACACATTCTTCCTCCCACCATCAAGTATGGGAGAAACTGCTAATCCTTTTTGCTACGTCACAATATTACAGCTCAAGCAGAAACAGATGGAATAGTAAGTACTCAAGAGCACATGCTGATGGTGACAACCTCCATATCAACAAACCAGTTTTCAAGTTTCCATTTTCACAGGGAGGCAGGTATTTTGTAAAGCTAATGGGTTTTAATCGCAGATTGAAGAAGACCAAGTCAAAAATAGGTAACCATGTCACAATGGGAATGGCTGGCAGCAAAGTGTGGACCCAGTGCACTTGGCAGCCCCAAATAAAGCAGACGCTTTAAATCAAATACTGAATTGCAAGTCAAGGACTGACTCAATGGGTTGGGACTAGAGATGGGCACGAATCGCCAGTTTGGTAATTTGTGCCAGTTCGGTGGTTTGCCAAACAGCTGTTCTGTGGTTCTGAGGACCACCCCCTGGAGGAGGTGGGGCAAGGGAGCTGAGGCACTACCTCTGAGTGGGCGTCCAGCAGAGAGGGCAAGGCTCAGAACCACAGAACGCCTGTTGGGCCAACCACCGAACCAGTATGAACTACTGAACAGGCAGTTCGTGCCCATCTCTAGTTCGGACTACGAACTGCATTTAAGCCTTTATTGCTGAAAAAATTCATGTCACTCCCATCTCCTGTGACCACTGTAGCAGCTAAGCTAAAGGAAAACAGGGAAGCTTGGGGGAGTGAGAAATATGGTATCATCCCTGATAGTCCAGATGGTCCTGAACATCGCCCCTGAGTGGCCACAACACCACTAAGTAGCAATATATAATAGAGCCCACTCTATCAGAACTGAGAAATTTTACATTTTTGGACCACAACATCCAGAACCCTTCATCCAGCATGGCATTGAGTAGCAATGTATCATATCATCCTCCCAATCAGAACTTGGAAAAGTTTTATTTTTTTTCCCCCGTAACTTGGAACTCCCAGAATGCCTGCATCAGCTATGCTGGATGGATGACTCTGGGAGCTAACCCCCCAAAAAGTGATTTATTGATTTAAAATATGTTTACCTTGCCTTTCTCCTTAAAAGGACCCAAAGTGGCCTACATCATTAAAAGGACAATATTTAAAAACTGAAAACAATATGTAGATAAATATTTAAAAAGAATTAAACAAGTGTTACATTAAACACGGTAAATAAAATCAAGAATAAAAACAGATTTAAAGGTAAGAGCACACCACAATCCAATTTGAAAAACACCTTTCTGAGAGCCGGCCACTAAGGAAAAGGCTGTCTGAAGAGAAAGGTCTGTCCCACTCAGCCAAGGAAATGCACTGGGAGTGTGGAACGGCTAAAACCACTCCTTAAATATCTCACTTACCTTGAAAACCCTGTTAGGATCACTATAAGTCAGTTCCAACTTGACAGCACATAACAGCAACAACTGTCTCAGGCTATGCTCTCTACTACCTCCAGAGTTTATCATCATTATCAGCAGCAGCAGCATCTTAAAACTGCACAGCTGGAAAGGACCCCATGGATCATGGAATCTGTCAAGGAGGCCCAGTGGGGAATTGAACTCCCAACCTTCGGCTCCACAGCCAGATGCCTAAACCACTGAGCTATCCACCAGTCCTCTCATTCTGTTGAATGTGTCAGCCAAAGGAATACAACTGACTTCTTTGGCTTCACTTTCATCTGGTGACCATATTTCCATGCCTCCTTAAAGTTCACAAACCTCTACCTTCGGAAGATGGTCTGTATCAGCAATGCAATACCCTAGCAGCAGATGGAAGTCAATTACCAGAAGCAGGCCCCAGTAGTTGTGAGGGAGCTGAGAGAACCACTTTGGTAAGTGGCTGCTGCTTGTTGGCAGACTGAGGGGTTGTGGTACAGCCCACCCTAAGACTTGTCCATCAAGCTACCTGGGTGTCCAACTGTCATAGAGGTTTGCCGTAATGGACGAGGGAAGAGATTAGGAAGTGCCAGTCAAGAACCAGCTGCTCTCATCCCTGCTGGAGGTCACTGTCTACTTCGGCAGGCAGGATACAAACAAAAGACAGAAGGAAAAGAAAAGAGAAAGAAAAATCTTCGTCCACTAGTAGCTGATGGGGGTGGGAAGGAAAACCTGCATTTTCTTCCTTATGTTGGCCTCATAGCCATCAAGCCTATAGCTTCAGGGATTAGTTCAGTGAAAGAGTTGTGCTTTCACATCTCACGTTCCATCACAGTTGCGAAAACAAAATCACTGTTGGGAGACTACAGTTCCCAAAATCCTCTGGTCAGCATGGCCAGTGGTCAAGCTGGCTGGGGGATTATGGGAACCATAGTCTATATCCTTTTGCAGACACTCCTAAGCTCCTTTCTTGAAGAAGAAGCTGAGGGAGGAATTGAGGTATGTTTTTGGGTAGATATTTTCTTTGGTGTGATGTTTTTTCAGGCTGACCTTTGCTCTTTCTAACCGCATGGGCTGAGGGGGCGGGGTTTCAGCTTTAAAAGGGTTTTGCAGAATACTCGAACTCTATTTTTCACCCTAATCTTTTTTCAGATTAATTTGGGTAAATAGGAAAAGGTAAATAGGAAAATTACTAATTTGGGTAAATAGGAAAGCCAATTAGCATTACATACACCTGGGGGTAGGAACCTTTTAAGGGTCAGATCATACTTCTGCACTATTAGAGAGCAGGCCGGGTAGGTGGGGCTCGTCAGCCCTGGAAGGCAGCCCATCTAGGAGAAGGAAAACTCTGATCTCAAACCTCCACTGCCTTGTGGCTATATCCACTGATGGAAAAGGCTTCAGGAGTTAACCTCGAGGCAAAACCCGGAGCCGGAGTCCCGGAGGCAGTTCGTGTCGTTCTGGCAACTCCTGCGACGTCGCTGGAACCAGTTGTATTGGCTCTTGCCTTTCCACTGGACTATCTCAGTGACGTGGAGAGGGGGGATTTGCTGCTTGGGTAACAGCCTATCCTCCATATTATTTTACCCAGGCTTCGTGCTCTGGAGAGGACACTCCAGCTTCGCATACAGCGTCGAAACAACACGGGAAGTAGCAGTTACCGGTTATAAGTCTTTGCTCAATTGGCGTAGAGCATGACGCCAGGGGCTACTTCTGACGGTGGGAGAGGTCATTGCACCTCACTAGGTAGATACCGCCCGCCTTAAGCTGGGCAGCCCCCAGCCAGTAAGGTGCTACCTTGCCATGGTCTGTTAACCTCACGGGGTGCGTGGGGTTTAGGGTAAAAGCCGACAAGCAGATCGATAACCCTGCACCATGCAACAATCATAAGAAAACTTCTGCCCTAAAGCTGGGCACCTGGAATGTACGGACAATGACCCCTGGCTTTTCTGACCACGGCTTTTCTGACGACCTGCAGGAAATAGACGATGTGCGCAAGACAGCTGTCATCGACATGGAACTGAATAGACTGCAGATGGACATTGTTGCCCTGCAAGAGACGAGATTGCCAGACTCGGGATCTGTCAAAGAAAAAAACTTCTCATTCTTCTGGCAGGGAAAACCATTGAATGAGACCAGGGAATATGGTGTTGGCTTTGCAGTCAGGAATACTCTTCTGAGATCCATTGTTCCACCTACTGTGGGGAGTGAAAGAATCCTGTCTCTGCAGCTCCACTCATCAGCGGGACCGGTCACCCTTATTAGTGCATATGCTCCAACACTGTCATCCACTACAGAAGTGAAAGATAAATTCTACGACGATCTGGCAGCTACTATCAAAAAAGTCCCTGAAAGAGAGGCACTGTTCATTCTTGGAGACTTTAACACTAGAGTTGGTGCTGATCACAATTCTTGGCCCACTTGTCTAGGCCGTTTTGGCATTGGAAAGATGAACGAAAATGGCCAACGCTTGCTGGAGTTTTGCTGTTATTATGGTCTTTGCGTCAGCAACACATTCTTTAATACGAAGCCTCAACACAGAGTTTCCTGGAGACATCCAAGATCCAAGCATTGGCATCAGCTCGATTTGATCCTCACTAGACGTTCTAGCCTTCCTAGTATTACGATCACACGCAGCTACCAGAGTGCTGATTGCGATACTGATCACTCCCTGGTGTGTAGTAGAGTAAAACTGCGAACAAAGAGATTATATCACACGAAAAAGGAAGGAAGACCACGTATTGACATCAGGAAGACTTGCGATCAAAGAAAAGTGGAGGAATTTGCCCAAGCGCTTGAGGAAACCCTTCCAGGCCCGGCTGATGCAAATGCACCTGAACGATGGGAACATTTTAAGAAAGCTGTGTATAACACCGCCTTGTCCACATTTGGCAAGAAGACCAAAAAGACGGCCGACTGGTTCGAAGCCCATTCAGAGGAGTTGATGCCAGCCATCGAGGATAAGAGGAGAGCTCTAGCAGCATACAAAGCCTGTCCTAGCGAGTACAACTTGCAAGCTCTTCGAGCTGCTCGTAGCCAAGTCCAACAGGCTGCCAGGAGATGTTCCAACGATTATTGGCTTCAGCTCTGCTCTCAGATACAGATAGCAGCGGACACAGGTAACATCAAAGGAACGTATGATGGTATCAGGCAGGCTTTAGGTCCAATACAGAAGAAATCTGCTCCCTTGAAGTCTGCTACAGGCGTGATCATTCAGGACCGAGCACAGCAGATGGACCGCTGGGTGCAACACTACTCTGAGCTGTATTCCAGAGAGAATGTAGTAACCAAAGAAGCATTAAATAACATTGAGTGCCTGCCTGTCTTGGAAGAGTTGGACAGCGAACCAACCTTAGCAGAAATAAAAGCGGCCTTGGATTCCCTCGCCTCCGGCAAGGCACCTGGAAAGGATAACATCCCTGTTGAAGTGCTGAAGTGCTGTAAAGAGACCATCACTACCGAGCTGTATGAAATCTTTTGTCTTTGCTGGAGGGAAGGTGGAGTACCACAGGACATGAAGGATGCAAACATCGTCACATTGTACAAGAACAAAGGAGACAGGGGCGACTGCAATAACTACCGTGGCATCTCTCTTCTCAGCGTTGTAGGGAAGCTGCTTGCCCGTGTTGTGCTGAAGAGGCTCCAGGTGCTCGCAGACAGAGTCTATCCAGAATCACAGTGTGGATTTCGAGCTAATAGATCCACCACTGACATGGTATTCTCCCTCAGACAGTTGCAGGAGAAATGCAGGGAACAACAACAGCCACTCTTTGTCGCCTTCATAGATCTCACAAAGGCCTTTGATTTGGTTAGCAGGGATGGCCTTTTTAAAATCCTTCCCAAGATTGGATGTCCACCTCGACTCCTTAAAATCATCAGGTCCTTCCATGAGGGAATGAAAGGCACTGTAGTTTTTGATGGTTCAACATCAGATCCCTTTGACATCCGAAGCGGAGTGAAACAGGGCTGTGTCCTCGCACCAACCCTTTTTGGGATCTTTTTTGCTGTCATGCTGAAGCACGCCTTTGGAACTGCAACAGAAGGTGTCTATCTCCGGACTAGATCAGACGGAAAGCTCTTTAATCTCTCTAGATTGAGAGCGAAGACCAAAGTCCAGCTGAAATGCATGCGGGATTTCCTCTTCGCCGATGATGCAGCCATTGTTGCCCACTCTGCTCAAGACCTCCAACAACTCATGAATTGTTTTAGCAAGGCCTGCCAAGACTTTGGACTAACAATCAGCCTGAAGAAAACCCAAGTCATGGGCCAGGGCGTGGACTCACCTCCCTCTATTACCATCTCCACACAAGAATTGGAGGTTGTTCATGACTTTGTGTACCTTGGCTCAACGATCTCTGACACTCTCTCTCTAGATGTCGAGCTGGATAAACGCATTGGCAAAGCAGCTACCATGTTCTCTAGACTCACGAAGAGAGTATGGCTCAATAAGAAGCTGACGACATATACCAAGATCCAGGTCTATAGAGCCTGCGTCCTGAGCACACTCCTGTACTGCAGTGAGTCCTGGACCCTTTGTGCACGGCAGGAGAGGAAGCTGAACACCTTCCATATGCGTTGTCTCCGACGCATTTTTGGTATCACCTGGCAGGACAAAGTTCCAAATAGAGTAGTCCTAGAACGAGCTGGAATCTTTAGCATGTATACATTACTGAAACAGCGACGTCTACGTTGGCTTGGGCATGTCGTGAGAATGGCTGATGGTCGGATTCCAAAAGATCTCCTGTATGGAGAATTAGTGCAGGGAAATCGCCCCAGAGGGAGACCACAGCTGCGATACAAGGACATCTGCAAGCGGGATCTGAAGGCCTTAGGAATGGACCTCAACAGATGGGAAACCCTGACATCTGAGCGTTCAGCCTGGAGGCAGGCGGTGCATCATGGCCTCTCCCATTTTGAAGAGACCCTTGTCCAGCAGACCGAGGCAAAGAGGCAGTCACGGAAGCAGCAAAATCAGGGAGCTGGACAGGGGACAGATTGTATTTGTCTTCAGTGTGGAAGGGATTGTCACTCTCGAATTGGCCTTCTCAGCCACACTAGACGCTGTTCCAAGTCCTCCATACAGAGCACGTTACCATAGTCTTTCGAGACTGAAGGATGCCTAATACGAGTCTATATCCATAGTCTAAACTCTTGTTAACCATCGCAGCTGATAGCTACTGGTGACCATCAGTGATGGTCACCAGTAGCTATCAGCTGTGATGGTTAACAAGAGTTTCTGGCATCAGAAGTGGTGTTCTAATGAATACTCATTGCCAGAAAAAGCAAATAGCAGGGTAGGTGATTCTTCAGAATCTGTAAGTTCGAATCCCCACTGTGCTTCCTTGACCGGGACTGGATCTATGATCCATAGGGTCAATTCCAGCTCGGCCATTCTAAAATTCTAAAACACCAGGTACGTAATAGTAAGAAGATCGGAATCATATGGAGGGGGAACTGGAATCAAATCTCACTCAACTATGAAACTCACTCAGCCAGAAACAGTGTCTGAGTTTCCTCTACCTCACCTTGTTGTGGAGAAGATAAATGGGCAGGAGAAACCTGCACAAAGACCTTAACTCCTTGGAGAGACAGAAATGGAGATATATAAATAAAAAAAACGTGCTAGATGAGAATGGTCCTTTGTCTGTTTCTCCAGGGTCTTCTTTTGAGAAATTTTCAATTGCAGATCAGTTGTGATACCTGTTCCTTTCTACAGTGTCCCAGTTTCATCTTAGGCTCTTTCCCATGGTTATTGCAAACCTTGAACATTGCTATGAAATTTTGGAAATAACCAGACTGCAACCTCCACAAAGTCACTTCCACTGCCAGTTAGATGTTCAAACAGATGAAAACAGAAGTTGCCAAACTCATGTGAAAATCTCCTACGTTCATGTAAGGATTGTTCTCATCGCATATAAATAAGTGGATTTGCTTTCTTCAAAAACCCTATTAAACCTTGTTCTGTTTGTTGGTCATGATGACCGGAAGGAGATATTCATTATAATAATCCATGTCTATTTTTATTTATTTTTTAATGTAAAAGGAGGAAAGGAACGCAATTTTCCAAACCATTTTTTTTTTGCAAGATTTTTTTCTTTAGGGTCTTAAGTCATCCTCTAGTTACCTTGGTTATTTTTACATCACTGTCTTGCTCTAGTATTGAAGGGTATATTTATATGCCAGATAGAAAAGATCTATTCTTGAAAGGCTAGTCATATTGTAGCATGCTATTTTTAAAAGACACACACAGAAAACCTATAGAAAGCAATAGGAAGACACAGGACAGAAAGCAATCCACATTACAAGCGACTTCATGGGGCCATGTCTGTTTTTTCCAGACTACCAAAACCCAACCCAACCCAAAATCCTTATGATTAAGGGGTGTGTGTGATGCTATTGCCTTTTTAAAAAACTGTCTTCTAAAAACATACCTTCTGGCTGTTTTGTGATAAAAGCCTTTTTGCTGTTGATTACAGGGATGAACTTCTAAAGAGGCAATGTTCATCAGCATTGAATATGGTTTATCTATAAAACAACACACAAGATGCTTTGATATAACAGGTTCTTGGAAAGGAAAGTCCTCTTTTCACCAAAGTTCTAAGATTTCAAGATAAAAACAAGGGTGTTCTTCTGAAATCTCCTTGTCCCCCATTAGGTATTCATCTCCTCTATCTTTTGAATTCTCTGCTCATTTGATAGGCTAGGACTCTGTTTAAAAACTCCTCCTGCCTTGTTCCGTGCAGCTGCAGGAGAAAACAACACAACTGGCTGCCAGTGGATTGTCATGCCCAACTTCTGATGCCAATTGACTCTGAAAAGGGTGGTAAACGTTGGTCAGAATCCAGCTGGCATAGGTTTACACTGCATAAACTGTATGACATCATCATTGGGTGAGTGGAATGTTTAATTTAAATTCATCCCAATCTTCCTATCGCCACCTCCACATTCCAAGACTCCCTAGAACCCTCTTTTCCCCTGGGGAAACTTTTGAGAGCTTGGGATGAGGGAAGAGCCTTCAATAGCCGAAGATTCCTGCCAGATCAATGCCTGCATTCCTGATCGCGGTGGCAAAACGTAGGTAAAGAGTCCTGTTTTAACTTGCACAAAAGTGAGGCCCACTTCCTCAACACTTGGACATCCGTACGAGAAGTGTTCTATGACTGAGCACCAAAGAAGGTCCACCCCATTAACTCCCTGGTTGTGTGCTCCCAATACACAACGGTGAGGGTTTCCCCTAACATGGGGCTTCCCCAGTTTTTCAGGTCCTTGTTTCACAGATGGCATTAAGAGAAGTCTAGTAAGTCAGAAAGTGGGAATTAGTGCAATGTAAACATTAGCTGGCTGGATAGCTCAGTGGTTTAGGTCTATGGCTGCAGAACCAGAGGTTGGGGGGTTCACTTCCCTGCTGTGTCTCCTGGAGGTGAAACCAGCCTGTGTTGTGTTGGGCAAGCTGCTCTGCCCCAGGGCACCCCCAAAAGAAGGGAATGGTAATAAACCACTTCTGAGTGTTCTTTACCTGGAAAACCCTGAAAAGGGCTGCCATAAGTCAGAACTGACTTGGTTTTTGTTGTTGTTTAGTCGTTAAGTCGTGTCTGACTCTTTGTGACCCCATGGACCAGAGCAGGCCAGACCCTCCTGTCTTCCACTGCCTCCCGGAGTTGGGTCAAATTCATGCTGATCGCTTCGATGACACTGTCCAACCATCTCATCCTCTGTCATCCCCTTCTCCTCTTGCCTTCACACTTTCCCAACATCAGGGGCTTTTCCAGGGAGTCTTCTCTTCTCATGAGATTGGAGCCTCAGCTTCAGGATCTGTCCTTCCAGTGAGCACTCAGGGTTGATGTCCTTCAAAATGGATAGGTTTGTTCTCTTTGCACATGATTATTAAAGATTAATAAAAGCCTACAGCAAATTAGGGCACATCACAACACAAATTTTCAACCTGTTTCACACACACCAAAAGAGATACAATCAGAAGCCAACGCAGTCCATTAATTTTTGGCTGACATGCCTCCCTCTGTTTTCAGTAAATGCCAAGCTGAATGTCAATGGCTGCTAATCGAAGCCTCTTTCCATGCAATTTAAATATCTTTCATTTCTTAATTTAAATTTTGATACTTGCTGACCTTTGGGCTTCTGAAAACATGGTCATCATGATATGAAATAATCATCCAGTGTTAACAGCATCAGAGCAAATTATGAGCTCCTTTGGAAGGCGAGACAAGGTAGAGAGGAGAAAGCAAGAGGAATTTGCTGTTTCCAAAGCAATGCTAAACTCTCTCTTTTTTTTTTCATCGCCTGGGGAAGCTACAGGTAAGAAAAATAGGTTGGCTCGTTTTTGCACAAAAAAAAACCCCAGCAGTCCTACATTAAAATTCGACAAAGGTCAGTTTAGCATTTCTTAAAATGGGCTGGGAAAACGAGCAGAAATGGGACAAAGCATTTGCAATGGAGAAAAAGGAATTTTCCCCTCAGAGTGATACAAAGAATTATTCTTTTTTTTTCAAATGTGGCTGAGACAGAAAGAGACCTTTTTTTGGGGGGGGGGGGGGAATTGTGTTAGCAAATTAGATCAAAACACTCTGAAACCTGGGCAGCTTGGATGCCCTCCTCTCTCAAGAGAAAATAAATGCCTTTGGGATCATACACAAGCACAGTAACATCAAGAAGAAATGTAACACAATTGTACCGTCAGATCAAATAAACCTGAACGATGCCTGATTAATGATGTAAGCCACCTTGGGTCCTTTTTAAGGAGAAAGGTGGGGTAAAAATATTTTAAATAAATAAAATAAATAAACTCTTCCCATACTTAAGACTCATTCACTTATTGATTTATTTCTCAATCAACGCTCCCCTTATTAATTGATTAATTTACATCTGTTAATCTGGCAGATTCTTCTCTTTCTAAAGGACCAACTGAGAGCCAGTGTAGTGCAGTGGATAGAGTGTTGAGCGGGGACTCAGGAGACCTGAGTTCAAATCCCTGCTCAGCCATGGAAGCTCACTGGTAAAGCCACCCCTTAAATATTTCACATACCTTGGAAAACCTGTGAAGGTTACAATAAGTCAGATGTGAATTGAAGATCTGTGACACAGAAAATGCCACTAGAATGTACAAGCTTTCAAGTTTTCTAGAGCTTCTTATCAAGTTAGATACTTCAAAAGAAAATGGGTGGTGGGGGAGAACAAAGCATGGAAATAATAATTTTTAAAATGGCCAGATGTTGCCGCCACAATGTCTGCATTAAACATAGTTCTTAGATGGAGTTTAGGGACTCTCCAGAACAGTGGTTCCCAACCTTGGGTCTTCAGATGTTCTTGGACTAAAACTCCCAGAAGCCTTCGCCACTAGCTGTGCTGGCCAGGATTTTGGGGAGTTGTAGTCCAAGAACATCTGGAGAGCAAAGGTTGGGAACCAGTGCTCTAAAGCACCAAAATTTAGAGAGCTCTGAAAGCTAACGGTAAATCCACTGATAAGTGCTAGGATACTAAACTGAACAGCAACACCTTCTGCCCTATTCATTTTCACATTTTTTGAAAGCATCATTTTTTTTCCTTTGGGGGGGTCACCATATTCTCCTCCTCCTCCTCCTCCTCCTCCTCTTCCTTTTCAAGGGGGTTCATGCCTCTCAGCATAACGAGTTAGAGAAGAGCTACTTGTCTTTGGTACCTAGTTATGGTTCAGCCACACAGCCTGCTCCGAGCCTCATACGCCAGCCTCCTGCCCTCAGCTCTGGTGCAGAGTGTGGACTTCTCATGAATGAAGAATGAGTTGTCAATCCAGTCAGCTTCTGTAAGCAGGAACAGGATCGGAGAAGCACCTTGTCTCTTGCTCCAGGCGGTCAAGCATCCTGGGTCAGCCTCATTCCAACCTGCAGCCATCATGGCTCACCACATGAAGAACCAATGCATGGAGGTGAGGAAGTCTGACTTAAACCCCGGCAGTTTTTGACAGACATTTGAAGGATTGCACCTTCAGAATCAAAGTGTTACACAGACTCCTCCGGGGAGGGAAGCTGACCTTCAAGACGAGAAGTTCTTCACAAACTCATTTGAGCACGAGGAGCCTCTTGGATACGGTGAGGATGGAAAGGGGGTGTAAAAAACCCTGAGCCATTAATCTCACCCTTTGACAAGGCATATTTCACCCAGAATCTAATAGTAAAGAAGACAGACCACTCACCGTTCAGCATGACCTTGCTGCTGGGCAGCAATTGTCTTCTTTGGACAAGGATTTCCTGAAAATGACACCGTTGGGAGGAAAAACAGGGAAGAGGGGAGGAAGAGAGAGAGAGAGAAACATTGCCTCAAAGAAATAGTTCAGCATAACACATTAAAAATGAATGGGGGCATGGTTAGAGCAGAGAGGCGAGCAACTGCTCTGTGTGAACCATTAATAACCGTAAATGGTATCCATTGACTAATTATCCACAAGGGTTATATAATCCAAGTAGAATTGTGAGAAACCTAGCCAACGAAAGGGGCACACACCGGAAGCATGTAATTTAGAGGACGAGTGTGAGACCATTATTAACATCAGCCAGATTTGCAATGCAATGTGCAAGCTTCTAGATTCTACAGAATTCTCCCTTGGGTAAAATGCTTAAGATTTTTTTTATCACAGTTCTTGTTAACTTCCACTTTCTCATACCATACGGTAGAATCAAGAATGCACAGCACCATGCAATACACATTCTCTTTTTAAAACCTGAATTAAATAAAAATTAATAAAAGAAATACAAAGCAAATGAAAATCATAACAGAACAAAGAATACAAACTTAGAAAAAAAGTTAATAAACACAAAAACTTTTTGCACTTCCTTCAGGTTGCAAATTAGCTCGCCTTGCTTTGCAATTGGTCATCAAGAAGTAAACACAGCCTTTATTTGCAAGTCGGCTTACTCAGTCATGAAGCTCTGGCAGAATTCTGCCTCTTTTTTTTCTCCACAGCTTCAAAAATAAAATTCTCAAGGGCAAGTTCATTTTCATCAAAGATGACCTAACGAGCGAGAAGAAAAAGCATTGAGTTGAAGCAATAAAATAAAATAATGTCAAACTACAAAATCCATCTGACTGATACCTTGCTGCCAGGGTTACCTGCGTGATCAGACTACATTGTTCTACAAAATGAGTCAAGGCAAGTGAGACAAATAGAATCAAAGAGGAGTGAGAAGGAGGAGGGAAAATATACTACAAACCTGAAGGCATTCCCAGGTTCCAGACACATCCATCTCTGTAAAATTTTAAAGATCCATTCTTTGCAATATCATCATATTTATTCATCACACTGCTGTTCCATCACATGAAAGAACTAGTTCTTCTAGTGTAATGATTAGAGATGGGCACAAATCTTGATTTGGAGGTTCGTGCCAGTTCATCAGCCTGGCCGCACGTTCCCTTCCCCCATCCCCTGGCCAGCTCCCTGACTCACCAGCCAGTGCATGCTGATCTTTCCCTCCTCTTTGCACAATTGTCCAGTTGCAGCAAGATGCTTGCTTCTCTCCTCTGCCTCCTCTGGCAGCCTCCCACTCAAAGGAAGTTTTGTAGGCATCCCTGCCGCACCTTTTTGTCTGAGTGGGCAGCTGCCAGGGGAGGCAGAGGAGGGAAGTACATGCTCCTGCTGCAACTGGATGATCACGTGAAGCAGAGGTAAAGAGCAGTGTGCGCTGGCTGATGTGTGAGGGAGCCTGCCGGGGGGTGGGGGAAAGGATCATGTGACACTTACACTGCCACACCAATGAACCAGCATGAACCTCTGAACCAAGGTTCGAGCCCATCTCTAGTAATGATTCTTTTCACTAGACCCACCCACCCACTGTTAAAGCATGTCTAATTCATGAAACCAAAATCAACCCAAATCAATGCACATTTACCCAACTTACCTGAGGATGTATAAATAAGATGCAGGCGGATCCTTTGGGCAAAGTCTTTTTTTCACCTTAAACACACCTACTTAATTAACTCGTACCCATGGATGAGCCATTTTCTGATGGTTGCTTCTTAGCCATTTACATTTGCCCTGCGTGGTAGCAATTCTCAGGCATTCTGGGGGGAAAACACAGGTATGGGTGGGATACATTGGCAGCTAGCATTTTTTTCAACCTGAATGCCCTGGATAGATTCACTATCTAGGACACTTTGAGAAAATAAATCCATCGCTACCAGGGGCATCTGTCAAAACTAGGTGCTTTTGCTAAAGGATTGACAGTTCAGTCCAACATTTGCCAGGCATTCAAGGCTTTAGGGAATTGCTCTGTCTCCCTAAGTCTCTAGGCAGGTAGACAAATCTCAGAACAAGAAGTGCTGGAGGAGAAGGTCATTGTCTTTAAAGCTTGGGCACCCATCTCTTCCATACTCCCAACTGGTACTGGGATTCACTTCTTCAATGTGAAGGTTTTTGTACACACGATGCACACATAATATTTCCTTAGGAGGAAGTCCAGGATGTCCACGTGTAAAACCTCAAGGAATGGAATGCCATTGACCTGTCAACACTAATATCTAGTGCCCCCTGTTGGCACAGAGGTGTTTGTGCAAGCATGGTTGCACATTTCACCATTTCCAACGGAGGAAATAAACTTTGGATTTAACCTGGGATCATCTACACGTTAGCTAAGATCTCCACCACTGACCCATGGTTCCTCCACTTAAAATGTAAAGTTATTTCATATAGTTTGTGTCCAGTGCAAATCATGCACAGGAAAGAAAATGCACATGGTCATTTGAAACAAAAGAAAACATCAAAAACTTGATGGACAGATGGTTTCCCATTTGTCCAAAGAGTGTATTTTCCTTAAGTACCTGATCTGCGGTGTGATCAGCAGCTCTGACTGTATTAGGAAAAGCTGAGCTTAAAACAGAGCGGATGTGACTTTGCCACGACAAAAGAAGCTGTCGTTAACAAGGTCTGCATTTGGGCAGATACTGGGATATTTGCAGACTCTGTGTAAAATGTTCATTTACAGAAGTGATGGGGGGCCGTGCTAAGAAAAGAAGCAGTAGAGGAGATCCAAGGGATGGCTCCATGGTCTGAAATGATTTCCTTGGGAGATGAATCGACTCCAGTCAATGAAAGAAACCTGTAGCACTAGGGAACCTGAATCCCGTCAGAGGCTTCAAATGGCCTATGTAATGTCAGAAGCTTCAGAACGATGAATGAGACATGCAGCAGGGATTTGCCCATAGCCTAGTGCATTTAAAAAAATGCTCCCTCTCATAAAGACACTGAGCTGAGAAAGCATATAGGGACCATTCACATAGAATTATAGAATTGTTGAGTTGGAAGGAACCTATAAGGCCATCGAGTCCAACCCCCTGCTCAATGCAAGGTTCTAAACCAAAGCAGATCTGACACTTGGTTGTCCAAATTTCTCTTGAATGCCTCCAGTGTTGGAGCACTCACCACCTCCTGAAGTCATTGGGTCCATTGTCATACTGCTCTAACAGTAAATAAGTTTTTCCTGATATTCAGCCAAAATCTGGCTTCCTGTAGCTTCAGCCCAATATTATGTGTCCTGCACTCTGGGATGATCAATAACAGATCCTGCCCCTCCTTTGTATGACTACCTTTCAAGTATTTGAAAAGAGCTATCATATCCCCGCTCAGCCTTCTTTTCTCAAGGCTAAACATGCCCAGTTCTTTCCGTCATGAAAACAGCAAGCAAACTAACCACTGCTCTAAGTAGAGTTTGTTAATATCTTAATCCATTCTCAGTGTTCCAGCACTGGCTGAAATTCATTCTTTGGCTATCATGCAATCATAATCACCCCAGATTTCAGTTATATTTTCACATGCTCAAATCCGTGTTTGCAAGTTGGTAACTGTTTACTTAAGAGTTACTGCCCTGTACCAATTTATTCCCTACACTAATTAATGATGACACCTTTTGCTAATAATCTCTGTGTTTCTGTTCAACAAAATGGACACTCTGTACTAAGTGTCAGATACTGGGTGGCTTTCTTTACTTTTCCTAATTTACAAGGCCACATAGATTCATAACGGCCCATACCCCGCTCTTCTGTTTGCTTATGGAATCTTCTGTTTGTTGTACTCCTTATGTGTTCCCAGGCTTTCGAGCAGAAAAGAATTTGAACATTAATATCCAGGACAGGACTTCCTGTATGACATGCTTAGTACATAAGATATCTCCTGGAATAAAGAATGTCAAATCCAACTCCTTAAGAGGGCCACCTTAATTATAGGTTAATTAAGCTGAAGGCAGAGTGAAGATGAGAGAATCACCTGACACACTCTGGCCCGTTAGCAACCTAGAGGATGTTTCAGCCAGTGTTACCGCCATTTCTGATTATGGCCATGGTAGACACAGAGGTTGATTTCCTATCAGATGCCCCTCAGGTCACCAGTGAGTTATGGGCAGCTTTGGTTGTTCTTTTCACACTATTCGCAGATGAAACTGGGTGACAGATGACTAGCTTTTGCCATTGATTTCAACAGGTTGTAAGTGCAACAATCTTAGTTTGGACTGTGTGCTTCTTTGCCAAAATGTACATATCTAGCAAAACCCTTCCTCAAGGACTGAATTACTCAGGCAATTAATATACAGTCTAAGGGCCACACTATACATTAAATGTAGACATTGTTAGAACCCGGATTTCCATAAGCAATGCTTGGATGTCAAAGTGAAGATATCCAAATGAAATTTGGAATTGACCAACGTGCAGCTCTGTCTATACACTGTGGTAAGATCCAAACACTAGATGGAATAGAGTTTTAAAATGGCAATATTATAAAACCACTATCAAGGGATGAAAATTATAAATACCTTGGAATGCTACAAGCAGATAACATCGTGCACACAAAAGAACTGTCAAAGCACAGACTTTTCACACCTCCTTCAGGTTGCAAATTAGCTCGCCTTGCTTTGCAATTGGTCAGCAGGAGGTAAACATGGCCTTTATCTGCAAGTCTGCTTACTCACTCATGAAGCTCTGGCAGAATGCTGTCTCTTTTTTTCTCCACAGCTTTGGAAATAAAATTCCCAAGGGCAATAATAGTATCTGTTATACAAAACCAGTCAATTTTTTTTTATATAATTTTGATTGACTGTCTCTGGTGTTTTTGAATCATCATAGTAACTGTAATAGCAATAATGTTCTGTCTTTCTTATCTATTCTCCCCACAAACCCTGCTATGGGGCAGAAAATAACTCTTGTGCTACGAACGAACCAAAGTACAGAGACTATAAAGGTGCAGAATCATGGCAAGAAGTTCTGATCCAGAGTACTGGGATAATGTGACATCTTCTCTCAGAGGGAATGATGAAATGCAAGTTGAGGAAGAGATCTGTTACCATTAGAGAAAAGAAGTTTTTTTTTTTCTTTGTTGGGTATTGATGTCTTCTTCCAGAGCTATAATTAAGGAGGTGTTCTTAAAAGACTAAAAAGGATGGCTAGAAGCCCTAAGGGACAGGCCTAGTTCGACAGGCGAGCAAATGGTGACAGATGGGTGCAAAGGGGCAAGAGATGTGGAGACAAAGGCCAGCTGAGCAGCTGGTGAGCAGAAAACTACGATGATAAGGGAACTGATTGCTTTATGAAAAGGGAGTAACATTGGCCTGAGCAAATGTCGAAAAAATGATGCCATGGGAGATTCCAAGATGAAACCAAGAGAAATGGCTTAACACTCTGCAGATCTTACTTCAAGGGGTCGCACAATAACTACTAGCTTTCCATCTGCATGGCACCTGTGGATTCGCTTACTGCCATTAAGGAGGGTTTTGCTGAAAATGAACTTATCTCAATTCCAGATTTTTGGTTTGCTAGCTTGGTTGCAATACTCTCTTGTTCTCTTTCCCTGCATTGATTTTATTGGAGTAGGGGGCAGTGCTAGGTTCTGTCTGCAAACCAACCTGGGAACCCAACGAGGGAACTAAGTCTGGCTGAGCAGTCTTCCAGATGAATCAATGCTGTCCGGTATTGAGTTACAGTTGCTTTCTGCCATCTTGCGTAGGCGACACGACGGAGTCAAGAGGTTCTGTAAGCTGAGGTGATAAAACAGTGTGATTCAGACGGCAAAGATGTAGAGGGTTTGGAATGGGCAGTCACCTCTTACAATGAGGTAACAGAATCTCCTTGTGTTGGCTGATACTAGAGATCTCAGAGATCTGCTATCCTTGCTAAGATCTTCCAGAAGAAGGGGAAAAGCAAAGGATGGAGAAGAGGTGGGGTGAGCTATGTTGCACCAGATCTTCTCCATCCTAGAGACAAAGATCAAGGTGAGGATAGTTCTCAGCTATGTCCAACATCTCCAGACCCTCCAATGGTATCCATGCCTGCTCTAGGGCAGAGCTGGGAAACTCAGACTCCCCAGATGGTTTTGGATTTCGACTTCTGTACATTTTAGCCATTATGTTTCAGCACAATTGGAAGAATAGTTTGGGAACGTCTTGGAGGACCACAGATCCTTCATATTTGGCTGGCTACAACTACCCCACCACCATTACACTCTTCACTCTGTGTGTGTTTGTGCGTCCGTTTGTATGTTTTCATGGTGGAACATTCAACTCAAGGGCACCTCATGGAATGAGCAAGGAGGCACCTGTCTCCAAAACTGGAGAGGGGCAAACTCTTACAGTCTAAACAAGCCCAAGGCCAGACCTCCCCATTATTGTTGGTGATTGTGTAAATAGATTCATACTTCTCCAGCATAAAATGTATTCTATTTCATGATCTCTGATCATCTTCCACCTATTTATCTTAAACTCTCCTGCAGTAGCATCCCTCCACAGCTAAAGTCTCCAGTCTACTTCTCCTGACGTGGAGCCTTACACACTTGAGCATTACTGTGGTATGGGTTGTGGTTCCCATCTGGTTTCACAGTTTGCAGCTGAACAACACAACCTGTCTTGAGTTACAAGCTTTTTTTCCCCCCAGTTCTAAAAGAAAACGGCTATATTTTCAAAACCAAACGGAGCAGATTGCTTGTTCCTTATTGGAAATGCAGAAAGGATGGCAGTCTCAGCTAGAGGTTGTCATGGCAATGGCTTCTAATTTGGGATCAGCAAATATTTGGGAACTTGTTCCACTTATAAATATGTTTCTAGAGACTCCACACACACAAGATGCAAATTAATTAATATCATTTTTCCTTAGCAAAAGGAACAAGGTATGGCGGCTTTGAGTAGCAGAACCTTATGGACGCCTTCCTCTACATCATGATCATAATAATCATAACTGCAGAGCTGGAAGAGACCCAGTAGATCATCAAGTCCAGCCCCAGTCAAGGAAGCACAGTCAGGAATCGAACTTAGATTCCTAAACCACTGAGCTGCCCAGCAGTTCTAATAATAATCTTAGCACAGAACTGGAAGGGACCTTATAGATCATCAAGTCCAGCCTCCATCAAGGAGGCACAGTGGGGAATCGAACTCCCAACCTCTGGCTCCACAGCCATATGCCTAAACCACTGAGCTATCCAGCAGTTCTTTTTTAAAAAAATCTCTGGCCCCATCTTTGCTGTCCTTCCAGAAGCAGACAAAGACCTTTCTCTTCTCCAGGCAAGCTTTCCCTCAGTGACCGGCTGCCTGAGTGGGATTTTTTTTTATAATGGATTGTTGTACCCTTACTATATTGAATGTGCTTTAGTGTTGCTTATGTTTTTTGGAATTGTATTCATCGATCTTTTTAGCATTGTATACTTATTGTTACTAATCTTAAATACTGTCTTTTAATTGTTGCAAGCCGCCTTGAGACCTTTTTGAGGAGAAAATTAGGTTAGAAATATTTTAAATAAATAAATAAGTTTCTGTTGTCCTGAGAAAAGTGTTAATGAAAACTCCTGTAGAACCAATGGGTGACATTTAAGCTAGTGACCAAAACCATAGACCATAAGCTAACTGACCGTATATGCAGGAAAACACTATTTTTTGTCTCCTGAATCTCCCTTCCTTTAACTTCCGTAGATGTTTCCCAAGTTCTGATGTTCTGAGAAGAAAAAAAGTTTTTCTCTGCCTTCCGTCTCAGGTTTTTTTGGTTGTCCCACCAAGTCACTCCCAAATTATGCTGGCCCTAATAAGGTTCTCCAAGGAACAATTGACTATTATCTCACACATATAGATACCCAGTGAACCTCCATGTCCAAGTGGAAATTTCCATGCAGGTCTAGTCTAACGCTCTATCCACTACCCCATGCTGGCACTCACACTTCCTCAGTTCCTTATATAACTTTAAAAACCTCGATTGCAATGGTTCCCAACCTTGGGTCCCTAGATGTTCTTGGACTATGGGTCTCTCAAAAATCCTGGCCAGCACAGCTCGTGGTGAAGGCTTCTGGGAGTTCTAGTCCAAGAACATCTGGAGAATCAAGCAGGCAACCACTCCTCCACTGTGTTCCTTTTTTTTTCCATTTTTCTTTTAATTTAAATTTTTATTAGCCGAATTCTGATCGTACTTGGAGTTGCATAAATTTACGCCTCTGGGCGTTCACTCCTGGGCAGTCCTCATTGTGTGCCTGATTACACAATTGATTGGGCAACTGATATTTTGACTAGTTGTGCAAAGGGACCAGCTGAACTGCATGCTGGATATGACCTCCACCTTGTCACAAATGTCATAACTGCTTGTGCAACAGGTTTTTGGCCAACATTTGTTCCAAAGCAGTGCTTCCCAACCTTGGGCTCCCAAGAGGTTCTTGGACTAAAACTCTCAGAAAACCTGTCCAGCAGAGCTAGCGTTGATGGCTTCTAGGAGTTTTAGTCCATGAACACCTGGCTTACCCAAGGCTGGGAACCATTGTTCTAGGTATAACAACAACTATTCCCACCTTAGAATCATAGAATAATAGAGTTGGAAGGGGCCTATAAGGCCATCGAGTCCAACCCCCTGCTTAAGGCAGGAATCTAAATCAAACGCCTCCAGCGTTGGAACACTCACCACCTCCCAAGGTCATGGGTTCCATTGTTGTACTGCTCTAACAGTTGAGAGGTTTTTCCTCATATTCAGCCGAAATCTGGCTTCCTGTAGCTTGACCCCATTCTTACTTCTCCCGCACTCTGGGAGGATCGGGACCAGATCCTGCCCCTCCTCTGTAGGACTACCTTTCAATATTTGAAAAGTGCTATCCTATCTTCCCCTCAGTCTTCTTTTCTCAAACTTAACCATGCCCAGTTGTTTCAGTCTTTCCTCCTAGGGCTATGTTTCCAGTTCCCTGATCATCCTTGCTGATCATCTTTGACCCTCAGTCATTTGCTCCTCCCCAACAATTCCCTCTGACACCCTGAATGGTCATCCCTGGTCATTCATGTTTACAACCAAGCCTGAACTATGCAGCCCCAGTTCCCCACAACAAACACATTGATGGTATCTGAGGTTTCTGTTTTCTTTAGCCTGGTGTTTTATGGTTTTTTTTCCCTCCTTTATCTCACCCCAGATCTGTCAGATATTCTGTGTGTTCCTTCCTTATGCATCAAAAGAGTCCGGAATCCATAAAAGGCTTGGATAGCAAAGTCCCCTACTGTGTGGGTGGGCAATTTGTTTCTTTTTCCTCTCTGTCTCTCATGTTGCTCCAATTAATGTTTTCTTATCTCCCTCTAAAATCTGTCAATCCCTATTTATAGCAGCCAACGGGATCATCTCTAGATCGCTTGCAGAAAACAGCCGGTGTGAAAATAAAGTTGGGCCCAGGCTGTAAGAAACCTTGCTGTACCTGGGCAAGGAGTTGTATCCAGCAGGGTTTGGTGGACCTGATGTCAGTGGAATGACAAGTCCACTGTGGCTTTTACTCTGAACTCTACAGGAGCTGTTCACGGTGCTGAACCCTAACCCCAAAATAGGAGCACCTTGGATAATCCAAAATAAAAGCCAGAGTGGATTAATTGACTCACCGACCTGGTAGCCAGCAGCCTCCACCAGCTGGATTATTCCACCAGAAGTCATCCTACAGTTTTGGCTCGAGTAGCCAGTCCAGCTCGCATTCAACAAGGATGGGAGAGGGGATGTTTTGCTGTAGCATTGCAAAGGGGAGAAGTCGATATCATTTGGAGAAATTGAAACCTAGGAACAATTTTGAAGGAGGAAACAGATGCACCTTTCTGTTATTCATGGACACCATCCCTTGGAGGATCAAGAGAGAGGTGGGAGAGGAAGAAGCCAGATGTACTGGCGCTACCCGTTGAGATGCCTGGAAAGCAGAGCAAGCCTGAGGCTTTTGCTGCCTGATCTAAAGGATATCTCTGAATTTCTTGTACCTGGAATGAAGGGAGTACATCTTGCTCAGTGATGTGAACTTGACTGATACATTGAACTGAACAAGCAGCCCAGCTGACCTCCTGCCATTGGAAAAAAAAGAATTGGTTCGGGGATGCAAATCCAGCATTTGCTGCCCCTAAGCCCCCCACCACAATCCTCCTTGCCCATTCTGCCTGGAGATGTTGGTGGGTGATAGTCCACTGCCTCAGGGTGGCTCCACGTTGAGAAGGCTGCTTTATTGTTGGGCTGTGTATGCAGAGATGGGAGGAGAGTAGGGTCAGAATCGAAACTTGGCCTTGAACGTTCCAGGGGAATCTGGTGACTAGACTAGCGAGGGAGTAATTAGAAGGCAAATAAAGAAGTCTCCCTTTGAAAGGGGGAAAAGGAAGACTGAAAAGAGGATGTTGGATTTCCATAATGCAGCAGCCGAAAGTGTTGGCATGGGTTTCAGAGTAATTAGGACCTGGCCATATTGCACTGAGATAAGATGCACATAAACATGAGAGAGAACTGTCAGCCAGCTGCTGGGTTCCAGACATCGTTAATGTCACTGTGGTTTCCCCTACGGTGCCGTAATTAATCGCTGTCAACACCACAGTCACAATTAACGGTGATCTTGTTCCAACCAATTTCCTACAGGTGCAGCGGCCATCTGTGTCCGAAAGGGAACTAAATGGAGTTGTTTGTCGCTCTCCAGCCACCTCATTAGAAGACCTGGAGATGGTCGTCCAGTGATGGGAAGCTCACTGGCAGCTCCACAAGCACCACGCCACATGAGCAGGGCGGGAGACAGAGCGGTTGCATCTCTGCCAGGTGGCGGAAGCCAACGGGACGTTCTCTGGACAGGAATCCAACTTGAAAGCTGTCACAAAGGAATTCTCTGCAAGAGAACTTCCCAGTGGACTTTGTACCCAGTGTTTAGGGTGGAGAAAGGGAAGCCCATCTGGATATTACACCACCAGACTCATCATATCACAATCCGAACCTGGGAATCATACCTTTAGGGGAATTTGTCTGTTCTTGGATTATCCTGTTTTTCCTTGGAGGTAGGATCCTGCACAGATTTATAAAATTCAGCCTGTTTGCTTTTAAATGACCAGCAGTTCATGCCCATCTTTAATTTAGATACCTGCTGAAGTCAATCATAGAATCCTAGAATAATGGAGTTGGAAGGGGCCTATAAGGCCATCGAGTCCAACTCCCTACTCAATGCAAGAATCCAAATCAAAGCAGATTTGACTTAATTTTTTTTAAGTATCAAAATTCTCTCTACCCATTTTCCTTTCTGTATTCCCAATTCTTTTTGGAAAAAAAAAATAAAAAGCAGATCAGAAAGATGGTTGTCCAATTTTCTCTCGAATGCCTTCAGTGCTGGAGTGCTCAGCACCTCCTGAGGTCATGGGTTCCATTGTCATACTGCTCTAACTGTTAAGATGTTTTTCCTGATATCCAGCCTAAATCTGGCTTCCTGTAGCTTCAGTCCATTTTTACGTGTCCCGCACTCTGGGATGGTGGAGAACAAATCCTGCTCCATCTCTGTTTGATTACCTTTCAGTATTTGAAAAGTGCTCTCCTATCTCCCCTCAGTCTTCTTTTCTCAAAGCTAAACATGCCTTTCCGTCATTCCTCCTAGGGTTTGGGTTCCAATCCCCTGGTCATTCTTGTTGCCCCCTTTTGAACTTGTTCCGGTTTGTCTGCATCTTTCTTGAATTGCAGTGTCGAGAACTGAACACAATACTCAAGATGAGGCCTAACAGTACTGAATAGAGAGGGACAAGTACCTCACAGGATTTAGAGACTATAAGTCTGTTAATGAATCTTAAAATCGCATTTGCCTTTTTTGCAGCCACATTGCATGGTTGGCTCATATTCAGCTTTTGATCGACAAGTTGGAATTAATTAGGGAAACTGAAGGGGAGCTGGGTAAGAACTGACAAAACCCTTCTTCACACAGCAGAGAGTTTAAAACCAAGGAATTAATTTCCTTGGGATAGGAGAATTGCTACCATCTTAGACTGCATGAGACAAATGCAGGGCAGAAAGGAACTTTTTGAAAAAAATTTCCAATGGTGCAGGAGAGTGGGTGGGTCCAGGACAATGAATAGCACATTTGGGACCTTGGGGTCTCAAAGCCTAGATTGTTCCACCAAAACCTTTAAATTTTGGAATTTCCATGTTTCTCCATCCTTCCTTCCTGGCTTTAATTTCTAAAACTGCTTTCTTCTATTGAAGTGCTTCGTTAGCTTATGGACAGGACAATTCCGACCTCTGCTGGTCAGCAGTGGGTAATATAAATAGATATTTAGAGGATGTTTGAACAAAGGCTTCTATTTCTTGTTTTCTCATCTCTCTCCAGTCTTATTCTCTCTCCCTCTCTTTGTTTTTTCTTGCTTGGCTGTCATTCTGTATAATGCATGAGACAACACAGCACACTCAACACCTCTGGTCATGTGGGTGGGTGTGCTGATCTTTCCGCAGCTTATTCCCCTCTAATCCCAGAGCTGCAGATGATCATTTGCTGGCTCTTGTTCCTTCTTCTTCTCCTTCTGCCTGAGGAATGCTTCTCTCAGCGTTAAGTAATGGGCTGTACAGAGGCAGTGTTGTTGTGATCGGGTTCTGTGGGAACATCTGTACATTTGCTTGCTTTAGAAACAACAGGCACTGCATCCACACAAACTAGCATTGCAGGCTGGGCCAGAGTGCAAAACCAATGAGTTAAAAGTCCAGCAGAGTCTGGGGAGGCTGCGATTTCTTTATTTTATTTATTTCATTCGCTTGATATACCTCCCCATGAGTGCGATGCACTATTCTGGGCAGTTTGCAACAAGTAGAATAACAAGATAGATAATTTAAAAAAAACATCAGAAAGCAATAGTACACTTTCTCTATGAGAGTGAAAACAGAGGTGTAGCATCAGGCAGGGTCATTATGGAAGGCCTCCCTGAAGAGCAGTGTTTTAAGATGCCCTCTGGATGTTAGCAGGGAAGGGGGCAATGAAGGTCCACCGGAAGCTGGTTCCAGAGTATTGGTGCCACCACAAAGAAGGCCAGGATCATCACAGAGGGCTTCTTGGCCTCCCTCAGAGTGCCAACACGGAAGAGCATAGCCTGGGAGCATCTGATGGGTAGGGCAGATGGAGAGATGCTCCAACAACTAGGGTGGTCCCAAACCGTTAAGGTATTTATATGTGATGGTCAAAACTTTGAACCAGATGTGGGACACAACTGGTAACTGATGAAGGTGAGCCAAAACTGAAGTGAGATGATCAAATTTGTTCACACCAGGACCTCCATACCCACAGGGGATTGGTTCCAAGCCCCTCTGTGGCTGGAGAAAAACGCAGATAATATCAAAAAGCTCTACATAGCATGGTCTCTGGCTCCCTCTTGCAGCCAGTTCTGGTAATGACACTGTGGAAATATAGTTCTCTAGTGACTCCTATACATAGCATGGTCTCTGGCTCCCCCTAGTTGCCAGTTCTGGTAGCTTCACCTTTAGAAATATATGTTTCTAGGATTTTTCTTTTAATATTTTTAATATTTTCATACCATGGAATTAGCAGATGCTGATCCCGCAGATATGCGGGTCTTCTTGTACTTCAAAGTTCAGACTAAAATCCAGCGTGGACTCTCTGTCTCACTGACATTTGGGGCACCAGCCTCTGCTGAAAATAAAAGAGCAACAGGAATGCATTACCTCTTTTAAATAACACTCCAAGCTGCAGGACTGACCTAATGGTAGCTTCACCATTAGCTCCAAAAGTTTAAAACCAGCTTTCTGAACAGTGCAAAGTGCCAGAGACAATACTTAGGGAATTCACCACATTTTCCACAATCTACAAAGTAAGACTGAGGATTCGGCATCTTTTAAAAAGCTATAACTAATCTGTGCAAGACTTTTCCTCTTTTGTTTCCAAAACTCATTCATTTTTTGCATGAGAAACTCATTGGTTTCTTCATTCATCCATTGCAACCTCAGTCTTGCCTTTATCCATTCATTAATTTAGGCTTCATTCATTTAGTTTCATGCTTTACATCTGCTTTCTATTCTTTAGATACTCTCTCTCTCCCCCCACTTAAGGATCGCTAAATTTAACAGCTGCTATAATAATAACAACCATGTGCCGTTAAGTCAATTCTGACTTGGAGCAACCCCTTTTTTCAGACTTTTCTAGGTAGAGAATATTCAGATGCAGCTATTGATTCCTTTCTTCCAGGGGTGCCCTGGGACTGTGCAGCTTGCCCAAGGCCACACAGGTTGGCTCTAGACACAGGAGGCACAGTGGGGAATTGAACTCCCGACCTCTGGCTCTGCGGCCAGAGACCTAAACCACTGAGCTATCCAGCCATCTTAACAGCTGCTATAGAGGACTTCTATTTTTTTCTTAAGATGCCCTAGAAAAACTCAATATCTGGGACATTCTGGGAAAGAAATCATGGCTGGTCTTCCTGCTTCCTGCTGTCTTTCCTGCTGATTTCAACCTTTCCCAGCATTATGGTCTTTTCCAGAGAATCCTGCCTTCTCCTGATGTGCCCAAAGTAGGACAGTCTCAGTTTCAACATTTTTGCCTCCAGAGATCATTCAGGGTTGACTGTATCATCTTCATCTTCTTACTGAACCAGTAACTCAAGCTTGACATCCAGTGTGCCATCAAGACCAAATACATTATAAAATGAGTGTTTAGGGCCTAAATAATTAACCTTACTCCATTACAAAATATAAAATTTATAAGAATTTACCCTGCAAGGCATTCTTTGCTATTAACACCACTATCACTGTTCCATTGCTCTCAAGTGCTGTCAGCGGAATAATGACTCATACATGTTACAAGATAAAAATAAATACCATTATACATCCTAACCCACTCCCCACCCTATAATTTAAGGTTCATTTATCCATAAATGAAAGTTCAGATACTCAGAACCTGAGTGCCTCTTTCAGAAAAGTTCACCCTTTCACACACAGAGAGACTTAATTCAAATTAGTTCTGTTCTCTAGCATGCTACTTTTCAACAAGATTTTCCCACCATAGAAGCTGAATATGTGTCTGACTTTGGAAAGCTAAGCAGGGTCAAACCTGGTCAGTACTTGGATGGGAGACCACTAGGACACACTAAAGATCTCTGGAGGGGCTAGAAAAATAAGTTTCCTCTGATCTCCTGCCCTTCAAAAGCCACTGAAACTGGTCTGAATTCAAAGTACTAGACTAGAAAGCAATGCTATAAGTGTAGGGAAACTTCCAATATTACTATGAACTGCTGGATAGCTCAGCGGTTTAAGCAGCTGGCTGTGGAGCCAGAGGTTGGGAGTTCGATTCCCCACTGTGCCTCCTTGACAGGGGCTGGACCTGAAGATCCATAAGATCCCTTCCAGCCCTGCAGTTCTAAGTTTATGAATCAAAACTAGATGGATCCGAACCACAAAAGACCCATTGAATCAGTGGAGATTCATCTAACAGTTGACTCATCGTTCAATGGTTGATTCAATGGGTCTAGCTGGGAGAAGCAACTCCATCTGGACCTATGTTCTGACATCAAGTGCTCCACGTTTTCTGTCTTACTCATCTATGATCTTTGAGATCAAATCTAGGAGGTAATAAAATGGAGCTGAAGCATCTGATTATGCACTGTAGATGAGCAATTTATGTGCTGTTCCAATATTTCAGGAATTCTGTACCTTTAAATTACAGGATTTGAAAAACAATGTAAAAAATAGTTAGCTACATTTATACTGGGATTGCTTTTGTTGTATCTACTCCATCAGCAGTCTCGTGAGTTGGCAAACGTTATAAACAAATCATAAATAAAACAAGCACATTCCCCTGAGGGAAAGCGTTTATGGATGAAAAGTTTTCCACCGCTATCATCTCATGTTCTCCAAGCTAGCTGAGGGAGCTTACATAACTATCTATCTTCCCTGAGCTCTTATATAATGCAAGTGTTCCTCAGCAGGTGAGCAAATCTCTACCATGATAGCTGATTCTCAGTGGGATGTCCATAATTGGGAAGCTAAAGGTTATATGTGCAGGTAAAGTTTGCCTGCAGAACTTAGTGTGAATATTCCAGCTGGCCTACCTACATTTTGACTAGTGTCTCTCTGGTCAAACTGCAGCACAGTGCTTAGAAAATTTTAGGTGCTTTTTAAGCCTTAAAAAGTCATCATCATCATCATCATTACTATCAAGTTGATCCATCTCAGTAGAGGTTATGGAAAATCTAAGGGTAAAACTAGTCAGTACGAAAGGGTAAACAGAGTAGACAGCTGTGATAAAATATATACATAAGTTTAGAACCCATCTCAACTGACTTAATATAAGCCAAGGGTTCTTAGGCCATTGTCAAATATAAAATGTTGCATCTGCTATAATTCACAGATATATTTCCTTATTAACTGACCAGTACCACCTCACAAGCCCCATCAGAGATTATGATACTCATTACCATGTTGTTCCTCTTTGTCATGCATAGCCTGGGATTAATTAAGCCACCTATCATTGTCACTGTTTACCAAACAATGCTTCCTGGGAGGGGAACTGAATATCATCAGGGACCCTAATGGCTATTGCCAGGTGTGAAATGCCACATCATCTTTGTTTTGGGGCCGTGTATAGCTCTATAGGGATTCCCAGTTTGATGTAGTGGATAGAGTGATGGACTAGGACTCGGGAGGCCTGGGTTCGAATCCCAACTCAGCCATGAAAACTCAATGGGCGAGTGGAACTGGTAAAACCATTCCTTAAATATCTCACTTCCCTTGAAAGCCCTATTAAGGTTGCTATAAGTTGGTTTCACTTTCATGGCACAGAACACACACACATAACTGTATAAATATTTGTCATGCAGTCCCACTCTTATGTCTGAAGAATCAGACTTGTCCATGAAAGCTCACATTAAAATGTAACAGTTAGTCTTTAAGGTACCACAACGTTTTTGTATTCTTTAATTTTTAATTTTTGTTTTGTTTTTGCCTGATATGCTAGACAGTGCGTTTAGCGCCTATTTTGAAGCAGTGCTCCCTTGCATGATGAATGATATCTGATTGTCCTATCTGTGTTCTTTTCTTCACATGTGTGTGTATGTGCGTGTGAGATCACTGGGTGGTAAACCTGGGGAAAGAGAAAGAGAAAGCAATATGAGTGTCATGTAATCAGCAAATTGGAAAGCTGAGACTCACATCTGTAAGGAAATACTACCAAGGAGAGAAAGTATGCTAATTGCAGGGAATATGTAAAACCTGAAATGTCTTTTTTGACCCTAAAGCTCCCTCTCCCTTTGTACTGGACTGGATGATGAAAATGTACTCAGTAAAGCAATTCAGATGTTTTTTACCAAATAGCCATGAGAGATTGAGTAGAAGTCACATTATGACACATACAGAGAGAGAGAAATTTCCCACTAGGTTTAGCAAGATATTTGGAAACCTTTTGTCTCTTCCTGTGTGGAGTTAGCTATGCCCTGGAACTGCCTGATGGCAAAATTAGTTTATGAAAGACACACAGATGTTGGATTGAAACTCCAATTCAATCACCAATTCCCTTTTATGAAATATGAAACTAATTCACGCTGGCTTCAATGTGAAAGCTGGGCTGTAGGTTTTTAAAATATTAGCTGACGGCAGCAATGTGAAGAGGTGGGGGAGAGGAAAAAAGAAAACAGCATGAGTATGATCTAATCTTTCTTCCAGTTAATGGCAGAATTAAAGTATAAATATATGGCTAATGATTGCCAAGGACATTGAGGGAGAACACAGCCAATTTTATTGATTTCAAGTAAAGATTCTGAGTTAAGACAAACAGGATAGTGCATGGGTTATATCCTCACTCCAAATATTAGAACTTGAGGCTACCTAGAGAAATTGATCGGCAGTAGATGCCAAGAGCGGGCAAAATATGTAATGTCTAATTAATGTATCAGGGAAATGTACGAATGATAGATGGTGTTTTCCTGCCACTAGAACCAGAGATGGATGAGGATTTGATTAGTTTTATAGAAGACAAGACAAATTCATAGAAGATAGTACCATTGTTGGGGATAAGCCACAAGAGCTAAGTGGAAACTTGGGGGAACCGTTGGCTGTCTCAATGGGTTGGACTCAATTTCCCATCATCCTATCGTACTGGCCATACTGGCTGGGGACATCCAGGAGACGAAGTCCAAAACAAGCAGAAGGAGAAATTGACTTTCCAAGCAAAATGTCTAGATCTAGAAGGAATGTGTTCTCACGACGAGAGCATGGGACAAAGAATGGATCTATGGTGGGCTGGAGTAATTCATCACAGGCTATGGGCAGGATCCAAGAAGTGGACCTGGACATCAACACTGCACACTTATGGATGGCTTCCCCAGGTTATTTGATTCAGTCTTCTTCAAAGTCACTTCCCAAGTGCTGTGATTTCAGTATCATTTGCTTGGAGACACAAACACACAAGGGAGATTTATTATCCTTTATGTCTTGATTGTGAGCTTCCATAAGAACATAGGAAGAGCCCTGCTGGATCAGGCCAAGGGCTCACTTAGTCCAGCTTCCTGTATCTCACAGGGACCCCACCAGATGCCTCTGGGAGCACATGAGAGACCAGTAGAGACCTGTCTCCTGATCCCCCTCCCCTGCATCTGGCATTTGGAGGTCCCTTCCTTTGAAGCCTGGAGATGATACATCCCCACCATGGCTTGTCACCTGCGATGGACTTTTCCTCCTTCCATGATGTTGACCTTGCAGGACATCAAATACTGGGTGTACTTTGGGTCTGATCTAGGAAGGTTCTCCTTGTGCCCTTAGGCCACATTCCAAATGCAGAGGAGTGGTTGTGTGTACATTTCCTATCTTGAAAATAAATGGGGGGAAAATCCATTCATTTGTGCAATTAGCATCATCTCCAGTTTTGCTCTTAGAATTATCTACCTACTGTCTGCAAAATATTTATCTTTCAAGATAAATAGTTGCAGAAAAGTAATTCTGCAACTAAATTGCAGAGTGGACCATGACAAAAAGTTAGCCTTCTCCATTGTTAAAAAAATCCACAGGGTCCCTTCCAGTTGTGCAGTTCTAAGATGAGGATGAGGATGATGACAAAGGTGAATGCCAGATGTCGATGCTGAAAGAACAGTATTTTCTGTCTTCTGTTTGTGATTTACTTCTTCATGTTTTGAAAAATAATAACAATAAAAGAGCGTAAAGTTCCAAATCCTGTATGGGAATAAGTGATAAGATGCCACTGAATGTCATTAGCAAAAGAATATAACAATGCTGAAATTATTTATGTCAAGGAGCTAAAAATGAAGCCAGGGTTCAAAGAGTGGAGGTAGTTTTTAATGTAAATTAAAACAGATTTGCACTGGCCACTAATCAAGTGTTTACCTGTTTTCCATTAAAATGACATCAAATTTAATCAGGCTGCCGTCTAATGCATGCATTTCCCCTAAATCAGAAGCATTCTCATCATGAATATTTAAATTGGATTTTAAAGGCATGAAAATTGCATTTAAATAAAAAGTGAGGTGGTTGCGCAGAAGTGCAGAGTTAGAATCTTTAAATTCCGCTTAACAATTGTAAACACATTTTTTAAGAAGTTGACAAGGTCTCAGGGGGAAGTTGGGCTCAGCAACAGGGATTAAGGGTCTGCAATTACAAAACACCAAGCACCTAATTAGCTTTTACATAAATATTAGTTCCTTATGTACTAACAGCATGTCTATACTTTAATAACTGGAGAAGGAGATCAAGCCGTAGGAATTCAAAAAGGCTTTTGTGTGTGTGTGTGTGTTTTAAGGCAGTCTGTTGAAATCCTGCAACCCAAAAATGTATAAATAGCAAGTTGCACTGAACAAAATTCATTGAATAATTCATGGGCAGTAAAGATGGAACACAGCTCTGATGTGAGATGACTTGGCTTATGAAGTTTGGCTTGCCAACTAGGATGGAGCCGGTGGCTGACTCAAACATCATCCTGTTCTTTAGCATGGACATTCAAAACTCGAAACTCAAATCTACCTTTTTTAATATATATACTTTTGGAATGGTCTGGTGCAATCTAGAAATGGGCACGAACCATAGTTCGGTGGCTTGGCCCAGTTCGGCATGGCGCTCATCCAGATGTTCCGCGGGCACTGCCAGCTTCCTTTCTCCATCTCCTCCTGATGATCACCCACTCGCCAGCAGCACCATGATTCTCTCCTCTGCCTCCTTTGATGCCACCCATTCGGCCGAGGAGGAGGGCCAAGGAAGCCCGCGGTACTGCCTCTGAGTGGGTGATCGCCCCAGGGGAGGCAGAGGAAGGAAGCAAGCCGAGCCTGTGGAACACCTGTGCAGGCACCACGCCAAACTGGGCCAATCCACCGAACCGTGGTTCATGCCCATCTCTAGTGCAATCTATTTCCCGAGCGAACACGTGACACACAGCGAATGGTGCTCCAGCCCGACCCTGATCCATGTGCTTCTACTTTTTAGGGCTCGCCTTGAACTGGTTCTCCAACACAGAGAAAGGCCACTTTAAGCGAGATCGCTCAGGTGCATGCCTTTTGTAGCCGTCTGATCACACCCTTTGCTAGCTTGATTCGGCATAAATTTTCATAGACTACAACCAAGATGCACCTGAAGAAAATGGCTGAAATGTCCAGACTCTTGTTCATTTGATGAAGTGAGATGAACTCCGCTCAGGTGCATGCCAAATAAATCCTATTAGTTTTAAGGTCCCACAGGATTCTTTCTCAGCTTTTTTTCCCCCCAACAGACTAACGCAGATATCCTCTGGGTAATATGTTGAACAAGGATTTCTTTTTTTGTCTGTTTAAGTTTTTATGAAGTGTTCTGTTTCTGAGGCATTCACTGTAAACCTCACTGTTCCAGGGCTCACATTAACTGCACCCCTGCAATTGACACACTTAGTGCACAAAATCCAGACATAAGTAGAGTGGGTGTTATGCCGGGCAACCAAGAATTGTGCAATTCAACTGCCTGATGGGTTGTGCATCCAAGACAATACCGGTTTCACAATGCACCAGCAAAAGCGCCTTCTGGATGGCGTTTCCACCTCAGTGTTGTTGTAACTACTGCATCTGCAACATTGAGTTGCATCCATGTAGCTCCACAACATGATTGTGTGGGGTTTTTTGTTAATTTATAAAAAGGAGCTGTGAGAGGTTTTTTTAAAAAGAGTGTTTAACTCTTTATCAGCCACAATCCCAAGAAAAATGGTTTCTGCTGTTTTCTTGTATTTCAAAGGAAGCCTGTTTGCACACACTAACAATGAAGTCAATGGAGAAGGTAGAAGGTATGTCTAGATAGCATTGTTTGCCATGCTTAGAGTTGACTCACTACATTGAGGCATCTCCAGTTTTGTTTAAGTTTACATCCAACCATTTGACTTCTGCTACTACAGGGATAAAACTTTCTTAACTGCCTTCTTCCCATATTTCCATGGCGGCCCATGTTTTGCTTCCATGTTTATGCTATTAATTAGATACTTTGATTGAGAGGGTATTTTCTCAAATAAGGAAGGTGGAACACTAACAGCAATCCAAGCTGCCTCTTTTACTCAAATGGCAGTATTTCATTCTGTCTGAAAGGCTAGACCTGCCAGGCTTTTGAGAACCTCGATAAATCTGTGTGCACACATCTTGGTCCTGGACTAAGTTGGGCACATTTTGCCTTAACGAACATTGTTCTGGATGCAAGCCCATGGTTTCTGAATGTTTTCCAAAATGAAGGTTTCTAATTTAAAGAATGGGCGCCCTAAGAATGGGCAAGTAATCTTGTAAAGCCCTTGAATCATTTCTCATCATCATCATCCATCATCACAGCAGTAGTAGCAATTGTAGATGAAATGTGGATGTACATGTGACACAGAAAAAGGAAGGAAAGAAGGAAGGAAGGAGCTGATGAAGGAAGGAAGGAAGGAAGGAAGGAAGGAAGGAAGGAAGGAAGGAAGGAAGGAAGGAAGGAAGGAAGGAAGGAAGGAAGGAAGGAAGGAAGGAAGGAAGGAAGGAAGGAAGGAAGGAAGGAAGGAAGGCAGGCCCCCTTAGAACAGTTACATTGTGCAGTAGATGAACTGCTTGATAGCTCCGTGGTTGAGGTCTCCAGCTGTGGAGCCAGAGGTTGAGAGTTCGATTCCCCACTGTGCCACCTTGACAAGGGCTGGACTCAGTAATCCATAGGATCCCTTCCTGCTCTGCAGTTCTGAGATTATTATTGATTATTATCATATACACATTAAGCAGTGCATGATATTATAACGGCAATGCTATGGTTGGATTTGGTGCCTGTTTATACGTCACACTAGTGGTCTATTTATTGCGCTACCTATTTTAGAATATTTTATCATTCTATAAACCGAAGTGTGTTAGGTGCTTCATTCGGAAGTCTCACATCTGTAAAAGTTTCAGGTTTGTTTTGTTTTTTAGATGTCATGCAACATCTATGGGTTCTTGCAATAAGCGTATGTCAACAAATTACAAGTCCTTTTCTGCCATCTTGTGGCCAGGCCAAGAAATTCGACAATGAACTTGTTTAAATGTCTTATCAAGAAAATTCACTGTTTACAGAGACCAGATAATGCTTCTCTATCCCAATATGTGTTGCTTTGTGTAATCTTATGCCATCATACACCCAACACCACACCTTACCAATCTCCAGTTCCCCAAAGCCTTTATGGGATGTCATGAAAGTTCAATAAAATAGATTTAGGCCTGTGACATAGATAACACTCCAGGGTTTTGCCATTGAGTGAGGTCTGATTCATGGCTTGGTCTTCTAGGTATTCTAGAATTTTGGAGAACATCAGTCATTGTGAAGTAACAGGAGGGTGTGAAGTGAAAACAAAGCAATCAACCAAAGTGGCCGTAAGAAGAATCCCATATTTCAGGCAGAGAAAAGTAGCTTCAGAATTAGAAAGGCTGTTGTTCACTTCTGGGTCTCTTGATCTCATGCCTCTACCTTCAACCATAAAGTATCTGTACTATTCTGATAATGGACCAGTTCATCCCATCCCTCTTTATTATTCTTTCTGTGGAAATATCATGCTGTCTTCGAGATGCACTTTCAGGTGAGTAAGAGCAAAGGGTTGCCTTCACATGCATCACCCTCCATGACCAGCACCAAATAGTGTTCAGGCAACCATTTGGTTAAAGCTAGGAGAAGTTACTTTTTTGTTCTAAAATGCCTAGCATCTCCCAGACAGTATGCCTGGAGACCATGCTGGCAACAGAATCATAGGCCAACCAAGTAACTTCTCCTAGCTCTACATTTGGTAAGGTTCCAACATCAGGGAAAGGCATTCCACATCTATTACACCCCACCACCTTTATTTTTCCCCCAGGTGGAAGGTGAGGCTTGCTGGATCGAATCCAAAATTTATCTAGAACATCTTCCCATTTCCCACAGCAACCAGTCTGAAGCTTCCAATTGTTGTGGAATCTTTAGAATTTGGTTGGTTCCTTTTGTTAGCAGTTATGAGATACAAAATAAGCCAACAACAGCACAGGGAAAGCATGAAGGGAGTATAGTTAAAAATCCAAGCTCCAGCTCAGCCCCTTATATATAAGAAATCATTCTACAACTAGCTTAAGGTAGAAAAAGGAGAAAACTTTACTTACAGTTGATCTTGAGTTACAATCAGAAGAGTAGAAAGGGATAAAAAGAGGGATTGGATTGCTCAATCATCTCAAGAGGGAGAGATCCCTGAGGACCACATGACCCCTCTTCAGATTTCAAAGGTTGTGAGCAGATTTAAGGAAATCACATTCAGCACCCTAGATAGTTCAAAGAAAGAGCAGATTGATCCTCCATTACATCAGAGCCTGCATTGGCTGATGTTCTATGGCATGATTTTCAGTGATGTTATTTGCTTCTCCAAACCCTTCAGCTCCCATCAAAATGTACAAAGAGTTTCAGAAGGCTGGATCAGGTTCTTCCACAGAAGAATCCTACACTGCGATGATTGTGCCATCTTCTAGGTCATTTGTGGAGAACATGGGTGAGATGATTTTAAGTCTTTGGTTAATAAGCTGATCTTCCCAATAATTCCTCTCCATCTTTTGAATGTCACCTTCCAGAAACCCTGGCAAATGTACAAGCTGGCTGCAGATTTTGGGTAAAATGCCTCTCTTAGGGTTTAGTTCCTGACAGAACCTCTTTGAGATTGAATTTGTCCCTCAGGTTGAAAGAGGGTCTGGTTATTTGAAGGAAAACCTTTAAGGTCAATGTCTGAACCCCTGCTCATCAGTTCTTCTCTAAGATCAAGTGATTTAGAGTTATCTTTACCATACGGGACTCCCTGTTGTTACTTCAAATGAGAAATGATGTGTGATGTCCTTCTGCTGTTGATGAAATCCTGTACGAACGTTGACTTATCCCTGATACAAAAGTACATGGACAACTGGCAATTTAGCTGATAGTTAACTGGCTAATGGATGACAATGTACTTCGGTACTGTCCTATTAATACCAATGCTCTTCAACAGAACATAGAATCTGTGTGTATCAAAGGGTTTGACCTTCTTGATCTTGTCTTGCATCACTTTAATCTCCTGTTTTTGTGCAAGTCAGAAACATCCCCGACAAGATGAGATTCACTCAGGCACATGCTCTCTTCAAGAGATCTATCAACTGGAATAAAGGTAAATGAACAGTGTGAATATTTAAGATGAGAGTGGAGTTCACATGACTAGATGTCTCTTTTTGTTTATATCTTCCATACAGATCTTGAGAAAATTACTTTTCTTCACTACAGGTACCAGAATTCTCTAGCCAGTTTGTGAGACAAGACCCTGGTGGTTAGAAAAAATGATTAATAACTTTTTAACACATACATATAATCACACTCATATATAATAAAAGTTTTTTTTTCTATTTCTGCTTCTGGAATTCCACAATATGGTTCGAAATCAGCAAACACTCTTTGTGCCTCCAGTACTGAAGTTAGGGCTGGCTGGATAGCTCAGTGGTTTAGAGCCAGAGGTTGGGAGTTTGATTCCCCCCACTGTGCTTCCTGCAAGTAGAGCCAGCCTGGGTGGCCTTGGGCCAGCTGCACACAGTCCCAGGTCGCCCTCTAGAGGAAGGGAAGGGTAAACCACTTCTGTGGATTCTCTACCCGGAAAATCTTGGAAAGGGTCACCATAAGTCAGAATTGACTTGACGGCACATGATAACGAAGATGATTATACTGCTGTTAGGAAGCTGAAAAAGGCCTGTTTTGCCCACACTATTTCATTTTTAACTTGCCACTCAGCAGAATTTTTGCAAGTGGTAAAGAGCTGGTTGGGATCTGGCCCAAAGAGCCCAGAATTGGAACCCTCAGGTTACCTACTGCAACATATTTCCTAGGCATTTTGAAGAGAAAGACGCTCGGTTTTGCTTGGAACTTGATCCCACAATTACCACAGTGTCTGGGAGGGAGTCGTCCAGAGCATTATCTAGACAGTAGTTCTTGCACTGGTAACTGGTTAGACTACTGTAATGCACTTTGACTAGGGCTCCCCTTGTAGACAACACAGATGCTGTAGCAAGTACAATATGCAGTAGCTAGACCACTAACAGGAAGACCTTTCTCCTCCGTGTCCCACCATGGAGAATGATCCACTATGTAGAGATACAGGAGAAGGTTTTCTTGGCTGTGGCTTCCCGTTATGGAAAGCTCTCCCCTTAGAGACTCAACTGGTACCATTATTAATTGCATTTTGGCACCAAGTTAAAACATACTTATTCTCCAAGACCTTCAGGGATTAAGGTCGTAGGCTGTAAGACTTCTTTACTGTTATTGAGTTCTTAATGCATGTACGTATGTAGTTTTAATATTTTAAATGCTTTAAATGTTAAGAAATATTTTAAAATTCAATTGTTTTTATATGGTTTTTATTACTGTATTCCACTCAGAGTTTGCACTATATCGAAGACAAATCCTCTAAGTAAATAAATAACTAAATAAAGGATGGCAATTGAATGAATTATCAGAAAGGTTAATAGGTGTGCATGGCCTTTCTGGCTTATGAATGCAGCCAAGGGTGGACTGGCTGAGTGCGTAAGAGGAGTGGTAAATCTCTCTCTGTTTCAAGGCATCGTTCCATCCTGCTTAAAGTTACAAGACCTCTTTTTGGAGAAAACAATCTTTCTAAACCCTACTATATTGTACAAATATTGGCCAAGCTCCTATCCCCTAACTTTAGGCAAGGTTTTGGAGTGTGTGGTGGCTTTGACAAAATGGATTATCATGATCACCACTTATATTTGCTTCATCCCTATATTTACAATTTACAAGGGTGTCCGCTTGTAGCTTTTGTTCCACCTGCTTGTATATAGAGTCTCCTCATATCCATGGTTTCAGGCATCCACGGTAGATCATGGAACAACCCCCTGTGGATACAGGGGTCCTGCTGTACTCATGACAGGTTATCAGTATCATACAGCTTCATCCTTGACTGTAGTCATAATAAAACCTGGATAGGAAGAAAAGTTAATTGATTCAAATATTTAGAGAGAACATGAATTCAGAGCCTTCATACTTTATTCCACTTCAGAACACAAGCATGACGATTTAATAGCTCAACATATGTCTCTCTTGCACACAAGGTTTCTATTGCGTTCTCAAACAACCACCTCCCAACTCTAAACCAAAGTAGGAGAGTCCCTGTGTAATCCATAATATTCTTATTTATTTATTCATTCATTCATTCGTTAAATTCAATTTTTACCCTGCTCCTCCAGTGGCCAAGCCACTACTCTGGGCAGCTTTCAATAAAGAGCATTCCACAATACAAACCAAGATTCAATAATAAACAGCAACCAAGACATTAAACAAAAAAGCAGACAAAAACCCAACTTAAATAGAATCTATGATAAGATACATGATGGTAACAGACCAACCATCAGCCATAAATATGCAGGGCATCAAAAATTAGAGAGTCTAAACAAAAATGTTCATTAGATTAAAGAGGGAAAGGCGTATGAAAAGCTTGAGTAAAGAGCCAGGTCTTTACTTTTTTTTTCTGGAAACCAAGGAGGGCCAGGGTCTGATGTCCTTCCACAGGAAGAAAATTCCATAGCATGGTGGCCACCACTGAGAAGGTCCAGTTCCTAGCAGGGCCTTCTTTGGAGTGGCCACCTGTATCATCATTGCTTGGGAAGTACAGGTGGAATAAGAGGTCAGTCTGTTTTTTATATATTTGGATTGGCTTTTTTATTTTATTTATTGTATTTATATCCCACCCATCTGGTCAGTTGACCACTCTGGGCGGCTAACAACACTTAAAATAAAACAATTTAATATATCAACAATATACAACATCAATAATCAATTGTTCAAGATGGGACACTTATGCATGCAATTGGAAGGTTTCCAAAACCTTCAGGAGAAGTAAAGTGGGCAAGTGAACAGCCAAGGGCCAAGGTTTGCCAAAGGACAAGATCTTCGTGGCTTCTCACATACATAGATCAGATTGTTTTTCTTTATTCAATACAGTGATCCCGAACCGGCCTGCCCTGGCGAAGATTGTCGTAGAAGGTTCCATAGCTTTCAGCTTTGCCGTTCTAATCGGAATCGTAGCGTGGTGCATGCTGTAGTAAGTATGCCACCAACAGCCATGTTGTAGTTAGGAAGTGGGGATAGCTGCAGATCCGCCTGTGTGCGCACACGTGCAAAGGTGCATCTGTGATTTGTTAGCTTGCTGGTTGTCGGCTTTTGCCCCTGAGAATCAAGGTTGGCAGAAACCATTCTCCAGGTCTCCAGATTTATCTCTGAAATTTCACTCTCAGTTTCAGGACATGCCAGTATTCTTGTCTTTTCTGCAGCCTTGAAAGATCTAGAGCTGCTGATTCTGCTACTGCTGACGGTAGCTGTGGAATTTACACAGTCTTCAGATTCTTCACTGAGACTCTGGGTTCCAGAGATGTACAATACAGGATAACCAGATTTGTATTTCTTTATTTCTTTATTTTAAGAAGACAGAATTCCTATATCTACAAGAGTTGTTTAGGAGAGGGAGTTTCAACAGGTACAGCTTTTAATGCAAGGTACACCTGCTGAAACGTATTTCATCACATAGCTATTAAAGGTACAGAAGCCCGGACCTCTTTTTCATCTGACCACCCTAAATGTGTGCCACAGATGTGGCCAATCAACATAGACTCCATGGATCTCAACTGATCAAAGGTTTAGCTCATTATTAGAATGTCAATTCTAGCAGGTGATTTAAACCACTAGTGGAGGTGGCAATAGCAATGTACACACTTCAAATGTGTTTCTCTCCTCTTGTCTCCTCCTGATCTACATGTAGACTGATACTCAAAGGCTTCCTTCTTTCTTTCTTCGTAGTCATGTCTTGCTTCTTCCTCTTCTTTGTTAGAGAAATGACTTCCAACAGGCAGGCATTCATAGATTCATAGAATCATAGCATTCATAGAAGACAGCACTCAGAGCTTTCTCACCTGATCTCAATGGTTATTTCTCCTTCCGGGTGGTTATTTCTCCTTAATAGGAGCCTCATGGCACAGCGGTAAAAGTGCAGTACTGCAGCCCAAACTCCACTCACAACCTGGGTTCAATCCCAAGTTGCCAGCTCAAAGTTCACTCAGCCTTCAATCCTTCCGAGGTTGGTAAATTGAGTAACCAGCTTGCTGGAGGGGGGCAATGTGTAGCCTGTGTAATTAAACAGTAAACCACCCAGAGAGTGTTTTAAGTTCTATGGGGAGGTATATAAGCAACACATTTTGCCTTTTTTGCTGTTTGCTTTTTTTAATAGTCACAGGCCCTGCACTAGCCCACTACACTTTTCCAGTAAAGACTAGAGAGGGACTTCATGTCTAGAATGAAGCACAGCATCACATTCCCATCCCCCACCCCCTCACTGGCCAGGCCACCCCCGGCCGGCTAGGCCACTAACCATCCTTCTTTAGTGGTGGTGCACCAATCCAGGCAGGAACCCAGCCAAGCCGGCCCCGCCTCCCCAGGCAGCCGACCACTCTGGCGAGGAGGCAGGACCTCCCAGCCCAGCCAGGCTTCTGCCTGAATTGCTGTGCTGCCACCAAAGAAGGACCCCAGCGGAGCCCGGTTAGTGGCCCAGCTGGCCCGAGGGGCTTGGGATGGGAATCCACACCACCTGTGGTGCCACACTTCATTCTAGATACAAAGGACGAAGCACCACTCTCTAGTAAAGACCAAGTAATCCAAATAATTCAGTTACACAGAATATTCCTATGCTGTTTCCGGAATAAATGTGGATTTGTAAGCGGATGTTGGCAAATAATATCTTCACAGATCCCTCTGATAAGTGATGGTAGGAAGTGCTTCATTTAAAACACACTTCCTGTTATGGGGGAAGGTTAAAGCTGCTTTCTTCCTTTGATAAAATTGCTTCTTCTTTCAGTTCAAAAGGGGAAAAAATTAAGCATTTGGGCCCTCGCCTCAAGTCCGTGGTCAAAAAAAACTTCTTTCTGAGGCAAATTAAGAAGGAGAAGGAAGCCGGCATAAAGAAGCTGATGGAAAAAAAGCATCTTGAGAAAAGCCTCATTGAGACAGGTAAGCAGTGCACCTGACTTGCCAGTTCAAAATAACAAAGTAAGTGAAGGTGCAACTAGACAGCGAGGAAACTGAGGAATCGCACCTGCGTATTCAGGTTTCCCTGGTTGTCTCTCTCCATTAACTGGCCCTGCAGAGGGAGAGAGGTAAGCCTTGTTTGCAGCTTGTTTGCAACTCTTTTCATAGCCCTGCAGTGGTGTGGTTAAAAGGGAACTGCCTAATAAGCTGTAAGCTTTTTCCTCTCATTAGCTTTGCTGTAAGCAGTTAAAAAAAGAGAAAGGCTTTGTTCACCATGAGCTGCTTAAAAAAAGAAGCCACCCAAGGAACCTTTCTACAAACAATTAATGCAATATATACCAAACAGGAAGCCAGGATTAAAATTAATGGTAATCTAACTGGAAACATACAGATTGAACAAGGCACAAGACAGGGATGTCCGCTATCCCCCCTACTATTTCTGAACAGACAGATAAGGGACAATGAGGGAATTAAAGGACTTAAAATTAGAGGAGAAGAATTTAAGGTACAAGCATATGCGGACGATTTGGCAATAATACTAGAAAATCCTCTAGAAAATTTGGAAGAATTATTGAGAGTCATAGAAGAATTTGGACAAGTGGCAGGTCTTAAAATAAATTATCAAAAAAAAAAAAAAAAAAAGAAGCCACCCCAGCAGTGGAGGGGGAAAGCTAGGGATTTGGGATGGGGTGGGGGGGTTCAGGGCTGATTTTCCCTTTGCTTCATGTGGTCAACAGTAAAAAAGAAAAAAAGTGAATTAGCCCAAACTCATAGTGTTTGTCACGAAGAGTCGGACACGACTAAATGACTAAACAACAACATAGTGTTTGTCACATTATTTCCCAGTGTAGTTGCCTCTTGAGTCACTCTCTGTAGATTAATGTTTAATCATTGGAAGCTGGTGAAAAAGCAGACCCTTTCTTATGGTTTTTGCACATGATCATTTATAACTTTAAAGCATTACACCTTATTGTACCCACTTTGTCAAGGTCATTACAAGGGAAAAAATGCATCTTCCCAGGTCTCCTCCCTTACATATCCTTTTCTAAGCAGTTCAGCAATTTATGGTGTGCAAGATTCGTGTTAATTTTGCTGGTGTTTTGATGAGGTTGAACCGACCTATTGATATATGCTGTTCTTATTTAAATGTTGGGAGTGCCTTATGCAAGTTGTAATAGTAATTTGTGAAATACTGTAATGAATTGTAACCACATTTTTAATTAAAGCAATTATACATTATGTCTGTAATTAAGATTGCTATGTTTTCTTGTTTTTATGAACCACTTTGAGCACAATATATTGCGGGGAAATGATGTAGAACTAAAATGACTATGACTTGATGAAAGGGTACTCATAGGCAAAGGGCCTGATCCTGCTGCACAGGAGTAGACCCAGTCTTGGGCAAGGAAGCCAAAATATGAATACACTCAAGACAGGGTTTGGCAGAAGAGGGCTGCGAGTCTAATGTCACGGGAGGCACTGATCATTCAGTTCCAATTTTTAGTCCAAACTTTACAAGAGCTACCCAATGATCTGAACCTATTTTGGGGGGGAGGGTTCAGCACCATGGAGAGTTCAGAGTAAAACTTGACATGGATTCATTGTCCCCATGAAGCTGGAGTCACCAGCCTTCATGAAGGTCTGAATGTGAATGTAGAAGTTTCTGTTTATCTTTCTAAAACTTCCTATTATGTTGTAGAGAAGGAGGAAGAATGGAGGCAAGCGCATGAGCTGGGAAAGGAAAAGGAGGAAGATTCTGAGGAATCTGATGAGGAAGAAGAATCAGTTGTGGAAGGGAAAGGGAAGAAGAAGAAGAAAGGGAAAAGGCATGCAATAAAAAAGAAACTGACCAAGATTAAGAAGGCTGCAAAATCAGAGATGGTCCAAAAGCATGTTGGCAGAATCAAGAAGGTGGCAAAATCCAAGGCTGTTAAGAAGCATGTTGGCAGAATCAAGAAGGTGGCAAAATCAAAAGCTGTCCAAAAGCATGTTAGGAAAATTAAGAAGGCAGCGAAATCCAAGGCTGTTCAGAAGCATATTGGTAAGATCAAGAAGGTGGCAAAATCGGAGGTTGTTCAGGAACATCTTGGTAAGATCAAGAAGGTGGCAAAATCAAAAGCCATCCAAAAGCATGCTGGGAAAATTAAGAAGGCAGCAAAATCAGGATACACTGGTAAGATTAAGAAGGAGGTGAAACCAGAGGCCGCTCAAAAGCCTGCTGGGAAGAGCAAAAAGGCAGCCAAATCAGAGTCAGAGAAAGAAGCAAAATCAACTGCTGATAGGGAAAGTAAGAAGCCAGGAAAGAAAAAGGACAAAGAAATTGAGATGATTATGGTGAAGGAAGATGATGAGAGGACTCACAGGAAAAAGAAGGAACTTGGGAAGACGAAATTAAAAGACACCGACTCTAAAGAAAAGAAGAAGGGCCAGAAGAAAAGGGAACTAAGCCCACACAGAAAAGCAAAACACAAGAAGAAGAGGCAACGAGAATTGGACGAGTCTGAGGACACTGATTAACAGAGAGAAAGAATGGAACTGGATCAGGAAAGGGACTCTGGCAAAGATGTAGTGCCATCTGAGGTGGAAAAGAGACTCGTTGAATAGAGATACTTTTAGGGCTTACGGTTAGCCTGGTGACTGGTGTGAAGAACAGAGAGATGATTTTCAAAGCCTTTCCTCTCCTCTTGGTAAGAATGCTCTCCTGCCCCTTAGTGTTCAGATTTAATACAACATGTTGAAATGGGCATCCAATATTGCTGTCTGTACCTTATCATTTTGAAATGGGGAGGGGGAATCTCTTTTCAATACTGAGAGGCATGGCTTCTCCAGGAAACGTGACTGTTTTTCAGAGCGCATTGAGGTTTCCCTAGCTTCGCCTTGAATTTCTGCACCTACAGGAAAAAGCTAACTTACATTAAAACAAGTTGCAACAAAGAATAACAAGATGATGGGTCGCATACCCTAAAAGCAGTCGAAAAGGAACACTAGGTGGTCAATCCATGTACATTTCCATGGCAAATCAAATAGCCAAACTTGAGTGGTAACCACAATTGCTGCTAGAATCCACATATTCAGCAACAATCAATGTACTGAGGTGGTTGTTTCACTCTGCCTAATGGTAGAGCATGATCCATGGGGCCTAATACTTAGCTCCCAGCTAACTTCTGAGTTTGGTCCGGCCAATGGTGGTCCTCATCCCAGCTGTGATGCCTCAGTGTTGACTGCCTGTCATCAAGGAGAAAGTCAATGAACAAACAACAACATTAGGAATTCCCCTATTTGGTGTGGACAGATTTATGGAAGAGAGGTTTCCCAAAAGTTAAAAATCAAGATGGCTATATAGAGTTCCATCTTTAGAACAGACCTTTGAAAACTTAGTGGTTAGTTTAGTTTAGTTTAGTTTAGTTTAGTTTAGTTTAGTTGCTTTACAGCCTGCCTGCCTTCCAGTCGGGGATCTGAGGTGGCTGGCAATAAATACTTTTTTTTAATTAAAAAATCACTAAATTTCTCATACAAAGAATACAATTAAATCAGTTTGAATGGCAACTTCCAGAAATGTCCCAGCCAGCATGATCAGGAACAATGCAGGCTGCAGGATTCTGGGAAGTGTAGTCCAAGAAAGCAGCTTTTCCAAGATCTAGTTGCAGGGCAGTGTGCCATAAAATATTATTTTCTGGGGGGTGGGGAACTCATCTTTGGGCCAAAATGCAGTGGGATCCTACATTTTTAAGAGTTTCCCTCCGCTTCTGAAGGGATGCCAACTGCCAGTGGTTACTTCTGTGGTTTCATAAGCAGCAGTGGTTCTCCTTTCAATTTGTGTGTATATGTGTGTTTGTGTGTGTGACTTATGGTTAAGAACACAGAAAATTTTGCTTTCTGCAACATTGGTGTAGCAGCAAAACGTGGCCATTAGGGGGAGCCAATGACACATCCCCAACCACATAGGAAGATATTTTTCTAGGAGGGATCCCTGATAGTCTGTCTGAGCAAAATCAAGAAAAATGCAGAGTTGCATGTGTGTGTGTGTGTTTTTGTTTGGCCTAAGCCTCTGTGGACTGCAGTCCACTTTATCAGAGGCCCATGGTCCATAAAATTTTATGGGGAAGGAGGATGTGTTGGTGTGACACAAGAATTTTGTGGTCTCACATCAAGGTTGTTCTCATCTGTTTGAAATCTCTAGATACACACAGCTCTTGTTTTCAGTTCTTGGTGTCTAAAGGAATTATTTTTTCTTAAGCACTGGCTATAATCACAGAAGCTGGGTTGGGTCGTTTTGTAAAATCAGGGTGAAATAATGCCCAGCCTTTTCTGGGTCCTTCCAAAATTGGAGTTAGCATCTTTCCTCAGCTGTCCTGAGGAGATGTGGGATGCAAAAAAAAAAAAAAAGGTTTTGATAAAAGGCGATCTTTCAAATTATTTATTACCCAGTTTTAATGGGAAACCACCAAAGCAACAGATCACACACACGTATCACAAAGCTTTTCGTGCATCTTAAGTGCAAGCCGCCTGCAAAAAAGACGACCCTGAATTTTTTTTCATAAATTCTGGTAGAGAGGCTGATCTCTTTTAGAAACTGGTTTCTGAATCAGGAGTGGGGACCCTGCCAGTTTCCAGATCGCTTTGGACTCCAGCCACCATCATCCCTTGCCCTTGATCAGGTTGAATGGGGATGATGGGATCCAAGGCCATCTAATTGCTCACTGTGACAATTATCGTCATCACCATCATCATCATGTGGCATCAAATCAAGTCTGACTTAGGGTGACCCTTTTCAGGGTTTTCCAGGCAGAGAGTACTCAGAAGTAGTTTACCATTCCTTACTTCTGGGGGCAGCTCTGGGACTCTGCAGCTTGCCCAAGGCCACCCAGGCTGGCTCTTCTCCTGTGATGCACAGTGGAGAACTGAACTCCCAATCTCTGGCTCTGCAGCCAGAGGCCTAAACCTCTGTGGCAACTCATGGCCAATTGATTACTTATGATGGGAACCCCACGAGATGGACTTCATACCATACCTCCATCTCATCTTCTCCAGCTAAAAGGATATATAGCCATCCTGGCTACTAGTAGCCATTGATGGTCTCATAACTCTGGCAGCAAGCCCACTTTCTGGCAGTAAATGCCACCATTTAAGGGTAAGCTGTGTAAAGAAACACTTCCTTTTTATTGGTCCAAAAGCTTCTAACTTTCCATTCCAGTGCATCTCCCCCTACTTGGGTCTAATATGGAGGGGGGGGGGGAAAGAATTTTTTCCACCCACTTTTCCCTACACGGCATGTGATTTTTTTTCTCATCCACCAGAACAGGCACAATGCCACAAATATTCTCACAAGTTAAAAGAGGGATGCCTCTCAGGCAGCCGGATTTTGCTGGTAGCTCGTGAACAAAGCATGGCCAACTTAATTCAACGCCATTCTGTCGGCAAGAGACGCCATTGGAAAATCTAATTGATAATTTTTAACTAAATGTGCCCTCCAAACAAAATGCAGATGGTAAAGCCGCCATGCGCTTGACCCCAAGGTATGATTAGAATAGCAAACAAACAGGAGGTGCCGAAGTCCCTCATAATTATTTTCGCCGGCATTATTGTTTGCTCCATAATATGGGTCAAGAGGTTTTCCTCGAGTTTCTTCCTAATATATTAGTAAATAAATTTGAACAGATTTTAATTTGCTGATGGGAAGGGCTGAGCCAGGGGCTGCTATTAAAGGCCCAACGTTGTCTCCCTCATATGCATGCATCCGAGCCACGCCAAGCCATTCATAGAAAATGTTACATTTCCATAAAAAGAGGTGGCGTCTGCAAACTATGTTAGATTAAAGATAAACTCGCATTGCACGGAGATCTTGAAGGCAGATATTGATGTGGGGATTGGTCATTGAATGCCAAACACCTGGCACCGTGTTTTTGCCAAGTAATCCAGTCCCCACATCAATATCCATGGTGCCAAAAAAACCTTTTTTTAAAAAAGTTATTGTATTTTGTAGTTGTTTTTGTTATGTGCTGTCAACCCACCCGTAACTTATGGCAAGCCCATGGACAAGAGATCTCCAGTGTCCTGTCCTCTTCAGCTGTGTTCTGGTCTTCCAAACTCAACCTTGTGGCTTCCTTTACAGAATCAGTCCGACGCATATTGGGTCTTCCTCTTTTCCTCCTGCCTTCCCCCTTTCCCAGCATGATGGTCTTTTCCAAAGAATCCTGTCTTCTCAGCATGTACCCAAAGTAGGACAGCCTCCATTTCATTATTTTTGCCTCCAGAGGTACTTCAGGCTTGATTTGATCTAGGATCCACTGGTTCGTCTCTCTGGTAGACCAGGGTATCCACAAAGCTCTCCTCCAGCACTACATTTCAAAGAAACAAATCCCCCCCCCCCATCTTTCTTTACTATCCAGCTTTCACACCCACACATGGTGATCGGGAATACAAGATTGTGGATGGCCTTGGCCTGGGTCTCCAATGACTCATCCTTACCCTTGATGGTCTAATCCAGAAGATGTAATCCCTGCTTTAAAGCACATACAACCTGGCGTTTACTGAATGGTAAGCTTTGCCAACTCACACCAGTGTCCTCTGTTTTTTTCTTACACACATAGCATGGAAACTACCCTGTTTCCCTGAAAATAAGCTCTACCCCAAAAATAAGCCCCAGTTAAGTGAAACCTGTGAAAGGCTGGACTGGATGAATCCCAAACCGGAATTAAGATTGCCGGAAGAAATATCAACAACCTCAGATATGCAAATTATACCTCTCTGATGGCAGAAAGTGAGGAGGAATTAAAGAACCTCTTAATGAGGGTGAAAGAGGAGAGTGCAAAAAATGGTCTGAAGCTCAACATCAAAAAAACTAAGATCATGGCCACTGGTCCCATCACCTCCTGGCAAATAGAAGGGAAAGATATGGAGGCAGTGACAGAGGTTACCTTCTTGGGCTCCATGATCCCTGCAGATGGTGACAGCAGCCACGAAATTAAAAGACACCTGCTTCTTGGGAGGAAAGTGATGACAAACCTCAACAGCATCTTAAAAAGCAGAGACATCACCTTGCTGACAAAGGTCCGCATAGTCAAAGCTATGGTTTTTCCAGTAGCGATGTATGGAAGTGAGAGCTGGACCATAAGGAAGGCTGACCGCCGAAGAATTGATGCTTTTGAATTGTGGTGCTGGAGGAGACTCTTGAGAGTCCCCTGGACTGCAAAGAGAACAAACCTATCCATTTTGAAGGAAATCAACCCTGAGTGCTCACTGGAAGGACAGATCCTGAAGCTGAGGCTCCAATACTTTGGCCATCTCGTGAGAAGAGAAGACTCCCTGGAAAAGACCCTGATGTTGGGAAAGTGTGAAGGCAAGAGGAGAAGGGGACGACAGAGGATGAGATGGTTGGACAGTGTCATCGAAGCGACCAACATGAATTTGACCCAACTCCGGGAGGCAGTGGAAGACAGGAGGGCCCGGCGTGCTCTGGTCCATGGGGTCATGAAGAGTCGGACACGACTTAATGACTAAACAACAACAAAAAGTGAAACCTCACCCTCCACCCTTGTGCAAGCATTGTGCAGCCACCAGAAGAAGATGACAGGACTGTATTTGACAGGAGTGTCTTATTTTCGGGGAAACACGGTATGCTACAACTCAGCGGTTGTTGTTTCATAGATGATATGCTACGGCTTAGCATTTGAGACTGAGGAAAACCGTGTTAATTGTTTGCCCAACTCCTCCAAGATATGGCCGGTTCAGCCCGTCACTATCCTCTAAGCTGATATTTAAAAAATTAGCATTAACCCTCTCTGGGAGGAACCTCTTAAGCACTGGGAGTCATTTCTAACTGCTTCACCATATTGGTTTCCTTCAAAAAAGGAGAGCCATTTTTGTATAATCTTTAGAGATAAAAACAAAATAAAAATAAGAGAGCAATTTAAAAAGACAAAAATGTTCTTTAACTTTTATTACTTTTTATTTTTATTGTTTTTGTTTCTTTGTGTTTTTTTTTTACCTAGAATTCCTGTACAGACAAATATGGTTACCCCTTCTACAACTGTTTTTATATAAGACTCTCAGACTATGTCAGCCAGAACAGCCAGGGAGGTGTAGTTTTTTAACCGTTACTTATTTACTTATTTATTTACTATTTATGAGACCTCTAAGCTTCACCTCAGTCACTGTAGAAAGCCACAAGAAAGACAAACTCTTGCTCTTGCTGCGCTTGAGCGCCCCCACAGCTGGTGGCGGAAGTGTTGTATTGCAAGTTCTGTCTCAGCAGAGATTGAAGGGGAGACAGGAAGGTCCCACCAAGGTGGGGAAACCATGGCTTTCCATACATTGTGGGACTGCAACAAGTGTTGTCATCCCTAACCATTGACCCTGCTGGCTGAGGCTAGTGGGGACCACAGCAGTGAAGCAGTGTATCACCTTAATGCACACATATAGGTGTCTCCAGTGTATGAAGGACAACAACAGGCAACACTTGCCTTAATTCACCAGTGCTGGGCCGCTGGGGATTTGGGAAATGTCTCTCATTCCTGAGGCTTTACTGGCTCCAGCTGTGACTCTTCGGAAGTGAGAGCGGAGGGGGGTGGGAAGGCCACTGAAAGACCCCCACTTCTCACCTCGTTTTCTGCCTTTTGTGATGCCCTTCGCCCTCCAAGGGAGACAAATTAAGGCGCATCCCAAGTATCCAGAGATGGCTCCCTAATGACCCTAATCCCTGTAGGATTCTTGCAAGATGAGGATGTTTTGAAACTCAGAAGGGCCTCTGATGCCCTCTGGGTTGATCGCAAAGGATAGAATGCCCAGTGTTGCATTGGTGTTTGTGTGCGTGTGCATGTGTGTGTGTGTGTGTGTGTGTGTGTGTGTGTGTGTGTGTGTGTGTGTGTGTACACGCAACAGTGCAACACTGGGCATATCTATACACACACACACACCACACACAAAAACAATGCAGCACTGGGCATATCTACACAGAGAGAGAGAGAGATCTGATTTTATATTTTGGGTTGGTTGGTTGGTTGGTTGGTTGGTTGGTTGGTTGGTTGGTTGGTTGGTTGGTTGGTTGGTTGGTTTATATACTTTCCCCCATTCATGCAAAGCACTGTTCTGGGCAGTTTACAACAGTCTACAAAGCATTCAATGCTAAATAATAATGAAACAAAAATTAAGACATTAATAAAATCAAAACAAGCGGCACCAAGAACAATAATCTGAACGATGGAAGACCAGGGAGCGACAGATCGAAATCAAATAAGGTCAGGATGGAAGGCATTAGCTCTTTGTATGTTGATTTTGCTGCTGGAAGCCGCCCAAGAGTAGTGGCAATGCCACGAGATGGTGCAGTATAAAAATATAATTAATAAATAATATATATATATTTGCATGAACAACTGCCCGAGATGCAGGAGACAGGAACAAGGGAGAGAAAAAGAGAGAGAAACATAGAGCGAATGCTTAGAAATAGGCATTTTTAGATCATCCGTTGCAGGCTTACTGAGGTGGTTTTGCCCAGCCCCTCCAGTGGTGCTGATGGACAATGTCAATTTTTCAGCAGAGTTTCTCTTGATCTGCTGTAACTTAGAAAAGTTGCTTTTGCATTGCCCGGCTGGCTGAAGGATTCTGAGGACCACAGCTGAAACAAGTAACTTACCCAACGTCCATGCCATGATTTATTGAGTGCTGAACTGCCAGGCATGGTAACACTGTGGTGTGTTAGAAAAGCGAGCTGGCATATGCCACAGAATTCTGTTATATGCCGTCCAGTTGTCTCTGACTTACTAAGACCCTTGTAGGGTTTTTGAAGTATGGGAAATGCTTAAGGAGTGGCTTACCATTGCTGCCCCCAGAGAGTTTCCATGGCCAAGCAAGGATTTGAACCCAGGTCTCCAGAGTGCTAGTCTGAGATTCCATCAACTCCACCACACTGGCTCCTTCAGGGAATCCTGGGGAGATACTATATATCTCTGGGTACGTAAGTACAGGCAAACATTGAACTATATTAGCATTTGTAGATGGCAAGATCAATGCTAGTGAGCGAAGCAGGCCAACCCATTTTGTTACTTGGGGAACAGCAGAAAATGATGCCTTCACCTGAGCTCAGGTGCGTCTTTCTCAGAGCTGGTCAAATTATTCTACCTTAGAAGGCACAGAGGGTGGGAAATCCACCAATGCCTTCGCCTTTCTGTTTGGTGCTATCAAGTTGCTTTCGACACATGGTTACCTTATGAACGAGCGACCTCCCGAAGGTCTTATCATTAGCAGCTCTGCTCAGCTCTTGCAAGCTCAAGGCAGTGGCTTCTCTTCTTGAGTCAACCCATCTCATTTTGCATCTCCCTCTTTTCCTACTGCCTTCAACTTTTCCCAACATTGTCATCTTTTCCAGTGTATCTAACCTTCTCATGATGTGCCCAGAGTATGATAGGTAAAGGTAAAGGTTCCCCTTGACATTTAGTCCAGTCGTGTCCAACTCTAGGGCGCGGTACTCATCCCTGTCTCCAAAGTATGATAGCTTCCATTTAATCCTGTTTGCCTCCTTACTATGCAGTCATAATAAAGAGAGGGGGTGGTGAATCCGCCCCAGATTTCAGCCCCAACTTTAAAGGACCTATCCAAAACAGACCCCTAGCCCCAGAATAGTTTTCTTACCTGGGCTAGCTCCTTTAAAGTTGGGACTAAAATCCAAAGCCGATTCATCTCCCCCCTCTTTGCAAGATCAAGAGTGCCCATCCTCTATGGAATTGGTTGTGAGTGCGAGGTTGCACTCAGGAACGCCGTGGTCCATTAGCTTGAAGGAGATGCCTGCCGTCTCATCCCCTCTGGCCTTGCTGCCACGGTGCACATCATCTTTGAGCGAAGCGTTAATGGAGCTAATGCATAATCGACGCAACCTTTTTGTGCGGTTTCAAAACCACAAGTTCTTCCCGCACACTCCATTCCATTCAGCCAAGGAGACACATAAAAGCAACAAAATGATTGTTCAGAATAAACACTCCCAAAGGAGCTTTTTTAAAGGAAAGAAGGAAAGAAGGAAAAGGGGGAAGGGTTAAAGAAAAGAAAAAAGAGCTATAGAAAGTGAATGTTTGCTCAAACCATCTATAGGTACCCATTTCTCTCACTTCATCTTTTCACCCGAGCCTTTGGGTGAAGCATTGCTCAACTATTATCAGAAGATTGGCGCTCTTTTCTTGGATAATTTCTTTCTAACCCCCAGCATCCTTTGGCGAACATCAAGAACACGAACTGCTGTACCTCCTCATTGCACCTCGAAGGAGATGAAAGACGATACATGGGAGAGGAAATCTATTCTGGCTTTTATGGGCAAGCCAAGCATCCATCCAGTCTCTTATTTTAATTTCAGCGCCTCCACTTCATTCCGACTCCTGCCTGCCGTCGGCTCCCGGAGCTCCATCTTTGTTATTTCTGAGCTTGGATGCTCCCCTCCTGCTTTGGGTGGTTCAATGAGAAATGTTCCACTCATGGAAACCGAAGAGATCCGGAGTCTAGGAGCAGCGATGGAGAAGGTCTTCTCCTTTGTCCCCACCAAGTGTACGTATTGGGGGGGGGGGGGTGAGACCGAGCGAAAGGCCTCCCCGGATGATCTTAAGACCCAAGCCGGCTCATAAAGGGAGACACGGCCCTTGAGAAAGCTTTGGACCCAAGCCGTTTAGGGCTTTCTAAGTTAAAAACCAGCACTTCAGTTTGTGCCAGAAACAGATTGGCAGCCAACGAAGCTGGTGTAACAGTAGTTTTATTTCATTTACTCCACTACTCACCCAATTCAAGTTTTGTTATTATGCCGGTGTTTAAACCTAGTACAGATCTTTTAAAAAAATTGGAGTGAGTTTTTAAAAAACTAAAAACTGCCTTACATTTTTTAAAACTAAACAATTGGATTGCTGTAGTCAATAAAACTTTTCAGACTGTAATCCTCTACCAGTTTACCCAGGAGTAAATTTAAGCTCAGTCAGTCTCATTTGTGAGCAGACATGTACTAGATTGTAACTCAGGCCCAAAGGAGAAGATAGGAAAAAAAAAGATAATAATCATCATCTCAGTACTGCAGAGCTGGAAGGGACCCTTTGGATCATCCAGTCCAGCCTCTGTCAAGGAGGCACCGTGGGGGATTCGAACTCCCAACCGATGCCTAAACCACTGAGTTATCCAGCGGTTCATAACCAAGCTTTTGTTAAAAGTGCAAATGGATTTTTTGGAGAGTGTGTCTGCTGAAGGATGGAAACAGAAAATAAAGAAGCAACAGGTAAAGTGTACAGTATTTTAAAAACATGGAACTGATCTACACTTGCATTCAATACGTTGATGAAAATAAGTGCTTCTGTTTCCTCAGCAGCCCAGGGCTATGTTCACAGGTTTTCTTTGGAAGTAAATGAAACATAACTACCAGGAGCTCATTATTTTCAGAACCACAGTGCCTTCTGGAGCAGCTGACATGCCATAAGCCATATTAGGATTCTGCTGGACTCCAGAACCATTGCAGATAAAAGAGCATATTTAAGGAATGATTTATGTAGGCTTTCTCTGTTGCCTCATCTCCACGCAGAAACAGTTTTCAAATCCGTCATGCTTCCCAGAATTAATTCAAGCTAACTCTGTGGAAGAATACAACTTTCCTGGTATTCAAGAGATGTTCATGGGTTGATTTCCAAGTTTCACTTTTTCTTTTCTTTGAAAGAAAATGTCCAAGTATGGGTGCAAGCACAGCTTGGAAAAGTTCCTTTTCTAGACTTCAGCTCCCTAGAATCCCCTAGCCAATGTGTCAGTAACTTTTCCAAAGTCTGGCCAATAATGGCCGCTTCTACCCTCCCTTTCCACCTGTTGGTGTGTTTTTTTTGTTTGTTTGTTTTTTAACATCTTGCCTTAATGACTGAGCACCTCAGACGTCTCTCTCAGAAATGAGCTACCCCTCTCAATCCATGTTGTCAAAAGTGGCCACACCGAGGGAAGCCAAAAAGCAAGGAATCAGGTCTTTTTGGTGGTGGCTAATTTTAGCATGTAAGGGATACTCTGGACTACCAAAAAAAGATGAACAAGTGGGTTCTAGATCAAATCAAGCCTGAACTATCCCTGGAGACAAAAAATGTAGAAACTCGAGCTGTTCTACTTTGGACACATCATGAGAAGGCAGGATTCCCTGGAAAAGACAATAATGACGGGAAAAGGTGGAAGGCAGCAGGAAGAGAATAAGACCAAATGTGTGATGGACAGACTCCCTAAAGGAAGCCACAGGCTTGAGTTTGCAAAAGCTGAGCAGGGCTGTTGAGGACATGAGATTTCGGAGACGGTTCATTCGTAGGGTCACCTAAGTTGGGGCCAACTTGATGGCACGTAACAACAACAAAGCCTGAGGGCAGGAACATATTTTGTAAACACAGTGGAAACCTTAGTAGCTAAAAGGCAGAATATAAATGTTTCAGATAGATAGATAGATAGATAGATAGATAGATAGATAGATAGATAGATAGATAGATAGATAGATAGATAGATAGATAGATAGATATTTCTCATTAACTTTGTCAGCTAATTGTACCTCTTCTTTGCATTTAATGCAACTTGTGCTTTTCTTAATGCCTGTTGGAAATAACTCATCATCCACATTTGCAAACCTCTGACCTCTCCGTGTTTGCCCAGAAAGAATCCTCTTTCCCATGTATTCGTGGAAATATATTTCTCTCACCCCTGTCCTATTACTACAAAAGGTAAAGTGTCACTAATGTGGTCTAAAAGGCTCTAATACCATTCCCTTATCTTCGATCGACTTTATTATAGACCTATAATTATATAAAAATGTAGCGATCACAATGTTGGACACATTTAACCTTCTCTGATCTCCCAGCATCCTTTGCTCTGGGAGGCTGAAGGAGAGGCCGGAGCTGACGGACTGATAAGTGAATGAGTGATTATCCGCCTTGTTAATGGACAATGATATAGGAAACTCTTCCATATGTACGGAATATTAATGAGGAGCTGCACAAGCCAAGATAAGACTATAAGATGTTGCTTGCAATTGCTTATATGGGAAAAAAATATAATACAGGCAGAAAGACACCGTGAATGCACAAGTCCTGCCTTTTTTGCCTCCAGTGGACGATATAAATTAGGAATGGCTGTTTCGCACTTAAAACTTGGAAAACAAAGTGGCATTGCAAGCTGACAAGCCTTTGGATATTTTGTAAGGGGACAACCATAGAGTTGGCTTGCTAGAAGGAGCCCAGTAGACATCTTGTTTCTGCTGTGATGGCAGGAAGGGCCTTAACTGTAGCTTCCATCTCACTTTGATTGTGTTCACACCTTCGAAAAGGACCACTTATGGGTCATAGGAAGGCAGCAATGGTGGGTGCAGGATGTTCAGGAATATCTGTTACTCTCTCGACCACTTTTATCTAGGCTCTTTGTCCTGCACTTCATGGATTAGTTCTGACAATAAGGAATCAAGGTTGGATAATCAGACAGAAAACCCTGGAAAGGGTTGCCATAAGTTAGAATTGATGGGATGGCGCGTGCGCAGGTGCATACACACACACACAAAGGTTCAGGTGTAGCACCCACAGTTTTCACAGTATTGCCCTACTGTTGAGTTTTCAATTTCTTTCCCTAAAAGTTTACCAGTTACTCATAATTACGCTAAACCAATCTTGAAGCTAAAGCTGCCACAAGTGACACCTAACTGGACACATTTATTTATTTATTTATTTATTTATTTATTTATTTATTTATTTATTTGGGCTGACTGGATAGCCCAGTGGTTTGGGGATCTGGCTGCAGAGCCAGAGGTTGGGAGTTCGAATCCCCCACTGGGCCTCCTTGACAGGGGCTGGACTTGATGATCCAAAGGGTCCCTTTCCAGCTCTGCCGTTCTGAGATTTTTATTAGAACTGCTGGATAGCTCCGTGGTTTTGGTATCTGGTTGCAAACCAGAGGTTGGGAGTTGGATTCCCCCACCGGGCCTCCTGGGAGAAAAACCAGCCTGTATGGCCTTGGGCCAGCTGCATAGTCCCAGGACTGCCTCCAGAAGAAGGGAATGGGAAACCATTTTTGAATATTCTCTACCTAGAAAACTCTGAAAAGTGTCACCATAAGTCAGAATTAACTTGACAGCACACGAGCGTTTATTTATTTATTTATTCCAGAGTCTAAAAGAGCAGCCACAGAGAAGCCCCCCCCCCCTCCCGGGTCCCCACTAAACGCACCTGTGAAGATGATGGAACTGACAGAAAAGCCCCTCCTGATGATCTTAACACCCAAGCATGCTCATAATGGGAGACACAGTCCTTGGGATAGCTTGAATTTTAGAATGAGAGTTCCAGAAGCAGACATACCAAGATGGCAATTATTGAAATAAGAATTTAAAATCTGCTATCTCTCTGTGTGAAAGCATACAGTGCAGTTATACAGATCCTGGCAAAAGGTGGAGCCCAGAGAGTTGGCCATAAATTTTCAATCTTATAATAAATTAAGAAGCCGTTCATTGATCTAAAAGGCATAGTTTACTCTAATACACTTTGCAAAACACCAGTTAATGAGCCAATGAAATTCTCTCCCCCACACACATAAACACACAGAGACACCATCCAGTAGCACCTAATTACTCATAAAATGGGTGCTAAACTCCTTTTTGTTGTTGTTGTTGTTGTTGTTACATGCCATCAAATCACCTCTACCTTACAGTGAGCTGATGAACCAGAGATCTCTCCAAGGTTCCTGTAGGGAGTCAACCCTTCTCGTATTTGGTCTTCCTCTTTTCCTGCTGCCTTCCAGAGAATCCTGTCTTCTCATCCCAAAGTAGGACAACCTCAGTTTCAACCCTGTTGCCTCCAGAGGTAGTTCAGGCTCTGATCTGATCTCGGACCCACCTGTTCGTCTTTCTGGCCGTCCAGGGGATCCACAAAGCTCTCCTCCAGCACCACATTCCAAACAAATCCATTTTTTTCCTATCAGTTTTCTTTACTGTATAACTTTTACACCCATACACAGTCATCAGAAAGACAAGAGTGTGGATGATTTTGGTCTTGGTCTCCTATGACATATCCTTACACTTCATGATCTTTTCTAATTCCTTCATTCCTGCCCTTCTGAGTCTACGCCTTCTCCTGATTTCCTGGATGCAGACTCCGTTTGGATTAACAATTGAACCAAGCTATACAAAATCTTTCAGTATTTCAATTTCTTCATTATCAGAATTAAAGTAGTCCTGATTTTGGTCTTCTTAATGCTCCTCTGCTGTCCTGCTTGGACACTTTTTTTTCTATGAATTTCCCTAAAAGACCTTTCCAGTCATTGCTGCTTTCTGCCGGTCAGATGTGCTTTGTAGTTGTCCGACTGAAAATATCCTGCTCCAATTCACTTGAGTTCACTTACACCAAGCACTGCAGCATTTACACATTCCCTGTCTTGCTTTACGGTTTCCAGCTTACCTTGATTCATACTTCTCACATTTAATCTTCTAATTGTACCTGTTGTGCAGCATCAGACTTTCCTTTCACCTCTGTGCACATCTGCCACTAGATGTCCTTTTGGCTTTAATCCAGTTGCATCATTAGCAACAGAACTGTTTGTATTTGTCCTTTGCTCTTCCCCAGTAGCTGACTGATTGCTTTCCGATTTGGGCGTCCCATCTTCCAGCACTATCTCTTGTTTCATTTTGTACTGTCTCATCATAGGGTTTTCATGGTAAGGAAAGTTCAGCAGGGGTTTACCATTGCCACCTTCTGTGCAGTACTAACAAGAGTTAGCTTGAATGCTACCAAACTAGCCTCTTCCACCAGTGTCACCTTCAGCTACCGCTGCTGCCTGTAGCTGCCTTCTAATGAAGTATCTCACACTCTCTTCTCTCCAGCCTTTAAAAAAAATCTCCTCTTCCTCCTGGATTTTGGGGCTGGCACCTGTTAAACTACTAAAGGTGGCATAAGCAAAATCAGATTGGGAAATAATAAGGTACTAGTTCCCAGCAAAAATCAGCATGAACCCACCACTGACAGGGAAACATGATTGTAATCTTGCTAATGTTGTTGCTTTTGTGATAATAATGATAATAATCTTTTAACTGCAGGGCTGGAAGGGACCATATGGATCATCGAGTCTAGCTTCTATCGAAAAGGATTCGAATTCCCAGCCTCTGGTTCTGCAGCCAAAGACCTAAATCACTGAGCTCTCCAGCAGTTGATTTGAATAGTTAATAAGAGAACCTTTAAGAAATTATTAATTCATATGATAAATATATCTGCCACGGAGTCCATTGGTGACTCTTCCAAGATTTTCTACATTAAAAGTATTGAGAAGTGGATTAACAGTGGCTCCTTTTGATGGCTCTTGGAGACCAACCTTGCCCAAGGCCACACAGATAGGCAGGCACATCGCCCCTCCAGCCAAATATGCTCTGGGTGATCTCGGGTTGGCCCCTCTCCCAAGAGGCCCAGTAAGGATTCGAACTCCTGACCCCTGGTTCCACAACTACGCCAATTTACCACTCATTTCCCAAAAGGGCAGTGAATCGAATGCAACTGATGGTGCAGAGCGCACATTAACAGGTGTGATGTGAACACCTTCAATGCCCCCTTCACACCTTATTCTCACCTCTTATACCTCATGGGCGGAGAAATACGCATGTGTGAAGCAGGTGTAAGGGCAATCCTTTCAGGACAGCAGATCAAATCACTCCAACCCAGAAAGAAAGGGTGGAAATCGAATCATGCTTACTAATGCTGGGCAGTGGAATCATTCCGTTTTCTGGAAGCAGCATCAGTTTGTCAAGACTGGGCTTTGGAGAGGCTGGCATGCAGGTTCTCACTGTTGATTCCCACCCGCACATTTTTTTTTCATTTATTAGTTAGTTAGTTTGTTTTATAGACTGCCTTTCTCCCGATAAGGCAGCTCACAACAATAAAGAGAATAGAATTAAAAATGCAATAAGTTAAACATTAAAAATAAACAATTAAAAGGTACACTACAATTGAATCATTAAAAATGAGTAAACATGAAAAACTCTAACTTAAAAATGGCATTCAGGGACTCAGTCATGATTGTTAAAAGCCTGCCTTCCAGCTGTCGGCGGAAGGATAGAAGGGAAGGGGGCCAGCCTGACCTCCGGAGGGAGAGCCTTCCAGAACCTGGGAGCTGCCACGGAGAAAGCCCTCTCCCGTGTCCCCATCCGCCATGCCTGCAATGGCAACGGGACCAAGAGGAGGGCTTCCTCTGATGATCTGAAGGACCAAGAAGATTCATATGGGGAGATATGGTCCATCAAGGAGCCTGGGCCTAAGCTGTATAGGGCATTTAGAACTGGCTCTTTTCCTTATTTCAAATGTGCCTTCCCCAGTCAGGCACCTTTTTTCCAGATGGACCGTAAATCACATAAAGTTGTTGGCCGGAGACATCAAGATCAAAGAAGTCTAGGAAGTGTCAGGCTGGAGACTGCTGTCCGTACTCAACCTCCTTTTGCCACCAATCTGGATTGCTCTTCTTTCTCTTCCTCCCCCCCCCCCCAGGCATCCTCTCCAATGACCTGTATCTTTTAGCTCTTCAATTATTCTCTGTGTATATCACTTAGAGGGTGGCTTAGGTCTCTGGCTTTGGAGCCAGAGGTTGGGAGTTTGATTCCCCCACTGGGCCTCCTGGGAGCAGAGCCAGCCTGGGTGGCCTTGGGCAAGCTGCACAGTCCCAGGGCACCCCCAGACGAAGGGAATGGTGGCTGGATAGTTCAGTGGTTTAGATATCTGGCTCTGAAGCCAGAGGTTGGGAATTCAATTCCTCACAGTTACTCCTATGAGTAGAGCCAGCCTGTGCAGCCTCAGGCAAGCTACATGGTCCCAGAGCACCCCTAGAGGAAGGGAATGGTAAATCACTTCTCTACCTAGAAAACAATGAAAAAGGGTGACCATAAGTCAGGATTGACTTAACAGCACATCATCATTATTATTTTTTTACTTGGACACTTTGACAGATAGAAATTGTATTTTTAATAAAAGAACTAAGGAAAGAGCTTTTTTTTCAGTCTGTACTAAAAGACAAAAGGGAAAGGTTTATATTTAAAACCTTATGAATATAATGCCACATGTTTGGGTAGATCAGCTAACAAAGGAGCAGTGTAGGCATCCTTCAGTCTTGAGAGACTATGGTAACATGCTCTGTATGGAGGACTTGGAACAGTGTCTAGTGTGGCTGAGATGGCCAATTCGAGAGTGACCGTCCCTTCCACACTGAAGACAAATACAATCTGTCCCCTGTCCAGCTCCCTGATTTGGCTGCTTTCGGGACTGCCTCTTTGCCTCGGCCTGCTGAACAAGGGTCTCTTCAAATTGGGAGAGGCCGTGATGCACCGCCTGCCTCCAGGCTGAACGCTCAGAGGTCAAGGTTTCCCATCTGTTGAGGTCCATTCCTAAGGCCTTCAGATCCCGCTTGCAGATATCCTTGTATCGCAGCTGTGGTCTCCCTCTGAGGCGATTTCCCTCCACTAATTCTCCATACAGGAGATCTTTTGGAATCCGACCATCAGCTATTCTCACGACATGCCCAAGCCAACGTAGACGTTGCTGTTTCAGTAATGTATACATGCTAAAAATTCCAGCTCGTTCTAGGACTACTCTATTTGGAACTTTGTCCTGCCAGGTGATACCAAAAATGCGTCGGAAACAACGCATATGGAAGGTGTTCAGCTTCCTCTCCTGCCATGCACAAAGGGTCCAGGACTCACTGCAGTACAGGAGTGTGCTCAGGACACAGGCTCTATAGACCTGGATCTTGGTATATGCCGTCAGCTTCTTATTAAGCCATACGTAACAAAGTATGGCTTAATAAGAAGCTTAAGATACATAACTTAACATACATAACAAAGGAGCAACACAACATGAAAATAAACAGCTTACTACTTCTTCTTTTTAAAACATTTTAAACTCAAGAATTCATATGAACGAATCATGAACTAAAGTGGAGAAATCTGTTTGCCCAGAGAAACCATCTGGTGGCACCTCAGAATCAAAACCTGAGACCAGGGGCCATACCCTCCTGATGTCACAGAGATAGGGCAGGCACGGATCAAGACAGGGAGGTCCCCCCCTCCCCACGTTTTGTCTTGCTGCTGTCAGGTCTTGGGCAACAAGCAGATTTATAAGTTGTGGTTGTGGCATTCCACTTCTTCTCTTGCTCCAGATAGCGGGGGGGGGGGGCTCACATCAGCCAGGGTTGAAGGCATGAGACTGGCAAAGGAGCTGTATTTGAGCCCACCCTTCAGTTTCGAGCAAACACAAAATCAATGTATCTCCTCCTGCTCACCCTGAGACCCATCTCCTCACCTGGATGCCCGAAGAGGCACCGTAATTCTCTGAGTTTTCACCCGGGCAACCCTCTCAACGTTTTGGAACTCCCTCCCACAGGAGGCCAGCCTGGCCCCATCTTTGCCGTCCTTCCGCAAGCAGGTGAAGACCTTTCTCTTCAGGCAAGCCTTCCCACAGTAACTAGCTGCCTGTGTGTGATTTTTAGATGGATTGTTCTGCATGACTGCTTTGACCGGATTTTTGACTTGTGTTTTCCATTTCTCAGAATGGCATTGGGGTTTTTTTTAATTATATACTTATTGTTCTTAGCTTTAATATTGCCTTTTAACAATGTAAGATGCCTCCTTCCTTACTCATTGGTCTTAGCTTTAAATATTGTCCTTTAATCATGTTAACCACCATTGTATACTCATGGCTTTCTACTTTAAATATTGTATTTCACTGTTGTAAGCTGCCTTGGGTCCTTTTCGAGGAAAAAGGTGGGGTAAAAAAATATTTTAAATAAATAAAATGTGCGGTAGCCCTATGGGCCACAGTGCTCTGGAGCATCACAAGTTGAATCCTTCATAAGATGAGGTGTTCTGTCTCAAGAAAAGGAATGAGAATAAGTCCACACCAGAGAGGTATAGACATTAAATACCACTTTAACTGTCGTGTCTCTGTTCTACAGAACTATCAGTCGTCATTTCAGATGGTTCTTAGCATTCTCATTGACAGCACTGGGAAGAGCAGTAGATCTCTATAGCAGAGTGATCGAAGTACCTCACCAAACTACAGATCCCAAGATTTTCTAAGACGGAGCCCTAACAGTTAAATTGATATCAAACTGCTATAACTGGATAGTGTAGATCCACTCTTAAACCCAGGAGCTAAAACTGTTTAGCAGCGCGAGTGAAAAGGAATAGCAGAATGGTAATCTTTGAAGGTTGTCAGGATGGCCTTTGGGTTCCTCTATAAGATTTAACAGTGGCTGTTCCTTCTGCTCCACGCAGAGGAAAGAAGACACGCTTGCTGAAGAATTTCTCCCATGGGAAACCATCTGATGGGGTACTCCTCTTCAAAGTTCACTCTATTTTTTTCCCCGGAATTCAGAAAGTTAAGAAACATAATTAAACAGCAACTGCATTAACATTTATATAAAATATAAGCCCACTGCTTATCCTCAATCGCCAAACAAATTACAGCAGGAACATTATAAAAAAAGAGGAGAGACACGCAGAGAGAGAGAGAAGGTGGAAGGGAGTGAAGGCGGGTGAAAAAACCCAACGCTACTTATCACGGATACCATTTGAAATTACTGCTGGTACTACAACTCTAAATGCATGCGATGCCTTAAATACGGGGCCCAACATTTACATAGTGATTTCATGAGCAAAGCAAAAGGTATTTGCTGCTAACAGTACAGGACTCAGCATTTTTATTGTCTGAGTAATCCTGGCTTGCTCTGATATGAAAATTCAATTATTTTAGAACTGGCCCTCTCATTAAATTTTGACAAGGAGCACGGGCTCAGTACCAGCTCTGCCTCTAAGAGACCTGGGTGCCTGTCAGCTCTTCGGAGAATTTGAAAATGCCGTATTTTTATAGGACAAGATTATCTGCATATTTTTTTTGCATTAAAAAAATAATAATCAAATACATTGTAATAGGCAGCATTGGTAAGTTGGCCTTCTTTTACAGTAACTCAACTTCATTTGTTACAAAAAAAATGTATTAAAAAAAACACCACTTCCCAACTCTCTTATGCTTTGCATGAGTTTTTCACATTATTTTTCTGCCATGCATCTATGTAGGGGCTGTACACAGTGGTGCTTGTCGGGTAAGCAGCCACATTGTCCAACGTGCTCCTATTAACTATTTAAATGAGCATGTGCATTGATATTATTTTTCAGAAGATGCCTTCATTTTAGATTAATCCTCCACGTCCTCATCTTGGAAGTGCTGGGCTGGAAGAGCCCTCGTGGACCATTAAGTCAAGTCCCCGTGAAGGACGCAGGGTGGGGGATCGAACTCCCAACTGGAGATGGGCACGAACCTCAGTTCAGCAGTTCGTGCTGGTTTGTGGATTGGCCAAACAGGTGTTCAGCTCATCAGAGCCCCTCCTTCTCTGGCGGGCACCCAATCAGAGGCAGCAACCAGAGGAGGCGGGGCAGAGAAGCCAGGCAGTGGGGGGCCCGTCGGAGGAGGTGGGGCTTTGAAGCACTCAAACACCTGTTCAGACCATCAATGAACCCACACGAACCGCCAAACCAGCCCATCTCTACCCCCAACCGCTGGCTCCGCAGCTAGAGATCTAAACCACTGAGCTATCCAGCAGTTCTTGATCTATTTTTTTTAAAAAAAACAGTTTTTAAAGAATATATTTCCCAAACTCCTGAAACTGTTGATAGCTCCATTTGGAGCAGACAATCCCAGCTTTCTTGGAACCACATTGAGTTAGAATGGTCTTTCCTGTATATATTTTTTTTCAATGAAATTTAAAACAAAGATATAATTTTAACAGACACACAAACCCAAGTGCCCGTTGCAGAAATCCCAGTTTTGTGCCAGGAAAAGGCAAATTCTGTGACCAAAAATATATATATTTATAGAAATAATAAAATTCAGCATTTAGGATAGGTTGTCCAAAGCATCTAATTCACTTGACAAACGCCCTGTAAAATAAGTCTGTTTTATTATTACAAATGGAGGCAGGGTCGGATTGGGAGCAGCCTAAGACAAATGGGTGAAATTTTGAATTTCTGATTGGTATCACGGTAATCTCCTGTCCCAGAGTACTTACTGCTCATGGCAGTTTCTGTAGGTGCACTTTTGAGGAGAGTCCAAAAATTCAGGCTGTTATGTTGCTCCTTAATACCCAGTGTTGGGTAGTAGGTAAAGTGATGGACTGGGACTCAGGAGACCTGGGTTCAAATCCCCACGAGGCCATTGAAGCTCACTGGGGGTGCGGAACTGGTAAAAACACTCCTTAAATATCTCACTGACCTGGAAAGCCCTATTAGGGTTGTTATAAGTTGGTTCCAGCTTGACAGGACATAATATAATATCTACAAACCAGTCACATTTTTTCAACCTCTAGAAAGAGGAGGTCTTTTGTAAAGCCAATGGGTCTTCTTAACATCCCACACAAGATAAAGCCACACCAAAATCAGTCGCAACTAACAGGAGCAATGATAGACAATATCTTCATGGGCGACCAGGAGTCCTAGTTAGTTTTTAAAAGGCACATGCAAGGAGGCCTTCCTGAAAATTCAACTTTCAAATTTCAAAACGACCTCAATTTTCAAAGCTAAATGTAGAGAACCAGCTGTGTTTCACACTCAGGTTGTAATCAGATAATGAGAAAGATGCACATTTAATTATACTGGAAAACATCATTTTGGAGAGAGTGAACCACCTCCCTTAAAAATACCCTTCTGTCTCTCAGGGAATGGTTCCATCCTGACCCCAAAAAGTAGAAGCCCTATAATTGGACCAAAAAGGTCCAGCATGGGTGCAAATCAAAGTTGCATTGGAACACAATTTCCCATATATTGTCTGATCACTGGGAATCACTGATAATTCCCATATATTGTCTGATCACTGCACCAGACCACTCCACACATGGTCCAAAATGCAATCTATTTCCACATGAGATCTCACCCTCACTCAGTGGCCTAGGTCTCTGGCTGCAGAGCCAGAGGTCATGAATTTGATTCCCCCACAGTGCCTCCTTGACAGGGGCTAGACTCAGTGATCCATAGGGTCCCTTCCAGCTCTGCAGTTCCAGGATGATGATGATGATGATGATTCAAAAATACCAGACAGAGTCAATCAAAATTATAAAAACATTGACTGGTTTTATATAACAGATACAGGTTTTAACCAAAATCCGAAGTATCTGTTAAATATCGCCGCAGTATGTATGCTGTTCCTAATACTGCCATTTTTTTTTGTAGCTTTGAGGGTGTTATTTCTGAGATCTGCAACTGTTTATAATACTGTGTGAAATTTCTCGATATTGTTCCCCAAGCCCCGATGGCTATGGGGACCACCAAAGTGTGTTTCATCCACAAGCGAGAAATTTGATGATGATGATGAAAAACCAACGTCCGATCCCAGCTGATTTGGAGGGGATGACTTTTCCAGGGATGTGTGGAAGGGGTCATTAAAGAACTGAAGTCTTGCATTCAAATGTGGACTCTTCCCCCCCCCCCCCCCCAAGGAGACCTTGAAAAACAAAAAGAATTTCATTCCTCCCCCTTTATGGGTTCAGGTGAGACCTATCAGGTATATCAACTTTGGAGAAAGAATGAGTTTCTCATTTTCTTTTCCCTCTCTCTCTTCGCAAATTAATTAACTTTTGTGAAGGTCGTGTGTTTCTATCTCTCTGATAGACCTGGAGTGTCACTCATTCAGGAAACCTGGGTTTTGCATTATCTCCCTTACCTCTCACGGTTGTCTCCCACCGACCCCCAAAAAAGCAACAGTAGCAGTCAAGCCAGCGAGATAACAGGTCTTTAGGTAAGCCCGTCCAGCGCTATATTCTTTACACAAGAAGACGGATTTTCATAATGGAATTCAGCTGAGTGCTAAATTGTAGCCGGGTTGGACGAGGAAATTACAACAATGAGAACAGAATTCATATCATGGCTTTGCTTAACAGCAGGAAATTAAGACTTGGCAATTAAGGCCGTAACCTAAAACTTCAAAATAACTTAAACGGCTGCTGAATACATGTAATGTCCCATACTTATCTGGAAATGTGGGATTGGCAGCCTTTTAAACGAATACAAGGGGAATACGGACAAGGTGTGTTATACCCTCAGAACAGAGATCTGTCATTTTCCACATTGTTTGCAAATGCCCTGGTATTAAATGTCTCTTTCCCACAAATTCACAGTCTCCCAGCGAGGCTCCGAAGAGAGAGGGGGAGAGAAGCAGTGTAACGTTATCATTAAATTGAGGCTGCGTACACAGTTTGCGGCTGTCCCTTGACAACTGTGGGTTTGTGGATTTACCAGGAACAGCCTCTCACAAAGCAATCTGGTGACAGGAAGGCTGGAGTATAATAGCATCTCTCTCTTGTATGGAGAAGCATCTTCGTAGACCTAATCAGCTCTATCATACCAGGCCATTTGAGTGACCTGGCAGGGAAAACAATGGAAGTTAGATCCGTTTGTTCTGTCCAAACACAGAAGTGTGCCCCTTCGTTGGCTGCTGGAAATGTCCCCTGAAAATGTCCAGGCATGTATCGGTTTCCTAAAATTGCCTCTAAATCACTGTGGAGTTTTGTTTTTCACTTCAATTCACTCTCATCCCATCCCTCCAGCTTTTAAACTTTATTTGCTGATATTCTCCATTCATCTCCCATCTTTGTATACAGTTACATTTATCCTGGAAGTGACTGCTTGCAAACACGTGTGGACTGGTGAGCTCTTGTGAACACCAGGGTTAGAAAAAGAACATGGGGGACCAGGTCAATAGTGAAATATTAGGGAGTACAATTCTCCTATTCAGGTTTCAACAAGCCAGTCATGCTCCTTTTCAAAAATGTTCCGTTCCACTGAGGCAGCCGTGTCTGTTTCTAAGTGTACTCCATTCATAGGATCCAAGAATCATGGAAGGGGCCTCTAAGGCATTCGGGTCTGTTCAAGGCAGGAATGCAAATCAAAGATCTGATCTTGTCCAATTTTTTTCTTGAATGCCTCCAGCATTGGAGTGCTAACCACCTCTCGAGGTCATGGGTTCCATTGTCATACTGCTCTAACAGTTAAGAGGTGTTTTTTTTTTTTCTGGTATTCAGCCTAAATCTGACTTCCTGTAACTTGAGCCCATTATTGCATGTCCTGCATTCTGGGATGATGGAGAACAGATCCTGCCCCTCCTCTGTAGGACTCCCTTTCAAATCTTTGAAAAGTGCTACCCTATCTCCCCTCAGTCTTCTTTCTTCAAGGCTAAACATGCCCAGTTCTTTCAGTCTTTCCCCAGAGCGCTTGGTTCTATGTCTCCTGACCATCCCTCTGTCTTGGACAGGAGGACTGAGGTGCAGCATGGACCATGCACCCTGTCAAGCTGGTGCCCTCAGGAATGGTGGAGGACCCATTTGTCACAGCCAGTGCTGAAGTAAGTTTTAACTGCCAAACCAGCCAGCTTCTGTTCATTTAAGAAAAGTTGTCACACCTTGATCACTAAGAGGTCTTCTTTGGGGTGAGTTTTGTGGGACTGCACACCATGGCTTCTGGAGCCATCTTGGCAATCTGCAAAACCTTGCACACGCACACACACACCAAAAATCTTGGTGACCCTTAAAGTGCCAAAAGATTCTTCATTGGCATTCTTGAGTGGTGTAATAGTTAAATACAGTTGTGTTCCTCATGCCAGTCTGCACAGCCACTCCCCCTCATGATAAAAGAAAAGTGGCCTACTTTATAAGGATAGCCCCAAAATGCAAGCAGTTACAGCACTCCATATCAACCATGCAAGGGGTCAACACTTTTGTAAGGTTAATGACTCCTGGTCACCCATTAAAGAGCAAACTATTCAGATACTTTGCATTACAAAAGAGATCAGTTGCAATCCTATACTGTTCCTAGAGGAAAAAAAATCTATTTCTCTCCTCTGAAGATAGCAGCTTAGTGCAGAAAGGACAGAGAAGCTGGGGGGTGCCGGAGGGAGATGATGTCTCGGTCCCTGCTCTTCAGAAACTCCCAGGGCTTTGATCCTGTACCTCCTGCTTCCACAGCACTCTTGGTTTTGTGACTTCAGATTAGCACAACTGCCCTCTCTGTTGATTAGCTGCACTGTCGTTCTTCTCTGTCCTAAATCTGTTTGAAGCATTGGGCTGGGTATCAAACCCTGTTTCTTGGAAGCACTTTTTTTTTTTTAAAGCCAGGTTCTTCCATGTTAGATTCCACAATGGAGGGTTGATGTTTCTGAAAGATGGTTTGCTCAACATGATTTGCCCTGTGAGTGTGGTGAGTGTGGCTGTCACTCCCCAATTCATGAAGGACCATCAACCTCTTCCTGATGGTTACTCTTACTCCTCCAGTACATTGACTTGGGTTTGTTCCAGCCAAAGCTTAGAAGATTCCCAGAACCTCCTGGTCAATCGTATGGATGGCAGCCCCATTCACTGGGAGCACACACTTGTGCTCCTTGCCATGATATGCACACACAGAAGGCCAGGCTGGCCCCCTTTTTGCTGTCCTTCTGCAAGCATGTAAAGACCTTTCTCTCCAGGCAAACTTTCTCTCAGGGACTGGCTGTCTGAGTGGGGTATTTAAATGGATGCTTGTCCTTTGCTGCTTTTAAATGTATTTTTAGTATTGATTTTATTTACCCTTTTCAATAGCCGATTTGTTTAATTCTTTTTAAATATTTGCATATATACTGTTTTTCGCTTTGAATATTGTCTTTTAATGATGTAAGCAACCTTGGATTCTTCTTAAGGAGAAAGGCAGGGTATCAATATTTTAGAAAGCAATCAATCCATCAGTCCATCAATCCATCAATCAATCCATGACAAGGGATGCCTGTTTTGAGTTTTGATTTTACAAACAATCCATTTTGCTTTCTGTAAGGAGAAAATAGGGGGATAATGAAGTGCTTCAATTATTATTTTTTTAAAAAATGAAAACCCAACATGCTGAAGACAGACACACAGAAAAACGGACACGGGTTTTAGGTCTTCCAAGTTTCTTGCCGGGACAAATTGGACAGGAAAGAAATAAATTAAATTAAAATTCCTAATTTTTTCTAAATTTCTGGGTTCTGAAATAATTGAAAATGAAAAATTTCCTGCCAGGGGTCATGAGGTATGATTGAACATCACTAAACTAAATTTTCCCTTTGCTTTCAGCTGGAGTGCACAGATAAAACATTTTGTCCTTCATCAAACTTCAGCATATTCTGCAAACGACGATTTAAACACATTCCATTGGTGACTCCCGAGATGGACTTCTGTAACATAAAAACTAAAGTCACCATTTCCACCTACTAAGCAGAAATTACTGAGGGAGAGAGAGAATTAATACAAGCTTTGTGTGGTTTTTTTGTTGTTTTTTTCTGACTGCTAGGCAGCTAATGATAGTTGCTTGAAAAGTAGCAAAATCTCTCTTGAAAAATACAAATGATGCCTTTAATTGATTTTTCTCCAGGCCATTGGAATATATATATTATTTGAAAGCCCAAATAAGACTTTCATATACGTTGGGCCATTTTCCGACAGTGTCTTATTTGCTGAGCCCGGAGTCCGGGCAAGCTTCCTCTCCGAGTTTTCCTTCCTACCTTATTGTCTGTTCTGTTCAGCTATTTAAAATATGTTGAATATCAACAATAGATTTTGCAAGCGTATTGTGAACTTTTATATGAAGCAATCTTGCTTGAATGAGACGATCCCAGGGCTTATATAGACTAATTTTTTCCCCCTCTGTGGCGCTGGCACTGGATTCTTGCTTGAATGTGAAGAGCTGATAACAGGACAGATTTTGACTGTTCGTTATTGCATTTCAACCACATTATTCACTTGGGCCCAAATCTTTTAGGGGAGGGGAAAATCTTTACTGCAAATTGGACAACGTACCAGGTAAGGACTCATTTCCTACCAAACTAGAGGAAAGAAGGAAATAATTCTGTTTTCCATGTTCGGTTTAATTATATATGTGTTTACAACACAGGGCACTTGTTCAATGCAAGGGAAGGTGTTAGCTTTGCCTGGTGGAGAACCTTTCAAAGAACATTAATATTGGTTGATTCTTGCTGAGTGCTGGATTACCCTTAGCCTGAGAACTGGAACATGCTTGCGTGGGAGTAAGTTTCAGGGCAATTGATGGAACAGAATTTGATGGAGATTGGAGATAACAGACAGAAATTTGTTTGTTGTCCTTTGCTGTAGGATGTAAATTACAGAGCTGTGTTATTTCCCTATCTGAATGTCTATATTCTATCACTGCAATGTTGTTTGAAATGCTTGTCCTAACTCAAGAATGAAAAACCTCAGTGTCCCAAGTGAGAAAGAGCTCTGTCTAACTTGGAACACCCTCCGGTCTTTCTATTACTTTGGTCCAGCCAAGAGTACCCATAAAAAATCTCTCTCTCTCTCTCTCCATTTCAGTTGCAGCTCTCTTGCGTTTAGATCAGAAAATGTTAGATTTGACTATATTTTTAATTGCAGAAAACCCAAGTAGGTAGATGGTTGTAATAAACGGTCTCACTGTCTACTTTCAGCAAAATCAGCCTCCAGCTTCCTAGCGGAACTAGCCACTCAGACTGAATAAGTTGCACAGATTTTGTTTAAAAATAGAATCAGTAAAGGTGTATACAGTGAGAAATCTTCCTTAATTAGCTCTTTGCATTCTGGGAATGAATCCATAAACATGTTGAAACTGTGATATACTAGACAGCAGACACTGCTTTGTGTGCAGGGGGAGTTTTCACCAAATGCTTACCCAGACCTAAGTCTCAATGTATTGAATGCAGTTTACTCTTGGGAAAGTGAAGGCACAGCCTTATGTGTCATGAGATAAAAAGGATTTTTTGTCAATTGACAAGAGACGGCAATACAATTTACTCGATGAAATCTCATGTCGGTGGTAAATTGGTCTAAAACTCAATTTCTCCAGATGGAGAGGCAGCATAGGAGACAAGACTTCTCACGAGCTATCCTGCCAAGCTATGCATGATCAGATGGAAAATTCTTCCCAGCTTCCCAAATACAACAGAGTTCAAGACTGTCCATATTAAGAGTACAAGTGAAAATGGGTTTCCAGCACTAAGGTGCAACTACACAGTGGGAAAAATCCACATGGATCAGCTTTGAATTTGCACCTGGGAAGTCAGATTTTGCTGGATGAATTCATTTCAGCTGATCACATAAGAGTCGGCAGATAAAGGAAGAAATTAACAGACAGCCTTGTTTGCAGCTTGTTAAGGTAGTTGTTCCTTAGCCATCCAGATATGCAGGAGTAATGGCTGCAGTAGAGCTACCTTAACAAGCTGCAAAGAGTGCTAACTAGCAATTTCTTCATCTCTGTCTGCTGATTCTTAGCTCCTTCTCTCTCTCTCTCTCTCTCTCTCTTGGTCTCTTAGATGTCCTGGCACAAGGACATCAAGCCTTTTTAAAAAATGGAAGGGAATAGAAAGGGAAGAGGAAAACAAGCAATTTGAAGGAAAATGGTAAAGGTTCCCCTTGACATTTAGTCCAGTCGTGTCCGACTCTAGGGGGCGGTGCTCATCCCTGTCTCTAAGCCGTAGAGACAGCATTTGTCCGAAGACAGTTTCCGTGGTCACGTGGCCAGCGTGACTAGACGCGTTACCTCCCCACCGTGGTGGTACCGATTTATCTACTTGCATTTTTACATGCTTTCGAACGGCTATGTTGGCAGGAGCTGGGACAAGCGATGGGAGCTCACTCCGTCGCGTGGATTCGATCTTACGACTGCTGGTCTTCCGACCTTGCAGCACAGAGGCTTCTGCGGTTTAACCCACAGCGCCACCACGTCCCCGTGTTTATCATAGATGGGGCTAAAACTTTCAGTTTAAAAACAGAACAGGAGCAGTTTTTAAAACCCTGTTCTGTTGTTGTTGTTTTTAACAAATTGATCCCTGCCCAAAGGTTTAAATTCTGATTATGCTGAGCCATATCAGTATTAGCAGCAAGAAGGTAAGGGTCCCCAGCAGTGCAGCTTCAGCTGTCTTGCCTGTCTCTCCTCCACCAACTTTTTCCAAAGAAAAAGTTTAGAAGTTCATTATCTTGCAATGACACTGGCATGCATGCATTCACTGTCAACAAAAGTAGGAGCCCCAGCAATGGAGGAAAAACTATGAATGGGGAAGGGGCAGGAGAAAACACTGGCCTGGTTTGCATTGACTCGTAGATTGTATAAGCAATGGAAAATCATGTGGATCTGACCATCTCAATCCTGGAGCACTTCCTATGATATTTATCCATGTAGTTCCCCCCCCCCCTTCAAGTTGGAGAAACCTTAACAGGAGCACGGAGCATCTGTTCTTCTGAAGGAGCATCAAGCTGGTGAATCTCTCTGTGATAACTTCTCCCATGGTTGCTCAAGGTTACTATTTGGGGTTTTTTTTTCCCCCTGACGCATTATCAATTATCCTGCCAAGAGATAGATATTGGACTTTCTAGGTTTTTTTTTTTTCCTTTTTAAAATAAGAAACCAACTTTAATTAAACCATCAGTAACTGGACCTAATTATGCCAGACAGTATTTAATTAATGTTTTCATAGATACCTCAAGCAATTAAGATTCCTTTAATAAGACTTTCTGTGACATTAAAATGTATGACCTTTATCTTCCTTATCAAGCCCCCTTTGACAATCCAGATTTGTCATTTTCACTAAAAGGTGCCGTTTGACTAAATAGAACAGGCCATAAAATTAATCTGCCATATTAGACTTGTTTGTTTCTTTCTTCTTTTCCCACTTCTTCTTGCCGCTTAATAAGTTAAGTCTTTTAATTAGCAACGGTAGTACAACTGTACTGTACTAAGGTTCTAATTATTACTTTATAGGGGGGAAAGTGTTTCTATCGTTTATTAAGAGGGTGTGTGCTTGTGCACGCATGTGACAGAAGGTGATAGTCAGCGATAGTTTATTAATCATGGTGACTGACTCAATCTGTAAGATACTGAAAATAATGAACTGTCCTGCTAGTAATTCTGGCCATCATTGAAAAACGGGGTCACGTTTTATACAGACAGCTTTGGCTTTCTTTTCACAATGGGTTTGTTAACTTCTTTATAAAGTTAAGAGTGATGTGTCCATATATACGAGTCATTCAAGGTCTCTTCTCCTAGTTATGCTTCCTAACCTGCAGAGGAACATGGCATAGCCGGTCCTACCATTAGGTGGAATGAGGCAGCTGCCTAAGCCAACAAATTTTGAGCATCATGAAAAGCCAGAGTTTATTACTTTCGATGCTGTACTACAAAGTTTGCAGAAAGACATCAACGGTTTGAAAAAAAACAGCAGTAGAAGCACAAGAGTCTTGTGGCATCATAAGAATGATGTTTTATTTGTTAGAGTTTTTCATGGACTTTTCTCTCTTTGCTGCTTTAATAATGTGTGCTGTCAAGTCAATTCTGACTTATGGCAACTCTTTTCAAAGTTTTCTAGGTAGAGTACTCAGGAGTGATTTACCATTCGCTTCCTCTGGGGGCACCCTGGGACTGTCCAGCATGCCCAAGGGTGCACAGGCTGGCTTTTCTGGGTTGCAGAGTGGGGAATTGAACTCCCAACCTCTAGCTCCCCAGACAGATACCTAACTCCCTGAGCTATTCAGTCAGCCTAAACTCTCCAGCCAACCTTGCTGCTGTAGACTACACATGACGTTCTCACTGATTTCAGCACTTGCTTCCATAAGAATTCCTTAAGGTTGAACTCAGAGGTTTTGTGTTGCTGGTGGAAAGGATGAATAAGTTTCCAGCCCTGATCATCTGGGCTGCCTTTGTGTCCAGTCAGAGAGACTTTGGCTGCCGATGGCCAACCAGCTGAGATGCTCAAGAGGTGGGCAGCAGGCAGAATGGGTTCATGAACACGGGGGAAGATTGATTGAGGGAAAGAGAGAGGGCCGAGACCTAGGAAACTTAGGGAAGAAGGATCAGAATAAGTTACAATCCTAGTGACTGCAAAAAAGGGAGGAGATGAGGTCCATGAGGGGAGGGACCTCTGCTTCTGAACCTCTGATATATCTCATAACATCAATGAAACCATTGATGTGGCACCCACCATGTGGGGTGCTCTGATCATCAGGGTTCTCAGGTCAACAGTTTCTAAGTGGCTCCTTGTGATGTCTCAGAGTCATACTGTTGCATAACAGCTACCGAAAAAATGTGTGTATGCCTGTGCTCATGCATACATGCACATATATACTCATGCTACACAATGTCAATTTCCTGTCCTCCCTTCTAAACAAATATGGTCTACTCAACATAGTGAGAAACCGATTCATGCTAAGGCAGTAAGTTTTGATCTCAGCTGGGAATTCAGAAAGATGGGAGCCCAGGCACAGAGTAACAAAAAGTAAACATTTTCCTCCTTCATCACCTGAGAAATGTCTCCTTGTCTGTAGACCTTGAGGTGCATGGCACTTCTCTGAAACTTCAGGTGGCCTCCTTAGACCTAGCAGCATCTCTATTCCCTTCCCTGACACTAAGCAGGGTCCTATTTTGGAGTGTTTCTACCATCCGCTAAATGCTTACCTGTTGTCACAGACAATCTGCTGTCTCTTAACTGTGGCTTGTATTGAATTGTTTCTAAAAGACGAGTTTATTGCTGTTACGGCTCTGCTGCTATTGATATGATGTTGCTTTTGTCATTAGCAACTCATTCAATTGCATCTGGTTTTCCATGGAATCAAAGAATAATGGAGCTGGAAGGGGCCTCTAAGGCCATGGAGTCCAACCCCCTGCTCAAGGCAGGAACCCAAATCAAAGCAGGTCGGACAGGGGGTGGTCGAAATTTCTCTTGAATGACTCCAGGGTTGGAGCACTCATCACTTCTCAAGGTAATTTATTCCATTGCCATACTGTGCAAATTGCTTGAGATTATTCAATAGCAACAACAACAACATGCCATAACATAAATTCTGACTTATGGTGACCTTTCCCAGGGTTTTCTAGGTACAGAAAACACAGAAGAGGCTAATCATTGCCTTCTTCTGTGTTCCCTGAGATAGTGAAGCTGGCCCAAGGCTACACAAGTTAGCTCTTTCCCTGGGAAGCCCTCTTGACTCATGGCTCTGCAGCCATGAACCCAACTCAGTGAGCTATCTAGCCAGAGGTATGCAGTGGGCAGAGGGAGCCTTATAAACATGTGCTTTCTCTTGTTGTCCCTATGGGGTGTAGTAACTATGGAGACAATCATGACAAACATCTACCACCACACTCCTTTCCAAGAACCCCAGCCTGGTTTCTGGCCAACTCCTGTCCTAGAACATATCTCCCACTCTCTTGTAACAGTGCCTTGCAGGGTAGATGAGTAAAACAGGTTTTCTCCATGCTCTGTAGTTCTGTAGCCATTTAGAGTCTCAACATCAATGGTTCCCAACCTTGGGTTCCCAGATGTTCTTGGGCAACAACTCCCAAAAATCCCAGCCAGCACAGCTAGTGGTGAAGGCTTCTGGGAGTTTTAGTTCACGGACCTCTGAAGACCCAAGCTTGGGAACCACTACACTAGAGACTCGAACCCACACTTTGAATGGAGACTGGAGAATTATCAGAAGCCAACGTTGGCCTTCCACCAGCCTGAACTGGGTCAAAGATAATACCTTTCAGCTATCGGAAATGTGAATGGGGGGAAGTGGTGGCTGCACAAAATCCCATTTGGTGGGAACCTTTCCAATGGGACAAGATTAAAGAGATTACACAGAGGTTCATGTCACAGCAGCTGCTACTTAGCCTGCTGAGCACTGGTTTAATGAGACAGAATGACACTCAACATCCCAAGGAGACGTCCTGCTTTGGGCAAGTGTTTGAAATGCTGATAATCGAAGCTGACAGCAGGGGACCATTGCTGACCTCATTGAACATCTCTTTCTCTGTGTACAAAAAGCGTCATACAAGCTCATTCCGTACCTGACAGAGGCTGTCTCCTTCGGTCGGACATGGTGAAGCTCTTTGGAAAGCTTACGCAAAACAGCCTTCATGATGGAACTTCCTCCCAAGGAAGGCTAGACGAGCCCTCACCCGGTTGTCATTCATTCCTCATCTTACAGCCCTTGGCTGGTTGCTGAGGAAAAGGCCTTCTAAGAGATCTGTGTTTCTGTGCTATTTAATTTTTAACGAAGTCTTCCTGAACTGTTTTAATTCAGGTGGGTGTTTAATATCATGGTTAGTTCAGTTCAGGAGGAGGCAATGTTGATAACCGACAGTTTCCAGGAGCCAGGATTTGCATATTGAGAGCCAGCATGGAGTAGTGGGGAGAGAATGGATCTGAGACTCAGGAGACCCGGGTTCAACTACCTACTCAGACAAGGCAACCTCACCAAGAGGTAGCAATGGTAAACCACTCCCTGAGCAGCTCTAATCGCCTCAAAACACTATTAGAGTCTCTGTGAATTGGAAGCAGTGTAATGGTGCACAACTCATACTGGGGGGTTGCATCAAAAACACCAAAATATCTAAAAAGAAGTGAACTAGAATTCCAATTCTAGTTTTGTTATCCATCCATCCATCCTTCCATCCATCCATCTATCCATTCATCTATCCATCCATCCATCCATCCATTCACAGAGTCGTTGGTGTACACCATCCTTCTGCAGAGTGGTGTCTTGCAGAGATGTTCAGAGAACCACAATGTTGCCGACTGTCTCATCTTTTTATAAAATTCATATCAGTGTGTGTGTGTGTGTGTGTGTGTGTGTGTGTGTGTGTGTGTGTGTGTGTGTTGGAACCACTGTAAGCTCTCTTGCCCATCTGATGCCCCCCAAAAATGTGTTGGACTACAAAGTCCATCATACCTAAGCCAGTGGGACAGGTGCGTAGGGGATGATAGGGAACATAAGTCATCCCATCTAGATACTGCCATTGCAGAGATGTTTAGGATAAAGATAATATTAAGCTGAATGCAAAATGAGAGTTTGGAAAGACCATATCCAATACCGATATATACTGATATCGGTATAAATATGGGGTGTTACAAATGACCCGTGCAGTGGTGTTTTTTCCCCCCACAGTACTCAGTAGGGCTCCGTGTGGGTCCTCCAGTCTAACTTTGTTAGGCCAACTGTAGGCTTACAAGTGTATCTTGGTTAAGTCTGAAGTGAGGAAAGCTCCAGATTGTGCCCCAGATCTGAACTGTTTCATAAATTCCTATTGATTTGCCCTGGAAAACCAGCAGAACTATAACATTTTTGCATTATTTTTTCACAGATGCCTGTGGAATTTGGAGACCTTATAGATACTTAAGAGGGAAGTAAGCCTGACAAATTTCAGACAGTTAGCTTCATGGGTTTGTGCACTGATTTCATTTTTTGGAAAAGCCCCAGGAGGAAAAACTGAAAGAACTGGGCAGGGTGAGCCTTGAGAAAAGAAGATTTGAGGGAAGGTATGATAGCAATTTCCAGATACTTGAAAGACAGTCATATAGGGGAGGGGAAGAATCTGTTCTCCATCATCCCAGAGTGCAGGACACATAATAATGGGCTCAAGCTACAGGAAGCCAGATTTAGGCTGAATGTCAGGAAAAACTTCCTAACTGTTAGAACAGTATGACAATGGAACCAATTAACTTGGGAGGTGGTGAGTGCTCCAACACTGGAGGCATTCAAGAAAAAATTGGGCAACCATCTGTCAGATATACCTTAACTTGGATTCCTGCCTTGAGCAAGGGGTTGGACTCGATGGCCTTAGAGGCCCCTTCCAACTCAGTTATTTTATGATTCTATGAAAAACAAACAGTCGGCTGATTGTTTGTGATTTGTGCTCTTTCCAATTCAGTTTATGCTCTGGATACAAATTGGTTTGTGAATTCATTTCACTCCTGAACTGAATCTAGCCATTACATTTCAATGATGATGAGCTTGAAATATGGAGACAGGATGTACCCTAAAGCAGTGGTCCCCAACCTTGAGCCTCCAGATGTTCTTGGACTACAACTCCCAGAAGCCTTCACCACCACCTCTGCAGGCCAGGATTTCTGGGAGTTGAAGTCCAAGAACATCTGGAGGCCCAAGGTTGGGGGCCACTGCCCTAAAGATCAGAGTAAACCTGACAAACGATCCTCCGGGGGTTCAGATGCTAGCCACTTTTAATCTCTTTTTTGGGAGAAAAGAAAAAGGAAAACATTGAAGTTCCTGCTTTAATCCAGGACGCATATAAACCACAGTGAATCAATTCAGGATTCAGGCGGTGTGATCTGTGATCTATCCAGGCCATTTGTAATCATCCTACTAAGCAGGGCGAAAGAGCAGGTTGACACGGTAGAAGCAAGTGTCCCGAGAAAGGTAGATCATCATCATCATCATTCCAATCAGCAGCAGCATCCCAAGGTGTGTGTAAACTTCGCCTTGAGATAGGGAAGCTGGAGATGATTATATTCCACTCCTGCTTCTCTGGAAGGCGACCAGGGACAAAATATTCCAGGCTGCACAGATTGTTGTCCCTGGGTCTTTGTATTCTCTTTGCTTCTGCATACCCTGTTCTTCCCTGGGAGAGAAGTAAACGGTGCTCCTGGAACTAATCAAGTCTATGTGAGGCAGCGGCCGTACTTATGTCCAAGGCATCTATAATCCTATCAAAGAAAAATGAGCAAAAATTGAGAAAAATGGGAAGCATGCTTCACGGCAATTATCTTCAAGACTATCATACTTTTCTTATTAGCACGGCAGACAAAGGGCCGGCTGCCGATTTCATTAAAATGAAGCTGAGCATCGTATTTGATATATATTTTAAGTCCAATTATATATATGCCATATTTACTCTAGTGGGAGCATTTTTGTCCCTGAAAAAAAAAGGGGGGGAGTAGGAGATGCTTTTCCCTCCCCAGGAAAAAAAAGGAAAAAACAAAACCCTGTCGTGCCTCAAATGTCAATGTCCAAATACCCATTCGTGTTTTATTTTTATTTTTAAGAGGGTTGAAGACAGGAATAGACCCAGGGCTGTCATTCTGTGGTCAACAGGCCTTTTCAGGCATTCACCCTCGGTGGTGCTTCCCTCGGTGGGAAAGGTAGAAGGTGGCAGGAAAAGAGGAAGACCCAATATGAGATGGACTGACTCCCTAAATTCCACAGGCTTGAGCACCCTTGGTGGTGTTTCTTGGCTGGAATTTCCTTTCATCCCTGTGCCTCCCCATCCTCGGTCTGTCACACTGGGATGGTTGTGCCGTTGCTGCCAAAGACCGGCTCCACCTGACATGAAAAGGGTACAACACATGCCCCAAACAGGTCTCAAGTTGTGAGGTTAACTTGGAGAGATGGTGAAGCAGGCAATGAGTTCCATCCTTCCATGGCTCATTTAACAAACTTAACAGTCCTAGAAGGACAGATCCTGAAGCTGAGGCTCCAATACTTTGGCCATCTCATGAGAAGAGAAGACTCCCTGGAAAAGACCCTGATGCTGGGAAAGTGTGAGGGCAAGAGGAGAAGGGGACGACAGAGGACGAGATGGTTGGACAGTGTCATCGAAGCGACCAACATGAATTTGACCCAACTCCGGGAGGCAGTGGAAGACAGGAGGGCCTGGTGTGCTCTGGTCCATGGGGTCACGAAGAGTCGGACACGACTTAACGACTAAACAACAATAAAAAACAACAACAGTCCTAGAAGATCTGCAGTTGTGTGTGCCAGCTAGCAGAACTAAAACTCTACATACAGTAAAGAGAGTACTTCTTGATCCTGGTTGCTAAGGGATTAAGATATTGATCCTCCAAGTCTGCATACAGAGGGCATTGTGTTTGAAAGTGTACCATGTCCTCCATCTTAGACCCTATATTTACTTACAGGTGAGCCCCAGTGTTTACTGGGGATCTCAAATCACAAGACTTGCTGTCAAGTCGGACTTAAGTCACACCAATGACTTGACTTGCTGTTGTTTTTTGCCCCCCTCAATGATGCTGGACAACCCTCATTTTTAATAGAGACTCCGACATGGGGTTGGGACTCAGAAGTTGGTACCAAAGACTCACATTCGAACTTGGGACTCAGGCCCAAAGACTTGCCAACAGCCCTGATGTTTACAGCAGACTGTGTCCCCTGGTAACTCAGCATAGGACCATGATTTAAATCAATATCCTCTAAAAATCACCGGATCGGTTGACTAAGCTTTCTTAACCAGGTGTCAGCTGTAATAGACAGAATTTAGAGGAAGTACTAAACGCTAGTGCAGCTAGTATGGGCGAGAGAGATTTTATTCACGTCCCGTTTCTGATACAGGTTGCAAAAACAGGCTGTTAGTAGCAGAAGGGGTGGCTTGGCAATGAAGACAGAGCAGGAATGTGAGGGATTAGCGAACTTCATGTAGTGGCAAGAGGTTTTATCAATAGTGACAATTCTCACAGTGGTTAATCAAACATTAAAGGAGAAGTGGCCGAGGCAGACCCTCAGTGGCTCAGTTGGGGAACAATAAAAGCAAACAGGCTGTCTTGTCAGGACATGTCAATTTATGGCAGGCAACCTCAGCGCCTCTGGTCGAGAGGCAGGATGGCGAGAGAGAGCCGGCTGAGGAAGCTGGCTTGAACAGGGTTTCGGCTGAGCTCGAATGGCTTTCCTGAAAAAGAAAAAACATGCTCCCACATTCCCCCTCCAGCAGGGAAAAAACAAAGACCTGGAGTGTAATGCTACAGTGCACTGTTACGGCAGTAGTATACCACTTTACTTTTCATGGCTCTCTCCTATGGAATCCTGGGATTGGTAGTTTGGCGAGACATTTGGACTTATCTGCTAGAGAGCATTAATGCTCCTCTGTGAACTACAGCAAAGAGATCTGAGTCCCTCACCGGACCATGAAGTCCGGGGATTCCACAAGATGCAGTCATAGCACTTTTTGATGTTGTTAGGAGCTGTCAAGTTGCCTTCAACTTATGGAGACCCTATGAATGAGTTGTCTCCAAGATGTCCTGTCTTCAACTGCTCTGTCCAGCTCTTGTATACTCAAACCTGTGGCTTCCCTTAGGGAGTCAGTCCATCTCGTACTGGGACTTCCTCTTTTCCTGCCACCTTCTACTTTTCCCAGCGTTGTGTCTTTTCCAGAGAATTCTGCCTTCTCATGTTGTGCTCAAAGTAAGACAGTCTCAGCTTCAACATTTTTTTTTGCCTCCAGAGATAGACAGAGAGGGAGCTAGGCTGAGAGAAGGTGACCAGGACAGAGAGGAAAACTGGAACTCAGTCCCCTCTGTTCTTAAAAAACAGAATTTGGCAGGACAGTGTGAAAATCTCTGAGAGATGAAAATGCACAACAGAAAATAACAGGTCACCCAAATTTCTACTGTCTTTCAGCAGGTCCTGAAAAACCCAACTGTCAAACAGATTCATTCAGAAGCCTTTTAGCCAGGGGGCTTCCCAGAGGGAGAGAAGACAAGTCAGGATTCTCACAGCTGCCTGATGGGTGGATGCAAATGTGGGCTTAATGTGCCCATACAAAAACAAATGACTAATGGCTCATTTAGCCATTCACACCCTTGCTCAAACTGTAGATGCCTCCACCAACCTGGTAATTGCCCATGGAAATTTGTCAGGTGCATTAGCAAGTTTTATGCAAAGCCCTGGGCATCTTGAAACCTTGGGGAGGGGAGGAAAGGATGCTGATGGTTCTGGCATTCCTTGGATGGATTCCTAGATATGGCTGAGAAAGATCAAACGCGCACAGGGACATGTTTAAGACTGCAGTCTGAGGCACGGTTTCAGGGGAGATCAGGGGTCTTCCATCACTTCTAGGCTCTTACAAATTAAGTCCCTCTTTGTATTATCAGTGGTTGTTGTAGGTGTTCCAGGCTGTTTGGCCGTGTTCTGGAGGTTTTTCTTCCTAACGTTTCGTCCTCTGAAGATTCCAGCCACAGAGACTGGCGAAACGTTAGGAAGAAAAACCTTCAGAACATGGCCAAACAGCCCGAAAAACCTACAACAACCACAAGTCCCTCTTCTTTTCTCAACTTCTGGCTGAGGCACTCATGCACTCCTGCAAATCATGAAGGGCACCCCATTTATTTATTTGCTGGCAACGAGTGCCTTTTGTAAAACAAGACAGGCTTGCATGCATCAAAAGAAGCTCCAGCGTTAAAGGATCTATTCCAGATATGACCTCCTAGTATTTAAGGTATCGCCAAGCTTTGACCGGCTTTGCTGGAACAAATTATAGACAGAGAGAGATGCCCCTCCAAAGTACCTTCTGTAGAGGTGGGAGATTATACCCATAATATTTCCAGTCAGCATTGCTACAGTATGCCTTCTTCTGGGATCTGTGTGCTGTTCCTTCTCTAATCCGGCAGAAGATGGTTCACAAAAACCTGTATGCTTCTGAAGCTTTAGGGGGGCATCTTTCTTGATAGTGAACAATGTAGAAAATTCATTGAAGCCCGAAGTATATATTTAATCACCTGTTCAGATGCAAGACCCACTGAATTCAGTAGAACGTTTCTTGATAAACTTGTCCTTCAGCCTTAAATGCATCGTGGGTTGCTTACAAATCCTTTAATTCACACGAGGTGCAGAATATCCATTTCTTGGAGTTTTTTTTAATTGCTTGTTCTTGTTTGTAAAATCAGTTTTTTTAAAAAAAGGAAATATTATACAGATGTACCCCAGCAACCTATTGCCAGATCTCTGGGTCTTTGGGGTAAGTCTGTGAACTTAAGGCTGAAATCTGGCACCCGCTTAACGGGGAGGACATCCCATTGAAATCAACGGGGCCTCACTCCATGTTTGGGCTGCACAACTGGCAGTCGTCGCCATTAAAAACTCAGGCCTAGCGCTTCCGCGTGGAAAGCCAACTGGGCAGGTGGCCAACTGACCATCACAAACATTCTCTGTGATATTTTGACAACAAGCAAATGTGATTGGTTACTGATGCTGTTTAATTCCCACTGGTTCAAATCTTCTGGCTCAGCATCATCGATCACACTAGACTAAGCCCACTGAATCAATGGGGATTTGTTGACTTCACTCCTTGGTAAGCTCCATTGGTTCCAATGGGCCTACTCTAGTGGCAACTCATTTTAGCCCAGTGAAGCTGCAGTTGGGAAAAGACCCATTTGAATCCATGGAACGTGCAGGAGAGTTGACTCACCAAATTTTCATTGATTCAATAGGCCTCCTCTAGTGCAATCTTTGCACACCGTACTATCATTTTTAACTGTCCCCTGTTTTTAAATGCAATGTTAATTTAATTTTAACTTCATTTTTTATTATGCTTGTGTTATTTTATGCTATTGTCCCCGTTGTAAACCACCCTGTGTGACCATCGGTATAGAAATCAGACAGACAGACAGACAGATAGATAGACAGATAGATAGATAGACAGACAGATAGAAGAGTTAAATTGTAATAAAATTGTCACAGACCATACATTTTTCATTCCATTCCCATTTAACTCCATTTTTATGTATTGTTGCTGCTGGTTTTCTTCACATTCTCCTGTGTAAACACGTTTGCAAGCTGAGAAGTACCTTTCATGCACCCTGAGAGTTTCTAGTCTATGAAAACTCTCATGGCATTTAAAATTTTTAAAAAGCTAACAACTGTAAAAGCCTACATGTGGCTAAGAATGTCCACAACAGTTTTTTCTGGGTACGTGGGAGAAAGACAGCAAAGTGGCTTTGTGACATGTTCGCATGATTGCTTAGAGCTGCTGTACTCCAAATACAGATAGCTGTGATGATGCCCATTTGACAGCAAACAAGAAAATAAGAAGAATCACATCTCCGTGCGAAGAAAGACTATGCCCTTATGTAATGTAGGAATTTGTTCTCAATATCAGAACTGAACCGATGCTTGTGTTCTTTCAGTACAAAAATCTGTGTCTCATTCTCTACACAGTCTTAACTTCAGCAGTGTCATTCAAGGGAAGGCGGGGTCATTTTCCTTGCTGTGACTTGAACAACTTTTTGCAAACAGTTTAAAAACAGTTTGAACATTTCCTCCAAGCAAGCCCGCTTGGGCTCATGCTGTAACACATCATTACTAGTCAGAAATCCTTGACCCTCGCCCACAAACCTAGGCCAGATCGAGCAGGAGATTCAAAAATACCTTTTGGCTGCACCTGTGGTCAAGGAGATCTTAAGGGGGGGTGAACTAAAAGCCACTCCCCAAGGCAAATTTATCTAGGATATTTCAGAAGGATGGCTTAGGTGGATGATTCAGAGCAGGCAGCAAATGGAAGAAGGAAACAGCTCTTTATCCTTATGAACTGGTATTGTTTTGACTTTTCAGAACAGGAAAGCTCCAGGTAGCTGGAAATGGATTTGCCTGGGGCTGTTCCAAAGGCTCAGAAGAGTTCAGATTTACTGGCCCCTATGTTAATCGGGTGCAGGGATCCTGGGGGGTTACTCCTGAGCCTAGGGGGAGATTCCATGACCCAGGACCACACTTTTCCCCAGCATTTTAAGGAAACCAGGATATCCTTGTTCAGAGGCTTCAGTCCCATTGCAATGTGCCACACAGCACCAATGGTGCTGGCGCACTGCATTTACAGTTTCTCCTTCAAGGAGAACAAAAACGATTCATTGTCGCACAGTTATAGAATCATGTATTTATTATTTTTGTTTGTTTGTTTTATAGGCTGCCTTTCTCCCGATAAGGCGACGCAGGGCAGCTCACAGTATTAAAAAGATTAGAATTAAAAACAGAATAAGTTAAACATTAAAAAAAAAACACAATCAAACTATAAGTTAGTTAAAATACGATCAAACAATTAAAAGCAAGTAAACATGAAAAACGATCTTAATTTTAAAGAGGCGTTCAGGGACTCGGTCATGAGTGTTAAAAGCCTACCTGAAAAGGTGGGTCTTCAGTTGTTGGCGGAAGGGAAAAAGAGGGGGGCCCAGCCTGAACTCCCGAAGGAGAGCTACCAGAACCTGGGAGCTACCACAGAGAAGGCCCCGTCTTGTGTCCCCATCAATGGGGCCCAAGAGGAGGGCCTCCTCAGAGGATCTTAAATGACCAGAAGGCTCATATGGGGAGATAAGGTCCTTCACTAGCTTGGACCCAAGCTATATATAATCATAGTCAGCAAGGGGCCCTTTCTGAAATTACAAAGGAGGTGATTCTTAATCTTCCCCTTCAAAAAAGCCTTAAGGCCATAAAACTTAACATAACAAGGAATCTCATGACACATTAAAAGACTTACCAGGTGTATTTTGCCCAACCTTTCATGGAATGTAACCCCGATTTTCAGTGCTGGTGTGGAGCATCACTGTTTAGTCATCTGGTTTTGCCTTTAACATATGAACACAGCTACCCTGCATGGAAAAATCAAAAATAGGGAAGCAGGAATAGAAGGAGGCAGTGAGACTTTTATAAATAGGGTGATTCTCTGTGCCAAAGTTAAATCTCCCCACAAAGAGGAAAGGGGGAGAAACATGAGCAGGGGTACACTGGAGGATGGCATGTATATAGATCCAGGAAGAAATTAAAGCACTGTGAGCCAGTGAGGTGATGTGGTTGGAGTGTTGCTGAGCTAGAGCTCAGGAGACCTGAGTTCAAATCTCCACTGAAGTCCCACATGTTTTGAATGCATAAAGCATGGGATGGGCATTTCTTTCCAAAATCATTACAAAATTGTTAGGAGCTATCCCCCTCATGTTTTAGAGAACTCTGGGATAGTTCAGTCTTCCATGGACAATTAAGACCCATTAGATTTGCCAAAGACCTGCTCCTGCTGCAGATGAAAAGATTATTATTAATAATATTAAATATTAAAATATAAAATAATAATAATAATAAAATAATAATTCTAAGATTATTATATATCCCACAATCATAGTCCATAAACACAAATCTGCAAATTTCTAGTGGAAAGCCATCTGCAAAATACTCCATTTGAATTGCCAAACACACACACACACACACACAGAGAGAGAGACTATACTATATATATAGTCATATAGACATAGACATATATATACTGTCTATCCATCTATCCATCTATCTATCTAAAACTCTTGGGGAAAGCTTCTGATTTGCCAGCTTTTAAATTGATCCCTGTAGCTCCAACTGCAGGTAGAGCCACGAAGTGCCAAGTTGTTTGTGAGATTTCTAGCAGAAATACATTTGATGTAGGGAAACCGGGGGGGGGGGGGGGGGGGAATCAGGATGGAAGAGAAGGAATAAGAAAAACAAGACACATAGCAAATCCCAGCAGAATGGATGCCTCTGCCGGTGTGGATGTGCGTATGTGTAAGCACCCACATGCATATTTAGGGGTGCAACAGAGTGCACCAAGCTGAGATTCACCGCCACTGTCCTTTTATTAAATGAACAGCTGGAACTGCAAAGAAAGACAGCTTCCTTCGTTTACAGAATGAGGTGTTGTTAAAGGCTGCAGCCACCTACTTCACCTCCTGTGGCAGGCCGGACTTCCATTGTGTATTTTTTCGAGCTAATTTCTCTCCTCATCAAAAGACCCAGATCCCTGAAAAGGTAGTAATTTACTTGAAGCCCCTCTTCTGTGGGGTGGCCTCTGTCCTTTGTTTAGCAAACTGTTATTTCCCTCTTTCTCCCTCTGTTAGGGAGAAAAAACCTCATTTATGTCCTCTCTAATATCATTTAAAGTCCACGATATTTTAATAATTCCTCCCTTTTTCAGAATCTTAACTTGCTATGATATTTGGGGGGGTAAGCTTGGCTAACAACCCGGACTGCCTCTCACCCTGCCCAGGATATGAACTAACTTACACGGGGAGGTGAATTTCACATTGTTTGATTTAAGTTTGATTTGTGCAATTACCATTTGATGCCACTAAAACACCAAACCTTTCAGAAAGCAATGCCTTTTACTGCTAGTGTGACATTCTGGGGGGGGGGGGGGGGGGACAAAGTAGAGAAAGAAAAAATGAGGGAGACAGACTTTCAACAGCATATCCTTTTAAATTTTGAATGGATAATATGGAAGAAGTTGGGGAAGCATTGATGAAACAGGGTGCTGTGTTTCTCTTGCTTCTTGTAATCAGAAAGGAAAACAGTAATTTGGAACAATCAAGAGAAAGTGACTCAGTTGGCTGGGAGGCAATGGGAAATGAGTATGAGTGTACACATAATTTTCACCAAAAAAATAAATAATAACAGCACAGAAATGCAGACAGATACCCTCCTGTACATATAGACACGGCAAAGCTTTGCTCTCATATCAGCCAGAAATCTGATGGTTTCCCAGCAATCCTGAGCAATTTGTAACTTAAACTTATGTTATTTTTTTAAAAAAAAACTTTGAAATAAACCTTACTGTTTAGTAAATGGAGAATTGCCAGTGTACAGCATCTGAACTCAAGTTGCTCCATTTGAATTACTGACTCTCTCACTCTTTAAACACACACATAAACACACACTCTATATGTGTGTTTGTTTTTTCATTTATATTAAAAAAAAAACTTCCTGGGAAGAGTACCGGTTTGCCAACTTTTAAACTGAGCTTTGTAGCTGTGCCTGTAAAGTAAAAAAAGTTTCAAGCGGTTTGTGAGACTTTTGAAGTCCACCGATTCCACAAGGCAGATTTTGATTAGAGGCAGAACAGAAAGCCAGAAAAGGAGAATTTCAGAGGATCATTTCTGATCAGTTGGCAACCGTAATGAAGCAGAGTTTTTATTAAGACTACTTTTATTATCTGAAATGTTTGGAAGGGATAACAGAAATATTTATAAGACGAGGCCTCTCAGGGGCAAGCGAAAGCAAACAGGAGTCTAGTAACGCCCCATTTGCAGTATGAGAGATGGGGGTCCTTTTAGGGCTTCTGAAGAGCAGAGAAAGACATGCATTTTCTTTAGAAGATAAATAAATAAGTGGTGGGTGGTACATTTACCATTTCTTTTGGAAATGAAACCCTCCCCATCATCCCTGGCCATCTTATTATTATTTAAATAATAAGAACTGTTTTAAGGGAAAACCAGAAACATGTAGTTAATCTTTTCAAACTACCAAGTGCCTGCTTGGCCACTTGAGCCGAGAGCTATGCCCTGAAGTGCTAGTTTTCTAACTGCGGGGAACTTCCCCATTTGAGCACTGCATGTGCTAACTCATCCTTCAAGTGCTTGTCCTTAAGTTTCCATAATGGTGTCCTTAGACAGTTGGAGCAGGTCTTCACGAATCAGAAGGGGACCCCATGAACTACAAAGTACAAAAATCTCTAAGGAGTAAAATAAGAGGGATTAAAGGCTGATTGGAGTGCTGAAGGGAGGGAGAGAAAACCAGCAAAAAAAAAAAAGGGGGGGGAGGGGGAAATAATTCTGAAAGTAAGCATAACTGGCTGGCTGAAACAGCAGATATGAACTCCCCACCCCACAACATTTACTGGGCCTGATGTGATTACCCCCTTGCTTTAAATACAACCATCTCTCATCCCACCAGTTCTTTGAGCAGCTGCAGTGCAATTTAACAGCTCAGGTTTCTTCCATTATACTTTGCTGCTGAGCTAGAATCCAACATAGCTTACGGAACCAGTGCGTGAAGCTCAGGAAGGTGTCTGATTTGGACTACGATGCCCAAAATCCCCAGCCAGGATTGGGAATGACAATACCTCCAAAGGAATGGATTGCGATGCACAGAAACAGACATGTCAGCCTTATAGATGCCCACACCACCTTTGGCCTGGGTTTGGGTGCCGTTGCCTCGGCCGAAACTGCCCTGGGCAGAGCTCACTTTGTTTTCCGAAACACAACCTTGTAAAGTAGGCCGGTCTTACGATTTGCTTCTTTTGGGAGGTGGGAGGTGGTGAAAAGTAGCTAGCTGAAACCCTCCCACAATGTGATCCGGGCTCCTCAGAAGAAAATTTCAATGGATCGGGTGAAATCCACACTCCCGTGTGCTTAGGACTGCAGTGAGAGAATCCTACAGAAGACAGTCTGTCTCTGAGCACAGAATTCCACTTTTGAGACAGCCATTCACATCTGCCTGCTGTTCTCCTATGGGTGTGTGTACACACACACTTGCATGGATTTCTTGGTATTTAACTCTTGATCTTCTCTTGGATTGAGTGGAGGAAACCTCCACGTTCAGGAAGGGGCTACCACCCAGCCCTTAGTCCCCTAAAAAGACCCACAGCAAACATGCGGGCAAATCTCTGTTGGAGATGGAATCCGCTCTACTGTTTTGTTGGCCTTCTGTTTTATTCTCTTGGCCCTCATCAAATGAGGAGGTTCTAGATCTTTTTTTTTTTTCACATGGGCTGCCTGAAAAGTTCCCTAAGATTTGAATAAAGGGCCTAGCTCAGTGGACTGGAGCACCTGGGAGTGGAGGCAAAGGTGGGGACTTCCTTTCCCCCATTGCGTCTTGTAGGAGAAGGGCCAGCCTGTGTGGCCTTGGGCAAAGCTGCAATCCCCAGGGCTCCCAGAAGGAGGGAGCGGTCAATCACCCCTGCATACCTCATACCCAGAAAACTTCATGAACGGTTGCCATAAGTCACAATTGACTTGACCACCGGTTATTATCAAAAAGACCCAAACAAAGTCTGGATCCACCACAATGGACCAGGAAGGTCAAATGCAGAGACCCGAACTCTTGTTGTTGTTTAGTTGTTTAGTTGTGTCCGACTCTTCGTGACCCCATGGACCAGAGCATGCCAGGCCCTCCTGTCTTCCACTGCCTCCCAGAGTTGGGTCAAATTCATGTTGGTAGCTTCGATGACCCTGTCCAGCCATCTCGTCCTCTGATGTCCCCTTCTCTTCTTGCCCTCACACTTTCCCAACATCAGGGTCTTTTCCAGGGAGTCTTCTCTTCTCATGAGATGGCCAAAGTATTGGAGCCTCAGCTTCAGGATCTGTCCTTCCAGTGAGCACTCAGGGTTGATTTCCTTCAGAATGGATAGGTTTGTTCTCCTTGCAGTCCAGGGGACTCTCAAGAGTCACCTCCAGCACCACAGTTCAAAAGCATCAATTCTTCGGTGGTCAGCCTTCTTTATGGTCCAGCTCTCACTTCCATGCATCGCTACTGGAAAAACCATAGCTTTGACTATGCGGACCTTTGTCGGCAAGGTGATGTCTCTGAACTCTACATAAGGGCAAAGAACAATGTCCCAAAAGGAGCTTGAAAACTTTGACCTCAGCATTAACTACAACATCCATGCTGGCTGTTGCAGTAAAGGTACTCCAAGCCGCTTCTCCTTCTTGCACAGATGACTGGGGGAATCTGGGTATTGTAGTCCAAAATCTTAAAGTGTCTGAGCTCTGCTTCAACGAGCTGTTTCCTTAGAGAGAAAACCTGTAATCCCATATATGTTTGCTCAGAAGTAAGGGCTGCTGCACAGGTGACTGGGGGAATCTGGGTACTGTAGTCCGAAACCTTACGGTTTCTGCTTCAATGAGCTGTTTCCTTAGAAGAGAGGAAACCTGTAATCCTATACATGCTTACTCGGAAGTAAGGGCTGCTGCATTTAGTGGGGCCTACTTCGAAGTAGTCTGCCTATAATCCTTCGTACACCTTAACTGGGTAACCAAACTCCAAAGAAGAGCTTATTTACTATCTTGGAAGTCCTATCAAACACAAGGTGTTTTACTTCTGAGTAGGCACCTATAGGATCGTGGCAGAGATCATGTCTTTAAATGACAAGAGACTTGCTCCAGCATAAAGGGTGCAGACTTGCAGGGGAGTAAATTCCGTTGTATTCAGTGACACTCTTGAGGTCAGTGTATTCCTGAAAGTGGGAAGCTATCAACAGAGGCATATTGTGCTAATAAAATAAAATAAAGCAATCCCATTTTAACCATTTGAGGGTCTCTCTGTGGATCTAACCCTGGGAATTACATTTGCAAGCTACTCAAGCCCAGAATACGAATAGTGGGAGTCAGTCCCAGGGAGACTTCTAGCCGGGAGCGGGAGCCCGGGGACACTTGGCGGAAAGCCAAGGGGTGCGCGCAAGTTGCGTGTGAAGGCAGAAGCTGGACTTTTGCTTTGGAAATTTTGTTGAAAGCGGTCGTCTGGACTGGTTCCATCTGAAAGCGAAGGCGCAAGGGGAAACCGGTGGGACTTGGTCCTGAGTCGTGCAAGGGGGATATAAGTATACCGGTATACTTCCCTCCCCATTTGAAAGTTACTTCTGCCAAGCTGCGAGCCCTTCCCATGGAACTCAATGGGGTCGCCTTGTCGTGCCCTCCGGGAAGACCCGCCCGGTTTCTAGCCTCCCCGAAGAAGGAGCTCGAGGGTTTAACGACCACGCGCGCAACGGCAACGAAATCTCATCCAAGCGCAGCCCGTCCCAGCGGAGGGAGGCGGGTCTCCTCGAGTTCAAGGAAACGTCTCCTCCCGGGTTTCGCCGATGGCAGCCTCGCCTGGCAGGAGAACGGCAGCGGGCGCTCGCTCCGCGCCCGGGAGGTCACGGTTCCCAACCGGGCAGCGGCGAGCACTATTTTTTTGCCTGCATTTCTCTGCCATTTGAAATCTTCTTGGCTGGGGAAAAAACACACACCCAGTAAATGTGTGTGTGATGTTATACAGACAGTTTGTGTGTGTGTGTGTGTGTGTGTGTGTACACAAACTTTTTTCCAGCCAAGAAGATTAAAAATGACAAACTCTCCCCAATAACTGTGAAACAAACTCTGTGTGTGTGTAGTTCGTGTGTATAGATAGATATCGTTTGTGTCTATAGCTGTGTGTATAGTGTGTATGTATACACACACTCACATATATATACATATAGCCGCCCAGAGTGGTAGAATATGCCAGATGGGCGGGATATAAATCAAATAAATAAATAAATATGTGTTTTTAAGAGCCAATTAAAAACTTGGCTCTTTAGGCAGGCCTTCCCTCCTGTCAACACTTGACTTTATTTTTATTATAATTTTCTGTTTCCCCATCTTGAGCATTACTAAGCATTACCAATCACTATTGTTTTGAATTGTTTTTAACTGTTTTTAACTGTTTTAGATTACAATGTTTAATGGAACCCGCCCGGAGTAGACTCTGTCTAAAAGGGCGGGATAGAAATCTAATAAATAAATAAAATAAATAAATACATTCATACGTGTGTGTGTGTGTGTGTGTGAGTGAGTGAATGAGTTTGCTTTTGCTGGGCTTCCTTAGGGGATCTGTCCGAGAGCGCCCGGCAGCGTGAATGGTCGAGGTGGGTGGTTTGAAGGAGGAAAGACAGACTGCGAAGCGTGAAACGTGGCCTTTATTTTCTATTTCCACCCCCCCTCTTACTCCCCCCCCCCGTTTGCTTTGGAACGGCCTCTCCCCGACACGTACACGCGTTTCCCTCCGTTCCTCGGCGAACTTTCATAGCCAAGCCGAAGTCTGTTCTATGCGCGCAGCTCTGCCCGGCTGGTGTTGCTGTCCTGCGCAGCCAAGTCTCCCTCGACTCATGGCCACCCTATGAGTGAACCACCTCCAGCATTTCCTGTCCTCAACTGCCCTACTCAGATCTTGCAAACCCGTGGGTTCCTTTAGGGGATCATTCCATCTCGTGTCTGGTCTTCCTCTTCTCCTGCTGTCTTCCACCGTTCCCAGCCTTCTTGTCTTCTCTGGAGAATCTTGTGCTCTTATCGCACTAAAAGTAACGAAGGCAATGGCTTCCTGGCCATGTGCAGAGTGCTGCCGCTGAGTGAGCCGGGTCTCATATCTTCCTGTGAAACTGTAAAGGGCACCTATTCTTAATCAGATTCGACCTAGTTACAAAACTGATTTTGTTCTCCAGTAAGGGTGAAGAAGAAGGTCGTTTTCAGGAGAGATCTAGAGAATTTATGGGTTTTCCCCCCCTCTCTGTCCAAGGACGTTTAGACTTTGGTGTTGTTCTTTAAATGTGAGAAATTGCACACATATATGATCATACGCCTCCCATATAGATCTTTATATAGCCGGATAAACCAACAAGAGGAGGATGGGAAGAACTTCTAAGAAGGCTGAGGAAGAGACACTGCCTGTAAGAAATCAAACAGCGCTTGGTCGCTCTCCCCCTGCCTGAAAAGTAAGGGTTGTGGATCGGGACCTTTTGCGCCCTGCGCTTAGGTAACCCTGCCCCAATAGACGGTCCTGTCCTGCAGTTTCATTGTGGGTGCCCTGCCGTTCAAACGCTGGCTTGACGCGCTTGCCCTCCCTCTTCATTTCTTTTTTTCCTTTTCTTTCTTTTTTTGCAAAGGAAGAGACTCCAGCGGTGGAAACATCAGCCTGCCAGACCGAAATGCAACGGGTGAAGCTTTTTCCCCCCACCCTCTTCACTGCGTCGCGGTGCCAGGAAAACGGGACCCGCGTGATTGATGCTTGTTAAGGGCCCTTCGTCTTTTTGCATTGTTACTCCTCGATCTTATGAGGCATCAAATGGTTGGTTAATGAATCCGGAACAACTCCGTTAGCGCGCACGTCTGCTGCAACCCAATTTTGCCCTTTTAGCTGCACGGAAAGCTCACGGTCTCAAAAGAGTCGTATTCCTTCATAAATATGCAGAGGGCTGGTGTTTACTATTCACTGTTCTTTTGACGTTAAGTGCTATTGACTTCAATGGGGGGAGTGGGGCTCGCTTCCCTTTAAATGGGGTAGAATTGACGCTTAGCCCAGCAAATCTGCAAACGTCTACTCAGGGGTAAAAATGCAGCTTTCGGCGTCCTATCTGACAGTGAACCGATTGAAAGAGCACGGGGCCGACTTCTGAGTAAACTCCTCTAGAATGGCCTTGAACCTACGGAACAAGAAAAATCGCCCCGCGACAGCTTTCCGGGCGGGGGGGGGGAAGCCCGCCCGGGAATGACTTCTCCCGAGTAAATGATTTTGGGGAGCGCTGTCTATATAAAGTTGACCGTGGAACGTGGGCCATTCCTGGCCTAAAACTCTTGGAATGGCCCACCCCTGCAGCATACGGACAAAAAAGGGGGCGGGGACTCATCCTTGCTCGGGTTGAGTCTGTTGAGAGGCTTGTGACACAGCTTGGCTCTGGCCCCGAGGAGCTTACAGAATCAATGCCGAAACTGGAAACGGCAACACGGAAAGCTGGAAGACTTTCAGACGTTTCCTTCCCCCTGGATATAATCCTCATGCGTGTTTGCTCTCATTTTGTCTTCATTCCAGCAGCCTGGCTCCGAGAAGCGTTTAACTGCTTTACCGTCCACCTTCGAAATCTATTTCTTTCTCAGATATATCCAACCCGTTTACACACGAGTCCCTCTGCCAGCGGCACCATTCACACGTTCGTGTCTTCCTTTGCTACCTTGTTCCGCGTCTCCGATTTGCCAGTCGCCTCCTGACGCGTTGGCTGTCTGTGCTAGCTATTGCTATTTCTCCCAGAGTTTTTTAAAAGTCGCTGCTTGGAACGACATGTTCCAGAATCCGCAGCCGGTAGGGTTGTGCCCCCCCCCCCCTGCAGATTCTGGAGAATCGTGGTGCTTTAAAAGCAACGTTTCCAAAAAACGGTAGTTCTCTCCACGTTCTTCCGACAAAGTGCAAGGCCGGCCCTTCTACGAGGCAGAGCAGACCAACGGCCTCAGGCCACGGATTTTGAGTTTCAGAGCAGGCCGCAAAGGGTTAACTCATTAATTTGTCACAATCCTTCTTATTTTACTACAGGGGGACTCGGGATTTTTGGCCTTCGGAGTCCGAAGCTCTTGATTCGTTTCGCGTGTCTTGGGGGGTGTCAGTGAGTTAGTTAGTTAAAATATTTTTACCCTCATTAAAAGAACAACGTTGAAAAGCTGCAAACGAGAAGCATAAAAGTATTTTAAAAGAATTAAACAAGCATTATATTTAAAAGGGTAAATAAAGTCAATACTAAAAACACATTTCATTTAAAAGCAACAGGCCTCAGGCAGCGAAATGTCTTGGGTCGGCCTGGCTTGAGCACCCCCGTCTCCCCGGGTTCCCCCCCCCGCGCCTCCAGCGAGATCCTGACGAATCTACAAAGGGAAATCGACGAGTACCCGTCCTGCTGTGAAAAGCTAGGATGGCTGGTGATGAATTGAAGCATCGTCAGCATCATCCCACCCGCTCTCACTACAGGGATCCCGTCCTTCTTTTGTTGACTCCTGGATGGGAGAAGGGGAGTTTCACACCTCCTCAGCCCAACTCAGGGCTGGTGAGCCCCACCAAGAGGAATGGGATTCATCCATCTCTCTCTCTCCTATGCCTTCTGCTTGGCCGACCTCTGAGGATTGTTGTAAAGCGCCAAAGAGGGCAGAACCGTACAAAGAAAGCGCAGGAGGCCGTCCAGGGAAGCTTGTGAAGTCCAATGAAACGTGGAAGCCTCAGGGGCCGCAAATCGCGCTCGCCTTTGAAGGTACTCGTTAAAGAATAAGGAACTAATCAGATCCGCAGATGCGCAAAAACGAGGCTGGAGGCGGAGAACGTTTTGCGCAAACTGCGCCGCCGCGGCTGATTTCCCAACCAGCCTGCCTAGATTTGCCGCAGGATCCGCTCAAGGCAGGGCTGCCGTTGGCTCTACTCTAGCCGGGGGGGGGGGGGGAGGACTACTCGGAAGTAAACGCCTCCGCGCCGTCAGGCGCTTCACAAAGGAGGAGGGGGGCGTTTGCCAGAGGCACCGCCGACGGCCATCTGCGTGCCCCCCCCCCCAAGCCTGCCAGGGCTTTTCCTCTCCGCCTCTCATTCAAGGGGCCTCGCAGGTGTGTGGGGGAGGGGGAGGAGAAGAGCAGAGGGGGGGGCTCTTGATTGACAGCCCCCGCCAGCCAGGCCTGCCAGCGGCGCCTCTCCGGCCCCCCCCCCCCCAAACAAAAGTTCCCATTCACTCCCGGCCAGCTCTACTAGGAGGTTGCCATGCGAACGGATTTTCCCCCTTTGCAAAAACATAAAAGGGGGGGGTTCGGCCTCCCCATTTCCCCCTCCCCAGGCAATCCGGGGGTGGCGGGGGGGGGGAGAGGAGGAGAAGGAGGGAAAAGAGAAGAAACATTTAGGAAAAAGCCCTCGGTAGTCAGAAGGTGGGGCGGGGCGGCAGGAAACTTTGGCTTACTTTTCCGCGGACCCCTCCCACCTCCCAACCCCTCTGTTGCTTCCAGAATTAAAGAGAGAGAGAGAGAGAGAGAGAGAGAGACCGACCGATGGACCTTGCCTGGGTTTCACCGAAGCTTGTTTATCCCCAGGGGAAAAGAAAGGAGACGCTTTTTCTCAGGGGTTTTTTTTTCCGCCAAAGACGGGAGGAACATTCAAAGTGTGTGTTATCCTCACCCACGTCCCTGCCCGTTCTCACGAGCGCTCTCCTCACGGGTTGCCTGCGTTTTCTGCAACCCGGCGCTGCTTTTTGTACAAACATTTAACAACAACTCCTCCAACAATAATAATAATCGGCTAAAACTTGTATCTGCTATATAATACCAGTCCGTGTTTTTATAATTTTGATTGACGGTGTCTGATATTTTTGACTAATAAGTTACAATCCTCATTTAAAAGAATGAGGCCCAACATACTTCCCTACAGAACCCTCCTGGGGCCAGCTCAGCGTAATTTAGACCAATTCACTCGCACTGAGGTTGCCAACTTTTTTTCCAGATAGGGCTCCTCTGCCAGTGGAGCGGGTTGATTCAAGGGGAAATCTTTTGGGGAGCACAGAGCTGAATCAAGAGGCCTATTTTCCTTTCTCCCTGCAGCGCATCGACTCCTAAAGCGGACAGGAAGAAAAAATAATAATATTTAACTGAAAGCTTCCTAAGGAACAAATCTTATCCCAGGAACGCAGTTCGTTATTTTCGAGAGTAAAGCTCGTTGCTTCTCTCCTCTTCCCCGTGTAAACGAGTGCCTTAGGGAGCTCGAAGTGAGGGGCTGAATTCGGAATAGATGGAGATCCGGACAGAAAGTTTTCTAAGGGAGGTTTGGAGTCCAGGCCTTAAAAAGTAACTTGAAGGGGAAATAATCTCTTCTTAAGTAACTGAACGATTGTCGCAGGTCGAAATTTACTGGGTCTCGTATCTGGGAAACGAGGCAGTCAGGATGTTAAAAAAAAATGAGGAACAGGTATTTGTAAATCAACTAAACTTTTTGGTTTAGTAGTTTTTTAAAAAAAACCCTCAATTAATTAACTGAAACCCTGTCTGCTCTCTTGGAGCATCGTAGAAAAAGTTGACCAATCCCAGTCAAACAGACTGAATAGGCTATAAAAAAACTTCACAGGTTTCACTTCCAAGTAAAACATTTTTTAAAGAAAAACCATAAAAATCAAGCTTTCCACAAGGAAAACACGTCCTTTCATGTTTGTTAATCCTGAAGATGATGGGACGTGTTTTCCTTGTCGAAAGCTTGATTTTTATGGTTTTTCTTACAAAATGTTTACTTGGAAGCGAAACTTGTGAAGTTTTTTGAGCCCATTCAGGCTGTTTGACTGGGGTTGGTCATTTTTTTCCCCCCAATTAAATAACTTGTTTGCGTTTGGTTTAAAACGACCCCACAGACAACGGAATAGGGAATCCCTTAAGCCTTAAGGCACAAATTCGGCCTCACACCCGAAAAGCGCCCTGGGGGGGGGGTGGTTGGGGGTGAAGGAAGGAGGCACCCCTAAAAGTTGCAACTTTAGAAAGAGGGGTGGGCCAGAGCCCCTGAGAAGCCGGCCAATTACCCTGCGTCAGGGGCCGGTCGGGGCTGGCGCTCTGATTGGCCGCCGGCTCCTCATTTATAGGCCGTCAATCAAATGGCCCGGGGAGAAAGGCTGAGCCGCGGATGCAGGAGCCAGCCGTCGGAAGAGCGCGCCGGCTGGTCCTTGGGTCGCCTCGCCTCGCCTTTGCGCTCCGGGACAAGCAAGCAGAGGCGGCCGCCGGCTTCTCCTCGCCTCTTTGAGCCCCTCGGTTGGCTTCCTCCCTCCCGGTCGCCCGTCGGTTCCAGCCGGAGCGGCCCCCGCCTCGTCTCGCCGCCACGCTGGCGCATCTCCTGCCGTCGCCGGCCATGTACAGCATGCTGGAGGGCGAGCTGAAGCCCGGAGGCGGCGGCAACGTGGGCAACGGAGGCCCCGGCAGTAACGGGGTGAAAGGAGTCGGTGGTGGGGGCGGCGGCGGAGGAGGGGGCGGCGGCGGCGGTGGCGGTGGTGCTGGAGGAGCCGGTGGGGGCGGCGGCGCAGCCGGTGGCAACGGAGCGACGGATCAGGACCGCGTGAAGCGCCCCATGAACGCCTTCATGGTGTGGTCGCGGGGCCAGCGGCGCAAGATGGCCCAGGAGAACCCCAAGATGCACAACTCGGAGATCTCCAAGCGCCTGGGCGCCGACTGGAAGCTGCTGAGCGACGCGGAGAAGCGGCCCTTCATCGACGAGGCCAAGCGGCTGCGCGCCGTCCACATGAAGGAATATCCGGATTATAAATACCGGCCCCGTCGGAAGACGAAGACGCTGCTCAAGAAGGACAAGTACGCCCTGCCGGGCAACCTGTTGGCCTCGGCCGGGGGCGGCGGCGGGGGCGGCGGGGGCGGCGGCGTGGGCAGCCCCGTCGGGGTCGGGCAGCGGCTGGACTCCTACGCCCACATGAACGGCTGGCCCAACGGCGCCTACGCCTCGCTGATGCCCGAGCAGCTGGGCTACAGCCAGCACCCGGCCATGGGCAACGCCGGGCAGCTGCAGCCCATGGCCCGCTACGACGTGAGCGGCCTCCAGTACAGCCCCATCATGTCCAGCGCTCAGCCCTACATGAGCGCCGCCGCCACCACCTACAGCATGGCGGCCGCCGCCGCCGCTTACGGCCAGCAGCCGTCGGGCCACGCGCTGGGCCTGGGGACCATGGGCTCGGTGGTGAAATCCGAGCCCAGCTCGCCGCCGCCGGCCATCGCCTCGCACTCCCAGCGGGCCTGCTTGGGCGACTTGAGAGACATGATCAGCATGTACCTGCCGCCCGGGGGGGACGCGGCCGACCCGTCGACGCTGCAAGGCACCCGCCTACACAGCGTTCATCAGCACTATCCGAGCGCCGGGACTGCCGTCAATGGCACCGTACCGCTGACTCACATCTAGCCGTGGACTTGGAGGGAGGGTGGGTGGCTGGGGGGTGGGGGGGGGGTTGGGAAAGGCTTATTCGGATCTCTCCTGGGACACCCCCCCCACGCCGCCTTCAAAAAGATCCCTCAGCCTCCTACGCCCCTTCTATTTGGACCGCCGGGGGGTGGCAGAGGGGGAAAGCGCCCGCTGATCCGCACCTAGACAGCCTCCTCTTTTCAGGATTGCACCCCCTCTAAGATCCAGGCCGTTACCCCAACTTTCCCCGGGTCAATTTCCCAGCAAGAGAAGTTCAGTTAATTTTTTTTGGGGGGGGGAAAAGGAGTGGTCGAGGCGAAGCGGGGTAAACCAGATTTTTCCAACTAATTCTGGTTTAAAAAAATAACCAACCCTCCCATCCTCTCCCTCCTCCCTTTTTAAAAGAAACAATTGCGTAAAAAGTGGAATTGCTTGTCTGGATAGAGCACAATTTCTTGCTAACGTTTGTGAGCGCCGCTGCAAGACATTCCCCCCCCCCCCCCCAGCACTCCAGAGACCTATAACAGGTTTTCGGATAAGTTTTAGAAAAGGTGAAGGGTGTTTCGTATGCTTGAAGATGGTGGGGCGTCCTTTTTTCCTTTTACGAAAGAAATCCGAAAGAGGAAGAACTGGAGCAGCCGGCCTCACTCTTACATGTTTACATTTTGTTTTAATTGTCGGGGATGGGCTGGTTTTATTCCCCCCCCCCCTCCCGTTCCCTTCTCCTTCCTCTCCGTTCCGTCTGTCTGGAATCCTGTTATTATTATTTTTATTTTTTAAAAGAAAAAAAATTCCTCCCTTTTTTTAAAAAAACAATCAAAACTTTTAAAGTCGGCGTCAAGACACACACACACCCCGCTCCATCCCCGCCTCCCGTTTCCTCGGGAGGAAGGAAGGGCCCGATCCCATTCGGAAGGCGAGCGGGCGATGGACTTTCCTGGGTTTTTTAAAAGGCCTGACTGGAGACAGGATGCTACCATCCAAAGAGCGGGCTGACCTCGGAGTCAATTGGCTTCCCGGCCTCGTTTCGGGAGCCGTTGGGTAAGGCGCGGATGAGCAGGGCGTGTGAGCCGGGAGTGGATTCGAATCCACCCAACTCCGTTCAAACTCCTGTGGCTTTTTAAAATATATATTTGGGTTTGAGGGAAGAGATCAGGGAGCCAGAAACAGGAAGGTGTAGGGAACTGTTTTATCGTTATTTTTTGTCTATTCCGGGGTGTTGTAAAGTTTTGTACATTTTTCTTGCTCTTCCCCCGCCCCCCACTCGCCCCCTCCCCCCGTTTTGTGGATTTGATCGTGGGATAAAGTTTGGGGAACATCTCCGCACCCTCCCACGCCACGAAACAGGTCGTGTCTTAGGTTATTTTTGTTGTGATGATTGTTGCTGCGTTTCGCATCTCTTTGAAGAGAACTACTTTTTCTCTCTCTCCTTCCCGGGGTTTCTTTTCCTCCTCTCCCCGCAAGAAAGAACTTTAAAAGAGAACAATAAATTTTATAACAGGAGCCTCGGCTGTGTGTCTGGCGTTTCTTTGGGACTATGGGGAGGGGGGGAGGTTGTTTTCCGTCGGACGGCGCCCCTTGCTCTCCTGGGCGCTACTCTAGAGTAAGCGGCTCTGGATGCCAGGTGGCTTGGGAGGAAAGGGCAAGGCAGAGCGATGCTGAGCGCGGCCCCCGATCCGGTTGTTTCACCTCCTCGTGATGCTAAATTAAATCCAGAGGGAAATCAGGAAGCTTAAAAAAAATTCCGGCTCTCTACTGTGGAACCTGCTTGCGTAAAACGCGCCGAGGATCGGGGTGAGGGATATTAGCCGGATCCTATGCGTGTTCGCTCTTCTTTTTTTTCCCCAGGGGCGCAGAGAAGTAAAGCCCCTCTGTAAAGTCGCTTCATTATATGGCCAGGTGCTGGGGAAGATTTCCTGGCAATCAACTAAAAAATAAATGGCTTTCGGGTCCCCATAGCAAAGGCTGCGCTCTTGAACCCATTCATACTTTCATTGGGGATAATGGGGGGGGGGGGGGAACTCCTCAACTCCGGAGTTGCCAGAAAACGCCCGCTGGAATTGGGGTCCCGCTTTGTCCTTTGAAACGCTGTATTTATTTAGAGGGGGGTCATTGTCGGGACGCCTCGGAGCTTGCTTGCCGGATTGAACTTTTATGGGACTGGTTTCTGGGGGAATTGTCGGGGAGGGGGGCGGCCTTTATTTTTATTTATTTATTTATCTATTTATTTATGTTGGCGTGTGTGCGGGGGAGGGAAGTCTTATCTTCCTCTTCTGAAAAAGCCGCGCGCGCCCGGGAGGCGATTTAGCTGCCAGCCCAAACCCTGCTACTCAGAAGTAAGCGCCCCCACCCACGGCCGATGGGACTTGATCCAGGTAAGTGAGTCTAGGGGTGGCGGCGCCTCCGTCCAAGGAGGGAGGAAGAACCTTGCTTTCTTGTAAACCTGCGTGGATCGGTGTGCTTTTTGGCTGTTTTCTTTTTTAATCGCTCCTTGCGGAATTTACGATGTACTTTTTTCCTTCTTTTTAAAAACTTTATTTACATTTTTTCCCCCGTACTGCTTTAGGGGCTAACAAAGGACTGACACGCACTCCCTTCCATCTTTTCTTTTAAACTAGTAGGTCTCCGGTGGAGTCATTAGTTCTGCGTTTGAGTCCTTCCCTTGGGATCCTTACGCGTATTTCACGTCGAAGGGTCTCTCCGTTCTTTTGAAACTGGGGCGAATTCGGAGCCACTCCGCTTAGGAATCCGCAGGGAAGATGCGCCAAGACTTACTCCAAATAAAAAGGCTTAGTCGTTTCTGCATCATTTTCCTTCAAGAGATGGACACGGCGTTACACACACACACACACACACACACACACCGCGCCCCGGGAAATTTCCACCTGGGATTTAGACGGCTTAACATCCAGAGTGAGTCTCAATTTCCCGGACGAAGAGAGCGGATTCTGGTTTGACCGACCCGGTTCTTCTTCCTCGGCTGTAAGGCATCGGGGTTTTCATTCCGACAGTGTCTATTCCAACTTAAGCAGGTTTTTTTTAAAAAAAAAATTTAAAAAATGGGGGAGAGTAAAGGCTGCGATCCGCGGCACGCGACTCGGGAGTAAACGTACTTGCTCTGAATAGGTCTGACTTCGGATTCGAAGAGCAGTAACTGAACTTGCAAATTGAATTAAATGGACCTTGCTCCTTAGGTTTAGAAGATTACGAAGTTTTAGGGAGATTTGCTCTCGAGAAAGCGTGCTTTGGAGTCGCAGCTTTGCAATTTCGGGGTTCTGGGGGGGGCAGGCGGAAGCCAAGGACTTCCCAGAAGCTAGCGGGAGAAGAAGTCTGAAGTTATTCTGGGGACACCTTCCCTCGTCCCAATATATATATATATACATTCTCTTTTACCACTTGTTGCTTTCTTTCTGTTATAAACCTCCCAGAGTGGTCCTAGCAGCCGGATAGGAGGTAGACAAAGTCAAATAAGTAAATAAATAAATTGTTGCTTTCTGGAAACAGCAGTATTTCTCCAGGAAAAGCTGTTTCTTGAGGTTCCCCCCCCCCCTTTTCTTTTCTTTTTTTTTAAATTCTCTGAAACGTTACCCTTAACTCGAGAAGTAACTCGAGATCCGAGCTTGTTCGGGGGCGGAAAAACCGTGTCTTGCGCTGAAATATTTACAAATGCGTGGATCCGGTTGGTAAAACCTTAATTAGACGCTATTAAAAATGAATTGGGTACAGAACTCCAAGGAAGGCTGAATAATTGAATGGTTTGAAACCTTCCGATTTCCTTTAATTCTGCTCAGTTCTAGATACCTTTTTTCCCCCCTTCTTTAAACTTTGGAAGTTACTTGGCCGAATGCCCAAATCAGCTCTGTTGTTGGTACAATTTAAAACTACCGTTTGCCTTCTAATAGCGCTCAATTTTGCTTTTATATTATGCAATTATTCTTTTTATAGGACATCATCTATGAACTGGTTGATTTGATTTTTTTGGAAAAGGTGGGGGGGGAGTGTAAGTTCCTGCCCCCAACAGGGTTACAATCAAAATTAGTCAGAGCGGAGGGAAAAAGAATACTGACATCATGAGTTTTAATTTTGTTTCACTCAATTTTCAGTCTGAGTGGAGTCACCTGCTCATTTGGACGGTGTGTGCATCTCTAAATTTCAGTTTTCGGTAACTTTCCTTATAATGAATGACTACATAAATAAAGCAGGACATGGTTTCTCCCAGATTCTATTCTCCCCCCCCCCCCAAAAAAAAGAAAAAGAAAACCTGTCTCCTTTTTAAAACTGGAGCAAGGGGAACTTATGAAGGGTGAGTCAGAGAACAAAATCTTAGATGGGTCTACTTGGAAGTCAGTTTCACCACGGTTGGTACCATTTATTTTCCCAGCAAGTGTTTCAAACAGGGTTCTCAAATGACTTTTAAGTTGAGAAATCTGTGCAAGATGAATGCTGACTTCTGCCACTGAGTCCAAAAAGACAGACTTCTAAGTGTATGGATGGAGATCTCTTCCAGGCCATGGAGCTGATTTTGGGGGTATGTATGATGGAGGTTACACTTCTAAATCTAGGGAGCAAAGGCCATTTGATTCAGTGGAACTTACTTAGGAGTAAGCCCTGTGAGATAGGCATTTATTTTTATAGACTTTTGTCCTGAAGGCAAACAAATTTGATGTGGTGTCAATTTCCATTATTGCATACTTTTCATCAGAGGCAAACTGAACACCAGAGATAAATTGTTGGATTTGAGGCTCAGGCTGATTTTGCTGCAACAGAGGCTCTTCGAAAGGAAAAAAAAGTCATTTCTCTCCCTCCACGGCTGCTTGAAAGCAAACCCCATGGACTTCAATGGGGCTGACTCCCAGGAGGAGAATTGCATTCTTGGTTACCTTCAAGAAGAACTACCGGGGCCACCTTTTGTCATTGGACCAGCCTTACTGTGTATGGCTCCCCACCATCACCACAATTACAAAGAGTAATTGGGTGGGGGAGGCACTTAGTCCTTTTGAATCCCTCCCCTCTTTTTCTCCAGAGTAAAAGTGAAACAATAAGAGACAGAGTGATGGAATGGGGTGAAGGATTAGGACTCAGAAGATCAGGGTTCAAATCCTCCCATGACTATGGAAACTCACTGGGGAGGCAGTAAGTTAAAAAAAAAACCAACTCCTTAAATATCTTACATACCCTGAAAACCTTCTTAAAATCGCCTATGCTGGATGGGGCTTAAGGACACTTAAATGTAGCAAAAGGGAAGAAGAGTGAGAATTTTAGCCACTTGCAAGTAACTCTCATCTCCTTGCCTTTCTTATTATTCCATGAGGCATAGTTTGAAAAGTTTACCCCAAACCTACACCTCTTGGAACTGGACTTGCCTGTCAAGAAACTTTGCAGATGGTCACAACCTTTACCTCCAGGATCTATGGGAAATTTGCAAAAACCTGGCTCCTCTTAAGGATTATTTGGCTCAATCGTCCGCTTGCAAATCAATCAATCTGTCTTGTTTAGACTATTCAGCTAGAAATCACAAAAGGAACTTCTGTTTCCACTTCATTGGAATAAGTTTAGACAAGTTTTAGGAAGACAAATGCCTCTGACTTTAAACAGTAAGGGATATGCTGTCATATCCTGGGCCCATCATGAGAAGGCAGGATTCTCTAGAAAAGACAATAATGCTGGGAAAAGTTGAAGGCAGCAGGAAAAGAGGAATACGTGATTGATTGACCCCCTAAAGGGAAGCACAGGCTTGGGTTTGCAAGAGCTGAGCAGGGCATCTGATGATAGGATATGATGGAGATTGCTCATTCATAGGGTCGCCATAAGTTGAAGGTAACTTGACGACACATAGCATTATGTGGATGTATATCTGAATTTGTCATAAGTTACTCTTTGGACTCTAGGTCCCAGAATCCCCATCATGGGCTATAGGCTTCAGAATTCTTCTTTACTAGGAGCTGTAGACCAAAAAAGGAACTTTCATAGCTGATCATCTTGGCTTAAGAGGCTGTCCTTCCCAACCCACTCATTACTTTACTCAGCCTGTTTCCCTGCAGAGGTGTGGGACTACAAGTCCCGTCATCCCCATCCATCAGCAGGGTGCTATTGTAGTCCAACTACTGGGCAACAGGCGGAAGAAAGCCAACTAAATAAACACTTTAAAACAAGGCACCCTTATACTGAAAAATCCATACTTCTTAATATCAGTAGGAAATTTTTTCTAGGCTCATGGAGGCTGTTGCTTTATATTTTTGGGATAACAAAAAAAATAGTTGGGGTCTTCACAAAAAGAAGAGTCAAATTTAACTGCATATATTTCACCTCTGTTTTGGAAAAGCAAACACATTTTAGGTAGGAAGAGGAACGGGCAGCCCTGGTCCATGTTGCAGTTATTATGTGCCATCAAGTCACCTCCGACTTATGGGGAAGCTATGAATGACAGATCTCCACAATGTCCTGTCATCAACGGCCCCTGCTCAGCTCTTGCAAGCTGAAGCCTGTGGCTTCCTTTAGGGAGTCAGTCCATCTTGTATTTGGTCTTCCTCTTTTCCTGCTGTCTTCCACCTTTCCCAGCATTATTGCCTTTTCCCGAGAATCCTCTTGCCTTCTCAGGATGTGCCCAAAGTAGGACAGCCTTGGCGTCATCATTTTTGCTTCGAGAGATAGTTCAGGCTTGATTTGATCTAGGACCCACCTGTTCGTCTTTCTGCCAGTTCAGTGTATCTGCAAAGCTCTCCTCCAGCACCACATTTCAAACAGATCAATTTTTTTCCTCTTCACTTTCTTTACTGTCTGGCCACAACATAAGGGTGTGGATACTCTCCAGTGACACCTCCTTACACTTAATTATTTTTATTTTTTTTCTAATTCCTTCATTGATGCCCTTCCAAGTCTCAGTCAGACTTCTAGATGTGGAGAAAGGAGAAAAATAGCCTTATAAGCAAAGAAATGAATTTCTTTTCTGCTTTGTGCAAAAAGTTGGCAAGTTCATCCAAAGCCACTAACAGTCTTAAAAATTTTTTTTAAAAAAAATTCATATAGTGGCTCTAAAGTTCATAATACTTTGTACAGCAGCTTACTCACAGCCAGGTCTCTGCCTCCTGGGAACTTACAATCATAAATCCTAAAAATGAGTATGATAGTTAGCACCAGAAGAACTGACAGGCATGTCCTGCATGTGATGCAATCTTTTTGATATCTTTAAAGGATGGTCATTTACAAACTGAGTATGGGATTTGTGGGGTGGCTATTCGAGAGAATGGGTTTTAAAAATTATTTATTTAGCTCCATGATGGGATGTACTAGCAAACATCTAAACAGCATAACTTTCCCTATCCCCACCCTCTGGGACTTAGTAGCAAGCAACTAATAAAATCCTATCTGCATTTACTATTGGAAAGATAAGGCTGGCCAAAACTATTCAAAGGTCGTTATTGCTAATTTTAAAGCACCATCCATTTGCACTGGTTATTTCTCCTTCTCTTTTGTCTGATGAAGTGGACTTGTCCAGGAAAGCTCACATCAGAACAAACAGAAGTCTTTTTTAACTTGCACTTTAAACTAACTTTTTTAACTTTCTAAACTTTCATCGCTGGAGGTTTTCAAGAAAAGATTGGACAGCCATCTGTCCGGGATGGTATGAGGCCCGGGACGGTATGAGGTCTCCTGCCTTGGGCAGGGGGTTGGACTAGAAGACCTCCAGGTCCCTTCCAACCCTACAGCGATTCTATGATTTTGTTTCCACCTATAATCCATGTGCATGGTGTTTTAGAGAGGACAGGTCCCTGCTGGAAGGGGCTGATCATCTCAAATGGGTTCTGAGAGGAACCTGTGGACCAAACATGGGCGTTGTCCCATAGCCTGGCTACCTGCAGTGTGGCACAGTGGTTTGATTGTGGAATTGGCTCCTCGCAAAGCCATGAAGCCTACCAGTTGGCTGTGTGGGCCTGGCACTCTTTCTCTGGCTGGCCTCCCTCACACGGTGATTGTGAAGAACTGAGTGGGGAGGAAGAGCACGCTACATACATTGGCTTGAACTCCCTGCAGGAAGAACTAGGGCATAAATGCAATGGGTGGCCTTCTAGGATGACTTGACACCGGAAGAGGGCTGTTTATGCCAGCAACTTCGCAAGTACATCCTGCCAGTATTACTGGACCTCCTTGGTGCCATCATGGGAGGTTGGTCAAGGGTCTAGATCTGAACCCACAGGACTTTCCCAAGGGAAAACCTTCCCCATTGTAGATCTAACATTTGACAAAGGAGGAGTGGGGCAAAGGGAGAGAGGCAGAGGGAAGTATTAGAGGGATAGATAATATAGTTATACTTTATTGATCTGTTATGTTTTCCATCTCATGTCTCATCCAATGAACCCAGGACCAGGTATGGGGCCCTCCTTCTCACCACCGTATCCCCACCTCAGACCAAAGAGGCAAATCAAGCTGAAAAACAAGTCATCTGATGAGTTTCATGGCTTGTGGCTAAAGAGTCTGGAAGCTGAATCACCCACATCTGGGTCACTCTACACTCTAACTGGGTCACTCTAACCACTACAGCCATCATATCTTTCTAGTGTTCCCCGAGCCAGTGCCCCCTAGACTGCCATAATCCAACAGAGAGGGGTGGAGTGGCTGCAGAGACCATCTAGTCCCACCCCTCTGATCACAACAGGAATTCCCAACTAAAGTATGCCCATAAAATAGCAGTTCAGTCCTTTGATTGTGGATTTCTGGTGAAACCAGACATATCCTTCTAGATTGTTGGTTCCATTGTCTACTTTTCAGAAACACACTTATTAAAAAAGTTGTCCTTTGTCTCCTTATATATATATAAGGATCTCTCTCTCTCTCTCTCTCTCTCTCTCTCTCTCTCTCTCTCTCTCTCTCTCTCCCCCTATGAGGTTTAAAATTACAGTGGTTTAGGTTTCTGGCTATGGGGCCAGAGGTTGGGAGTTCAATTCCTCACTGTGGGAGAAGAGCCAGCCTGGGTGGCCTTGGGCAAGCTGAACCGTCCCAGGACAGTCCCAGAAGAAGGGAATAGTCAACCTGTGTACTCTCTACCTAAGAAACCCTGGAAAGAATCACTGTAAGTCGGAATTGACTTGACAGCACATGATTATTACAAAAGCTTTAAAGCTCTCGCACAAATTATAATTGCCACTGGCCCACAGTATATACCGTTTGACTTTTATTTTGCTGGACCACCCTTGGCCTTCCTCTGATGCATCTGAAAACTTTTCTGATCATTAGGCCTGGCAGCTGACTTTCCACCGAGGGGAAGATGCCATATGCTGCCCTTCTTCCGAGGAGCTTAGGTGCCCGGCGCTCCTCCTTTCCACCTTTCCTCTGATGACAACCGTGCAAGGTAGGCCAAACTTGAAGGTACATGAAAAGAACACAGGTATTAGAAGAACCCAAAGCCAAATGCATGACCTCTATGCCCCAACTCACTGGCTGTAATCATGTGATGTTGAGTCAATTCTGACTTATGGTGATTCTTTCCAAGGTTTTCTAGGTAAAGTGGTTTACTATTCCCTTTTTCGGTGGGGGGGGAGTATTCTAGGACTGTGCAGCTTGCCCAAGGCCACTCAGGCTGACTCTAAGCATAGGAGGCCCAGTGGGGGAATTGAACTCCCAACCTCTGGCTCTGCAGCCAGAGACCTAAACCACTGAGCTATCTGGCCAGTAAAGCTGGGTGGATAGATCAGTGGCTGAGGTCTGTGGCTAAACCTCTGAGTAGAAAGTAAATGATTTTGGTTGAAAATCCAGTCATATTGACCTGGAAACCATTTATCAGTCATTGAAACCTCTCCCAGTTCAAAGAACCTTTTGTCTGGAATAATGTGTGAATCACTAGATTTAATCAGAGCTCAGAGATAATATTATCAGATGCCTTCTTAATGCAATTGATGCCTCTCCTTACCCGAATATCTCTTCCTTTCTCACTCTCCTTGGGTGCTCACTTTAAATTAATCATTGAGTCTGGCTTATCTTGGCTATGATAAATCACGGGTGGGTCCCTGAAGGGACGGAATGTTTTGTAAGAAAGCCTGTTGAATTCCAGTCTGGGGAAAATCTATAGGACAACTCGGAACAAGTGTGAATTCCACACAGGTAAAAGGTAGAAAACAATCTGTTCTGCTACAGCTGCTGGCAAATGGCTACAGGAGTATTTTGTTGAGAGTTTGAGAAAGTTCCTTTCTTGAGTTGCTGTTGTTGTTGTAATGTGCCCTTCAAGTTGCCTCTGACTTACAGTCACCCTATGAATGAACCATCTCCAAAATGTCTTGTTTTCAACAGCTCTGCTCAGGTCTTGCAAACCCAAGTCTGTGGCTTCCTTGAGGGAGTCAATCCATCTTGTATTTGATCTTCCTCTTTTGCTTTTGCCTTCAACCCTGCCTAGCATTATTGCTTTCTCCAAACAAACCTGCCTTCTCATGATGTGCCCCAAATAGGGCAAAGTATTAGTTAGGTTACAGGGAGATTGTGGGCACTGTAGTCCAAATTATTTTCTCAAGTTCTGCATTTATTTACTTTTTACTCCCTCCTCCCCAACACACACATACCAGAGGGGTGTAGTTATTCCCTGATTCTCAGTGTGGTGTAGTAGATAGAGTGATGGACTAGGGCTCTGGAGAACAGGGTTTGAATCTCCGCTTGGCCATGGAAACTCACTGGGAGAGCAAAACGGGTAAAGCCACTCCTTAAATATTTCCCTTGTCTTGAAAACCCTGTTCTGGACTGTCTCTGGGTATCCTGCCCCTTAATTTGGGTGTGTGGCCGTCCTTTCCTCCTCAGGCAGCAAAATGTCCTGTTCAGCCCTGTTCTAGAAGTAAGACAGGGGGAGAGGAAGTACTGAAGCAATACGTTATCCTGATTCACTTAGCTAATTTGGATTGTGTGAAAATGGAAAATGAGGAGGGGGGGAGTGTTTTACTTTGTTTTGATTTTGAATGGCTCATGGTTTGGAGGCTACTGTCCTGCCTTTACTGAATGCCTTCATTTGGAGCTGCTTAGCATCCATCCTTTCAAAGACAAAACCGCCTCCCCCCACTGGGGGAAGAGTTCATTTTCTCCGTGATTGCACTGCGACTCATGGATTCTCCCGTCTTTACCTGTATGGGATCATCCCTTTTATAAATCGCTGCTCACAGTTGGGTTCTTGGTTCAGCCTATTCTCTTTTCCATGCTGAGTGCCGAGAGCACAGCTTGAGAATGTGAACACGGGGCCGGCAGATGTGCTTTTAACCTTCCTTCCTTCTTTTTGCTTGAGAAGGGCCCTATTCGCTATTCCCATGGGTCTTTTGGTTACCCAGTCACCAGATGAAGTCTGAAAATATATTTTGCTTGCATGAAATGACCCCCTGTCTCAGCAGAGGCTGGAATAAGAAAGAAATTGGACACTCAAATCAAGCTCGGGCGACCCCCAGCCAGGTTGCTCCCGATTTCATAGGCATGCTATAGCTCTGGATTTCTTGTTTCTCCCAGGATTTGGGCTCACGGACCCCCGAGGTCCCTTCCAGCTGTACACTTCTGTGATATACAACACAGCAAGCAAGATTATTCCTTACCTTGAAGGCTGAGCTGTAACAGTCTGCTGCAATTTGTAATGAACGTCTTCTGATTCTCTTTGGTCGTTATGCACTGTAACAGATTGCTACAGCTGATCATTCAAGGCAAAAGAAACAGGGGAGGGAGTACAGGGAGGGGAAACAGTTGGCTCCAGGATCTTAGAGAGCGGTTTGGGTTGGGCCACACAGCATTGTTGCTTAAAGATGCCCCAACCAACTGTTGTAAACCACCCAGAAAGTGCTATGCACTATGGGGTGAAATGCAGACTCAATAAATATGCAAATAGATAATTAATAGCCATGATGAGGACTGGCTTCTAGTGGGAGAGGAACAAAGAGAAGAATCTCTTTGTCTCAACTCACCTAAACTTGGGTGGGAAGGTATGTGCCACCAAGTCACATCCAGTTTATAGCAACCTAGTAGGGGTTTCAAGCTGTCTCCATGGGCAAGAGGAGATCTGAAACCCAAATCTCTTGAATCTTAGTCCTGTACTCTGTCCACTACACCACAGTGGTTGTATTCATCATCAGAGTGAAGGGCCCTTCTGATTCCAGATTTTACAGTTCTGTAGTCTAGCTGTAGACCTTCTGGGCTCAATTTGAAGACGTGTCTACAAAGACTTGGCTCCGGAACATCTTAGTTCTAGATAGTAGACCCAGAATAATCTGAATGAATCATAACGTGGTTGGAGAGCATATCCTTTGAATTTAGATTATCGAGGAGGTAAATAAGGGTTCCTTTGTTGTTTTGTTTTTAATAGTCAAGTATTCCAAAGCAATAGACATGACTTGAAGATACAACTGAGCCCCAGAACAGTTTTTGATGAAGGTCGAAACAATGTTGAAGACCACAGAAGCATCCTATTTTAGGATTCCTTCAAAACCTAAGGCAATAAAGTTCTTTCCATTCCCATGGGTGGAGTTAATGGCTTCTTAATGACATTTCTGAGCACAGAGCTCTTGGCGTTCCAACCTGAGATGCCAAGAACTTCCACCGTCCATCTGTCACTGAGCACGCAACACTCTTTTCTTCCTGTTCTTTATGAAATCAGAGAGACTTCTGATCTTGCAGATTCCATTTCATTTCAGAGCTGATGGAGCCAAGGGCCCGGAGTTCAAATCCCCATTGTGCCCCCTTCCAAAAAAAAGGGCCAACTGAGATGACCCGGATTGTGTGAGTAGTAGGGAGTGGTCTAGGGGATTATTGTGTCATGCCACGTGTGGCCTTGGGCAAGTTGCATGGAGGCCCCATAGTGCCACCAGAAGGAGGGACTAGTAAACCACTTCTATCGAGTCCAGACCCTGTCAAAGAGGCAAAGCGGGGCATTGAACTCCCAACTTCTGGCTCTCCAGCCAGGTGCTTAAACCACTGAGCTATCTAGCAGGCTCTTTTTATATTTCATAGCTAGCACACCTTGGGAGAAAAGCCATAAGTCAGAAATGAATCAACCTGTTGGTACTTAGCTAATCAATGACTGGATAAGGCATCTCTCTCTCTCTGTTTCTCTCTCTCTCTCTCTCTCTCTCTCTCTCTCTCTCACACACACACACACACACACACACACACACACACACAAAATATTACATATACACACCAAAAGAAATAGCTCCACTGGGAGATATATGGATTTATGTCCTACCACAGTCTGATTTTTGGGGTTTTAGAGTGGATTTGCTTTCCAAACATTTGGGCTCAATTTGATTGTCAGCTCCCAGTAGAGAAGACCCATTAAATGAAAGAGTCTACTTCAAGCAAGAGATCTGGAAGCCCCGTTGATCCAGTGTGCACATTTAGTTGGATTCAGACTCTTATTTCTAGACCTCTTCCTTTTGTTTCTTTGGATTTTGTCTGAAACATGTTTCAACCCATGTTCTGCCCAACGACTAAGTCTGCTTGCCTGCTTTCTACTGTTCTCTTCCATGCCTGGGAAAGAAGAAGAAGAAAAAAGCTTTGATGACTGATGTACATGTAGAACATTCATTTTTGTTTTTCCGTTGGCTGCCAGCGTTGCTCGTTCTTTTTCCTCTCAAAACAAGGAAACTTCCCAACCACTCAGCCAGCAGAAATCGTCTTGAAAACAAGGCCGTGCTTCCAAAGCTTGGAAACTTGAAGGGGTGGCTTAAAAGGAGCCCAAGGCCCATTGTGTTGCAAATCCAGAGTTCCAAATCCAGCTGAAAACAGAGCCCTCCGTTTCAGCAGGAGAGTTAAGTGTGGTTCTGCTGCACTGAGCATGACTCAAAAGGGTCCAGCAGGCATCTCTGCTCTTGCAACGGCGATTATATAGCTGGGAAACTTGTGACAGGATTTATCTCTGCTGCGTTGCATTCGTTAAATCAGCGAAGGACAGCAAAATTCCTGGGGGCCGGCCTTTTCACCATTCAATGACCGTGTAATTGGCTGCGCCGTTCATTCAACCTTTTCTTCCTCCTGGAGGAGAGTAGATTCCCATCCCTGGGCCGTGGTTAAGTTCTATACATTTCGATTTCAGCATCAATGAGTCAAATCTTAAGTATCTACCAGGGTCTTTCTCCCCCCACCAACGTCATTTGCGAACAGAGACGACAAGGCAGGGGCTTCTCCCGAAGAGCATTTTGATAGTTCCGATGCCAGTCCACAGAGATTAAAAAGACACAGAAATTATTCTTACTGGTGGTTTGCTGAAGGAGGCTTCACTTTGTAATGACGCTCAATAGCTCAGCAACCATACAAATGAATAAAGCTTTTTCTCTCCTGATCCAGAGGACACATCATACAGCACTCAAGTTTCAGGAAGCCAGATTTTGGCTAACTATCAGGAAAAAAATTCCTAACTGTTAGAGCAGTATGACAATGGAACCAATTACCTTGGGAGGTGGTGAGTGTTCCAACGCTGGAAGCATTCAAGAGAAAAGTGGACAACCATTTGTCAGCTATACTTTAATTTGGATTCCTGCATTGAACAGGGGGTTGGACTTGATGGTCTCATAGGCCCCTTCCAACTCCATTCCTCTTTAGCTGCAGATTTCCTGAAATTGGCAAAGGGTTGGACCTGATGATACTTGAGGTAGCTTCTAGCTGTATGATTCTGTATGATGCTATCAAGCTCGGTTACTAGACCAAACAAGGTCCAGCTTAGGCATGGATTGGAGTCAGAATGGAGCTTGGTTGAAGGTATCGTCATGCGGTCATCAAGAAATAGCTTGCATCAGACTGCACCACAAACAATGTGAGTTATACAGCTTAGTGGTTTAGGCATCTGGCTGTGGAACCAGAGGTTGGGAGTTCCATTCCCCACTGTGCCTCCTTAAGAGGGGCTGGACTTGATGATCTGTAGGGTGCCTTCCAGATCTGCAGTTCTAGGATGATGATTGATCACACTCTCATTTGCACCCATGGGATCCAAAACATTCCTGCTCTACCCACATCCCTCCAGGGTGCCCCCAGAAGAAGGGAAAGGTAAACCACTTCTGAGTGTTCTTTGCCTGGAAAACCGTAAAAAGGGTCACTGTAAGTCAGAATTGACTTGATGGCCCATGATTGTTAGTGTTAGTAGTATATATATTTCGTAAATATGTCCAGTATGTACACTTTTTCTGCAGTGAGAAGGAGAAACAGGTTTTAGTGAACCAATCTGAAGTTTCTTCCTGGATTACTTATTCTGCCGTGTACGGCCGTCACAATGCCAAAGTAATGAAATTCAGTCGGGTTGATTGCAGGAGTGTCTTCCATTCAATGGAAAGGGAAGGGAGCTATTTACCGTGGTGCAGAGGAGAGCATCTCCTGAAAACTAAAGGGAGCCTCCGAAGGGGTGCTGCTTTTGTCAGGCTCCGGGGAGAAGAGAAACTGTTCCTTATCTACGCTATCCCATATGCAGAACATTTTCTGCAAGGCACGTGAGAAGAGGCGGTGGCAGGAAGGCTCTACAGGAATATTGTTAAGAATAGAGTGCTGAAGAGTCACCTTGGAATGACCTCTTCATAATGCCCCAGCCAGCAGGGCTCTTCGGAGATTTCTGGGTGCGGTGGTTCCAAGAAATTACTTTCCCAAGAGAGCGGGCTGGGAGAGGTCATGCATTGTATCTGTAACTCCTATGCTGAAGGGGTTGCACTAAACTTTTCTAAAGTTTCTGCCTCTATTACTTATTCTACAGTGTATGACGTCCAAGGTCTTGTTGGGTGAAGATGGTAGGCGTTGAGGTTCAGCTGCATCTGAAGGGGTACATGGGCGGGGGAGATTTGTTCTACAATAAGTAGTTGACAAGCAGCCATGGGACAACAAGGAGTGGTGATTGACCAAGGAGGCAGAATCCGATGTCTTATTTACACTTGTGTAGGGAAAACTGTCAGGGTGGTAAATTGCCACTTCTTATGGGGTCCTGGGTCCCTGAGTACGTACCAGGAAGAGTGGCATCTTTCTGAACAATAGCATCTCATCATCCAGGTTCACGCCAAAGTGGCTTTATGTCTTCCTATTCATTGTTCATTAAGTGTTCTTATCGATTGACTTAACGAATTAATTAAGTCACTTATGCAGCTCATAGAATCATAGACTAATGGAGTTGGAAGGGGGCTATAAGACCACAGAGTCCAACCCCCTGCTCAAGGCAGGAATCCCAATCAAAGCATATCTGACAGATGGTTGTCCTTGAATGATTCCAGTGTTGGAGTGCTCACCACCTCCTGAGAACATTGCTTCCACTTCCATTGTCATATTGCTCTAACAGTTAAGAAGTTTTCCCTGATATTCAGCCTAAATCTGGCTTCCTGCAACTTGAGCCCATTATTACATGTCCAGCTCAGCATTTCAGAAGGTTATTCAGTTAGGCCTACACATTCATCCCACATGCCGAAAGCACACGAGAAGCCAAAATTCATTGCCTGTTGAGACTTAAGTTACTTCTGAGTTCTCTTTTATTTTATTTAAAATATTTTTACCCCGCCTTTTCCCTTGAAAATGACCCAAAGAGGCTATACCTCAGTAAAAGACAATATCTGAACACTCATCCATGCAATATTAAACATGGTTGTGGTGGAGGAAATAATTTTGGTTAACGTTTTCATTGTGGAACACCGTCATCTTTACTAGACACAGGACGACAATGGTCCAAGCAGAAAGGGGGTGTCCCAGCCCCAAAATCTGAGGCAAAGCAAGTCCTCTCTGCTTAGACCAGACGTCACCTCTGCCATTAGTAGTGACAATTGATGGAATATTCTAGAAAGGGTTCAGAGTCATTAAAGATCCTCTAAGTTTTATTTCCTAGCATCTTCCTCTATGATATGGATTTGAAACTAGGTCAGTTCCCACTCTTGGTACCCCGACCCGTTTTCAGATGGGAAAACCTTGTCTCAAGGTCTGCTGTCATTGAAGCATGGTGTGGCTGCTCAGAAAGACTGAGTTGAAGTGCAGTTTGTCTGGAAATTTTCTTTGTGGGAAAGGAAATGAACGCTCCTACCTTTCTCCCATACATCAAATCCCACCGTCCATGTACGGAGGTGACAGCATGTCTGGTCACATGAGCCCTGTCATCAAATTTGGCAGCAAAGGATGCTGGAGGCCAAAATTATGAGGAAAAAATGATGAATTAACAATGGCAACTAATCAATACATGACACAGTACGGAATCCATGAAGCTGATAATGCAACTTCCCCCACCCCTCCGCTTTCATCCAAATAAATTATTAGAGCTAAAACATTGGCTCTTACTTCCACTTATATGGTTCTTACTTCACTCCCCGCCCCCAATAAACACAGATGGCGACCATTTCTCAAACGGTAGAGGCTTTGACTCTAATATAATCTGAGGCCCTCCTAAACACAGTTCTTGACTGGCAGTCATAAAGAGGAGCCTTTGGTTTCCATCATAAGAACAAACCCTTGTTTCTGATTGAGGCTGCCCTGGATGGCCTGTCACCTAATTTCTTTGTATCCTGCCTTCCCACTCATCTTATCCAAAGGGGATCTGAATGTGTGTGTTAACGACAGCAATTTTAAAAACAATAGAGGTGATTATAAAGAGCCATGGCATCCACAGAGAAACAAATGGCAACTTATCAAACAATGGGATGTCGAAGGAAAGACATATAAACTCACTTAATCCAGCAATCTGTACTAAACAGGAGTGTGTGTGTGTTTGTGTGTGTGTGTGGTGTGCCGCCAAGTTGGAACTATACTTAGAGTGACCCTAAGAGGGCTTTCAAGGTAAGTCAGATATTTAAGGAGAGGTTTTATCAGTTTCACTCCCCCAATGAGTTTCCTTGGCCAACTAGGGATTTGAACCCTGTTCTCCAGAGTCCTAGTCCTTCACTTTATCCACTACACCACACTGCAAAACAGGAGAGAGGTGGAAGGCGTGTGAAACAGATACCAGTAGATGCCAGAACATGGTGGTGTTTCTTTTTTCAGACTGTTCTTTTTATGTGCCCTCAAGTCAGAACCGATTTGTAGTGACCCTAATAGGTCTTTCAAGGTAAATTAGATATTTAAGGAGTGGTTTTACCAGTTCCAGACACACCCACCCATGAGTTTCCATGGCCGAGCAGAGAACCAGAGCCAGGTCTCCTGAGTCTTAGCCAGTCACTCTGTCCACTGCACCTACCCTGGATATTTTAGAATACACCTCTCAGAATGGCCATGTTAGCTTCAGGAGTTTGGGAAGGCATCGTCTAGAATCCAGTGTGGCATAGTGGGTAGAGTGATGGACCCAGTGTGGGTGTGGGTAGAGCATTGTGTTGGATTGAGTGATGAACCAGGACTCTGGAAACCAGGGTCTGAATCCTTGCTCGGCTGTGGAAGCTCACTGGAGTTGTAGAACTGGTAAAACCACTCTTAAACATCTCACCTTGAAAGCCGTCTTGACAGCACAGAACAACAACAGCAACAATCCAGAACAAGTGCTGGTTGTAACAATTTGGGAAGGAGGTGATTAGAGAGAGAAAAAATGTCAGAACAGGCTGAAGAATCATTATTTATTTACAGATGGAAAGATATTGGCAATCCAGCCTTGAGAAATGGGGCTTTTGACCAAGATGATTATAAATGACACGTCTTTTCCTGCCTGGTATGCAAGAATGCAGATCTTGGCTTTCTGGGTGATGTACAGGATTTCCACAGAATGCAAGTTCCAAGTACCTGAAGTGGACATATTTAGGCATTTCTTTTGACAGAAGGGCAACCAAGGCATCTTTGGTTGTAATCAAGGTTGAAGCTCTTGTGCAGAACATGTTGTTGTTGTTGTTTAGTCGTTTAGTCGTGTCCGACTCTTCGTGACCCCATGGACCAGAGCACGCCAGGCCCTCCTGTCTTCCACTGCCTCCCGAAGTTGGGTCAAATTCATGTTGGTAGCTTCGATGACACTGTCCAACCATCTCGTCCTCTGTCGTCCCCTTCTCCTCTTGCCTTCACACTTTCCCAACATCAGGGTCTTTTCCAGGGAGTCTTCTCTTCTCATGAGATGGCCAAAGTATTGGAGCCTCAGCTTCAGGATCTGTCCTTCCAGTGAACTCTCAGGGTTGATTTCCTTCAAAATGGATAGGTTTGTTCTCCTTGCAGTCCAGGGGACTCTCAAGAGTCTCCTCCAGCACCACAATTCAAAAGCATCAATTCTTCGGCGGTCAGCCTTCTTTATGGTCCAGCTCTCACTTCCATACATCACTACTGGAAACACCATAGCTTTGACTATGCGGACCTTTGTCGGCAAGGTGATGTCTCTGCTTTTTAAGATGCTGTCTAGGTTTCTCATGTGCAGAACATACTGCTTTGCTTTTGGTGTGCAAAAAAGCCAATGAGAACAGCACTATCCTATATTCCCCTGGATTGCTCAGATAAAACTCCTGGAGTGGCACATGTCTCGACTAACAATAAACCTTATTTTTCTGACCCACTGAAGTCATCGCTCGTGTACACATTTATTTTCACATTTTAAAAGTTCTTAAATGTGAAAGGATTGTTTATACACCTGCTATATTGACAGACAGTGATTTTTTTAAAAGCCACTTAGAAGGTGGTTGTATCGTATCAGCCAGAATCCAGTTGAAGAATTTCATTCATTTGTTGGTTGGTTCTTGGCCTTTTAGACTGCACCCATTATTGCAAGGCACTATTCTGGGTGGTTAACAATCAATAAAATCAGGCAGAAATAGCAATTCATCAAACAGAAACAAAGATAAAAATAAAAGCACAAATCCGCTCAAGACCGCACAAACAAGGATGCGGCAAACAATAACCCATAATAAGGCAGGCAGGGTGGCAGGCACATTCACATGAGGTTGCCATCAAAGTCCTCCATAAAGAACAGGGTCTTTAGCAGCCTCTTAAAAGTAGACAGGGAGGGGATCAGGCGCAGTTCAACCAGGAGCCAATTCCAAAGGGCTGGTGCCACAACCGAGAAGGCCCAGCATCTAGTAGAAGTTTTCCTGACTTTCCTTGGTGTGGCAACTTGGAAATACATGGCCTGGGAGGATCTGGTGGTGCAGGCTGATGTTTTTGGGGAGAGAGACTCCAGCAAGTAACAGGGTCCCAAACCATTATGCCATCATTAAATCCATCCATCAGGATCAAATAGCCGCTAGTTAAAAAGTCAGTGTTCGCATTTCTTTTCACACTTCAAGTCACATGACTGGTGTGCAACAGGAAATACAATACAACTTCTTAACTAAGGGTTGACACTGATAGACTGAATCTGGCAGGCATAAGTAATAGGATTCCGGCCACTATATTATGAATGGGTTTTGTTGTTACATTATTTGTCAACTTAAACCAACCTTTGGACCAATTCAGCAAAATTACAGATAGTGGTTAATTACTGACATTTCGAAGAAGCTCCTATGATTAGAACCTGGAAAAGTTAAAGTCTGGAAGCACTTCGATCCGTTAGCAAGCATGGCCACCGATTTTGCTGGCTGGGCGGGTTGTGGGTATTGTAGTTCCTGAGCGTACTGCTTCCAAGCTCTGCCAAAGGTTGACACAGGGATGTTTCGTCACAGCAGAGTTTGAAAAGCTCTGTTTTCAATGAGTGCTGTCTCCTCCAGCAGCAACATAAATGGCTATCTGTTCACACTTGAGCTCACCTATGGATGCTTATGCACCCTGACAACCCCATGAATAACTTCATCTTTCCCCCCCCCCTTCCCTTTCTGTGCATAGAAAGAGACCCTCCGTATTATTGGTTCTGAAGCTCCATGCAGATATCCTTCTTTTTCTTGCTTAAGGATCTCCAGTGATACAAGAGTGCCACTGTTATTTACCACACTGGTCTTGAGTCAACAGCTGTATCCCTTTACAGGGACTGACAGAGTAGATGCATCCATGGGTAATGCTATCTCGAACATTCCTCTTAACAGGTCAACAGCATGTCCGTATCATATACAACCTAAATGAGATGATTACCTACCAACAACTCAAATATCAGCAAGAGTCTCCAAGCCATGTTCACTCTGGTGCATGTCTAACATTCTCCTTTCTATTCCAACATTTGCTGACCATTCCTGCTCCCCAATCTCCAAGGAAATGGGCCAAAAAAAAAGTAACCTCGCCAAGAGAATCCATAGTTTATTTCCTATGGATTATTCATCAACCAACAGAATAAGGGAGACACAATCATGGAGTGGATCAAACATCCAGATGTCCCTGAGCGGACGAGCCGGAGACCTGGTGCCATTATTGGCTCTTGAGAGTACTGCCAAAGTAGAATCACAGAATCATTGTGGTGGAAGGGACCTAAAAGGCCATCAAGTCCAACCCCCTGCTCAATGCAGGAATCCAAATCAAAGCAGATTGGACAGAGGGTGGTCCAATTTACTCTTGAATGCCTCCAGCGTTGGCCTGCTCACCACCTCCAGAGGTCATGGGTTCCATTGTTGTACTGCTCTAACAGTTAAGAAGTTTTTCCTGATATTCAGCCTAAATCTGGATTCCTGTACCTTGAGCCCATTATTACGTGTCCTGCACTCTGGGTCGATAGTGATCCTGCCTCTCCTATATATGACTCCTTTCAAGTATTTGTAAAGTGCTATCATATCTCCCCTTCAGTCTTTCCTCTAAGGGCTTGGTTTCCAATCCCCTGATCATCCTTGTTGCCCTTCTCTGAACTTGTTCCAGTTTATTATCATCCTTCTTAAAGTGTGGTGTCCAAAACTAGACACTGTACTCTAGGTGAGGCCTAACCAGTGCTGAATAGAGGCAAACTAGTACCTCACAGGATTTGGTGAATATACTTCTGTTAATGCATCCTAAAATCACATTTGTCTTTTTTTGCAGCCGCATCACACTGTTGGCTCATATTCAGCTTTTGATCTACAACCATTCCAAGATCCTTCTCGCTCGTAGCATCACTGAGCCACGTATCCCCCATCTTGTAACTGTGCATTTATTTCCCACCAACCCCCAGGTGTAGATCTGTTTATCACCTGTGTGAAAAGGTATCCCTGCCCTGTGCTGGTTGCTTGGTTAGTGTACATATTGAGTTTAGATGATGGTTTATTAGTTGAGGCAGCTATGGGTTAACATTTGCCTTGCTCTGGACCTCCTCTACCTTAATGATTCTTCCACCTGAGGAGAACAAAGAGAGGCCATGACAAGCTCATGATATGCAAAGCACAAATGAGTAACTTTTCATTTTGCTCGGCCACCCTAACCCTTAAAGCATAGAGGATATGTAAAAAAGCAGAGAAAAGGACTCAGAACCCCCTGTCCTCCGGTTCCCAACTCCTTCCACATATCTCAATAATGCAAGAAAAGAGAATTGCAAGTCTTCTTTCCACTCCTCCTCCCTCTCTTCTTCTCCTTTGGGTGCTTGGCTTCATTAGGACTTCTTCCTTACAATAGAAAAGTGGGTGGGGGGGAGACCCCTCACGTCTGCTGGTTTTTATGGTATCTGATTAGATCCTATTTTCCCAGCGGGTTTTTTTTTTCCTCCCTTTTTTTAACTTTAAACTGTTGACTATGGATGGCTGCCTGAATGGGGTGAACTTTAGGCTGCTAAATTGCAGCATTACAGTTATTTAGTATAATTTACAAGGGGAAGGGAAATGGGGGTGGGTGGGAAGAGTCGTGATCACCTCCTTCATGTGGCTAATGATATCCCTATTTATCAGAACGGGTGGAAACTTGGAACATTATTCTCTCCCGGCTAGAATGGTCGAACACGGCCCAATTAGATCTTCCCGGGAAACCAATATTTACCCATGAGGTGGTAATGAGTCCAGAGTTAAGATTTAATAGCTTTTACATAAGCATTGATTACCATTGAACTATGGCTCTCATCTCGCATTTAAACTCCCTATCTTTACCCGCCTGTTTTATTCCCAGGTCCCTGGGCAGCCTCCTCTGTGTTCTTTTCCTTCCTCTGCTTTGTTTCAATGTACTAAAGCTGGTGGTGAAATAAGCAGAACTTTCTCAGGGGCAGCCCTTCCATCCTCCGCAACACCCCCCCCCCCCAGTGGCTAGTAATTTTCGGACAGCTGTACAGCACCGTTTGCATTTTTAAGGGCTTCCTCGGAAGGGCAACACATCAAGGGGGGGGGGAACCCTCTTAGCCATTAAGAGCCACCGGGAAGGGGTGTAGGAGGGGGAGGGGGGGTCATAACAGATGGAGAAAGCAGAATGAAAAGACTTTTGCATCTTTCTAAAGGACCTTAGATTGGGGGCTGTAAGACTCAGGGTAAATGATTTGCTACAAGGCCTTCTTAGAGGACCGACTTTCTTTGGAAACAAAACAATGACAAGTGGGTGGCAAATTTCCAGTTGCGTACTCCAGCGTGTGAGGCTTACCCAGAGTTTGAAAAAGTTGGTTGATTGGTCCTGTCGGCAAGGGGTTGGTAGGCACCGTGGTCCCCAATCAACAGAACTTTTCTGAGCCCTCACTCTGGTGCACCTGCTCTGTTTGAGACTGAATTTACGCCAGGATGTTTTTGGGTCCAGCACACCTATCTCTAAAGTCTTTGTTGTTGTTATGCGGCATCAAGTTGTCTCCAGCTTGGGGTAAGCCTAGGGATGAGTGACCTACAAAATGTTCTATGATTAGCAGTCCTTGCTCATTGCTTGTAACCTCAAGGTTGTGGCTTCTATTGAGTCAATCCATCTCGTAAATGGTCTTCCTCTTTTCTTGCTGCCTTCACCTTTCTCCTAGCATCGTTGTCTTTTCTAGCAAGTCTCTCCTTCTCACGATGGCCTCAAAGTACAACAGCCTGAGCGCCACCAAATTTGCTTCTAGAGATCCCCTTGTTCTCCCTAAATTCTTGAAGTGTGGCCTTGACAAAGCCCAAGAGTACAAACACCATTGCAACATACCAGGGGAGAAGAATATTCAGTCTGCAAGGTTGTCTGTCTGAAACAGAGACCATTTCCACCTTGATATCTTACTGGCTATTTTATCAGTCAAGATTGACCATTATTTAAGGATGGGGAGTCTTTGCGGTCATCAATTCCCAGATCCTCCTGCCACCAAGGCCAATGGTAACAGATGGTTCAAGGTTTAATTTGAAACAACTGGAGGGTCAAATGTTCCACATCCCTCTTCCAGATCACACTCTCTATGCCTCAACGAGGAACACAAAGACTCTGTAGAAAGGCATTTTTAAAAATGTTTTTGCTTGTCCTTTCCCGCCTTTGCAGCCATCTGAGAAAAATTTTAATTTCCACCACCTTGGGTGAACACAATCAAGTTGTTCTTCAGAGAAGTTGCATCTGATTATGGTCTGCAGAGAAAATTTGCTAGTCTTAAAGATACCAGAGGTCCCTTCGCTGGTTTTCCTGCAAGAGACTAAGAAGGCTACTTCCTCTGAAAAAAAAAATATGCCATGGAAGTTGACACCTTTGAAAAGCTTCTTAGCCTAGAAAGTCCATCATGGTGTAAGTAGCATCCCATGGTTAGATAGGTGGAACATAACTTAAGGGGTGAACGCCTCTAATGAGCCTTTAGAATAAGAGTAAAGAAAGGGAAGCCGGGAAGCCTCTGGCTATTTTTGCAAATTCTAGCCTGATTAGACCTCCTTGTCCACCCATACTCATTCTTCCCACCAGCACCACAAACAAAAAATGGTTTGCCACTTCTGGAAACCCGCCAGCAGTACTGAACACATAAGAAAACATGACCTTTTGACTTATTAGATCCAGAACTGAAACATTTTCGTATTTTTTAAAAAATATGGTGTGTATATATGTGACCCCTGGAGGATACCAGGGCAGAGATGTGGACCCCAGACCTGTCAACATTGGCCACCTGCTTCAGTCATTAGTTCCTGGGGATGAGCTTATCACAAGAGGCTTTGCCACAGTTACTTGTATTAGCAGAGGGAAGTTTCTAATTCTAGTAAATGTCATTTACTTGGGCTGGGCAGTAGATGTCCCATTAAGAGCTGAAGGGCCAAAATCATTAAAGAGATCAGAGATAAGAACCTGAAGAGAAATAAATTGCTAGATTGTGTAGTACCTTGGTGATTTCTTTTCCCCCTTAAAGTCTCAAATCCTGAAACCTAAGACGGTACAATGCAAGAATATCCCTGGTCACCTAAATCAATGGCCAAAATCCTGTTGCTTAGCATAGTAAGTTGCACTAAAGTTGGCCCATTGAATCAACGTGGTGAGTCAACTGCCCCATACGTTCCATTGATCCTAATAGGCCTACTCTAATTGCAACTTACTTTAGCAGAGTAAGTCACAGCTGGAATAGGCCTATTTAAATCAATGGAATTTATGGGGCAGTTGACTCACCAAATCTATGTTGATTGAACGGATCTACTCTAGAGCAACTTACTATGCTAGGCAACAGGATTTTGGCCATAGTTTGAAGTGTTTTATTTCCATTCCACTTCTCTTTTCATAAACTCAGTGACCCATTGACTTTGCCTAGAAACCTATCTATCTATTCCAGTGTTCAGTTCACACTGCGACCCACCAGTGGTTCCACTGGGAAGTTCAGAAGCGTGGGGATGAGTGCAACAGCACCCTTCTGCTCATGTTCTTGAGCATGAGATCTCTGATCTTGACAGTCATAGATGATCACCATGGCTAGAAACCACTGCCCCTGATAGCCATGTTTCCCCAAGAATTTGCCCAATCTCTTTTTAGACCCATCCAAGTTGTTTTCTCCCCTCCCCTCCCCTCCCCTCCCCCATTTGTTCCTTCAACAAGCCTCAGTGTAGGTCAGGCTGAGAAGCACTGATTGGCCCATCTCCATCAAGTCACCTTCATAACAGAGCAAGGATTTTAACCTGGGTCTTCTCAGTCTCATTTCTATAAGTTTGAATATGTGTGAAAGGAAATAGGCTCTCAGAGGAATGGCCCAGGTCTCAGGGAACATGTCTTTGCTGTATCCAAGTAGGGAGACAAATCTTGAGCATGAACAGCTCTGGAAAAGGAAGGGATTTGATTTTTGAGTTTAGCTACCCATCTTGACCCATTCACCAGGATTCACTAGCTGAGCATGAAATGTGCATGCACTGAGGTGCATGAACCCACCACCTCCCTCCATCATTCCCTCCTCTCCATCCAGGCTTTTTGGGTGGAGGTGTTGGGTCCATCACACCATTTACAGGAAGGCAAAGAGTGGAGCACCAGCACCAGGACTCATGAGCCTTCTTGATGCATCATCCTTGACTTCTGCAGCATCTCAAGAGCCCACCCCCTAGTCTCAGCTTTTGGGTCTTAGAAGGCCTAGGAGACAGGATGATCCTGACTTGGTGACCCCACTTGGGCTCTATGTACTCTCTAGGAAAGGATGCTGCACTGATGGTTCTGTAGGACCTCTTGTTTTTGAAGAAGGGTGCCTCCCAACACCACTTCAGGAGAGAACAGCATCAGTAGGTTCAAACGATGGCATTCATGACCAAGCTATTGAACTTTCTCCATGCAGAAGATATTGTATATTCCTCTCTCAGCATCATCAAACACATTTGGCTATATCGGTTCATCTCCTCCCCCTGAGCACTTGCCATGTATTTACAACTAGCACAACTGACAGTGATGACTATTTTATGGGGTAAAGAAATATGGCAGTTGGCTGTAGAGCTCAGTGGGCTTAAGTATCTGGATGCAGAGCCAGAGGCTGGGATTTCACTTCCTGACTGGGTCTCCTGGAAAAAGACCCAACCCGTGTAGCCTTGGGCAAGCTGTGTAGTAAGTCAGAAAGTGGGAATTAATGCAATGTAAACATTAGCTGGCTGGATAGGTCACTGGTCTAGGTATCTGGTTGGGAGTTCGGTTCCCCACTGGGCCTCAGGTGAGTAGAGCCAGCCTGTGTGGCCTTGGGCAAGCTGCACAGTCCGAGGGCACCTCAGAAGATGGGAATGGTAAACCACTTAGGTGTGTTCTCTACTTGGAAAACCTTGAAAAGTGTTGCCATAAGCCAGAATTGACTTGATGGCACATGATTGTTATTAAAGAAATACAGAAAGACTCAGGCATTTCCTAAAATGCATCCGACTGTCATACAAGAACACAGAAAGCTGCTTCACATATAATGTCAGACTCTTAGGGCATCCAATGGCTGGTGTGGATGATGGGGTGGGAGATGCATTCTCTAATAGTGGGAGACGGAGCTGGAGTAAAAGAGAGGATTCAAACCAGAGTTAAGCATGGACAAATGCTATACACATAGCTATCCACATTGCTTGACGGTGGTGGAGGTCATAATAGTGTGCCATCAAGCCGATTCTGACTTATGCTGATCTTTCTTAGGGTTTTGTAGTTATAAAGTGTTCCGAAGCAGTTAACACCTCTTCTTCTGGCATTTCCTTGCCCCTGACACTCTGGCAAAATGGACCTCGGAAGAGCAGAAGGCTGAATAATGACCAGTTTAAATGGGAAGTTTGCTCTGTGTTTTTCATTTCTACCTCTGCCTTCTTCCCCTGCTCCTCTGCTTTAAAATCAATCTGGTCCTAGTAAGCTCTTGTGTATTAATTCAGTGCGATTCTTTGGGAGGTGCAGAAACTGCTCAAGTTCTGGAGTTTAAGCACCGCACACCCAAATTTCCAAGGAAGCAAAGCCTCTTAGCTTTAGGCAGCTATCTCATCTGGACCAAGCAACCCCCCCCCCACCTTCCGCTCAGGATTGGATCAATGTGAGGGTAGGGGTCTTTGATGGACTTTCAGCCTCTGTGATCTCCCAGCCCTGGGGGGGTTTAAGGGATGAGCGTATCAATTCAGGACCACTGAACTGAATTTCCATGGCAGGGGACGACTCCACCTCCCGCTTTTGTCCCGGCCACCTCCACCCCTCCCACTTTTGTCGCTCTCCTTTCATGCTTTGTTTAGCAAACACAAAACACACTCTGTTTTGTTGCTGAGGTTGCGGGCAAGGCTTTGCATAAGACAGTTTTTGAAAGGGCTGTGGTGTAGGCCTGTGGACCTGCCTTGCACCATTCATGGTCAAAATCAGTCCTTAACCAACCAACCAACCAACCAACCAACCAACCAACCAACCAACATCATCTATCTATCTATCTATCTATCTATCTATCTATCTATCTATCTATCTATCTATCTATCTATCTATCTATCTATCTATCTATCTATCTATCTATCTATCTATCTATCTATCTATCTATCCACCTTGTTAAGCAGAGCACAACAGCAAACCAACTAATTAATAAGGCTGCCATGAAGTTGGAATCAGCTGGATGGCAGATAAGAATGTCTATGTGTCTGCCAGCTCATCTGTCCATCTCTCTCTCTCTCTCTCCTGTTGTCTGTTCTGTAACTTTTGCAATTTAACTGGTTCCTGTGTGAGTCCTTCCATCCAATATACATTTATAAAGGGAAGAGGGAAGTCCCACTTAATTTAGAGCGATGATGGCTGCAAAGACAGACGCTTATGGCTTTTCCAATTTGCTTGATGTCAGAGGCATCCTGCAGGACTGCAGTGAGAGGCTACCAACACCCAAAGAAAGGTCTTGTTCCCCCAACAATACATGTGGGAGGGTTTGGGAGAACGGTGGCTGTGAGTCCTCTTTTGCAGAAGACACTCCACAACTTGAAGACATCTTGTATTTGACTGGTTCTGCTATCTAAAAAACTGAGCGCACTGTGCCATTAGAGCAGGGTTGATGTGCTATAAGATAGCATAGATGAGCTATATTAGTGCTGCTGCTTGCTGCTTGTCACTGCTTATCAAGGGAGATAAGCAATGCAGATATGCTTTCTTTATAGGCCAGTGGAAAGCCCCAGAGGTCAGAAGCAACTTGGCCGTACACAACCTCAGCAGCATCTGCTGATGTACTTCACATTTTCTGCTGGATTTCATGAGAGGGTTCTAGAGTTCTCCAGCAGAGAACTCTAAAAACTAACTCTACCAGACTGTAGTTCCTAGGATTCATTAAGACAGAATCAGCGGAATCTGGTGGTGACTCCAGGTCCAGGGCGGAGTGATTCCACTCCGGCTTTTCCTCTGCACTTTACAGAAGTTATTGAAGGTGCTGTACCTACTTGGGGGACAGAGTTCACCATCTTACATAACTCCTGTAAAGTCCAGACTAAAACCCAGAGAGGATTCACATCACCCCAAACCTGGAGTCACCACCACCCACTACCACTATGTGGAGCCACAGCCATTAAAGTGCTATCAAAGTGCTCAAACGGTGTCTAGCAGAATCCAGTTTTGCCATGAGAATCTTTTATGAGGACTTGGTCTTGAATGAGAAATTAAGAGCCATTGGCTTTACAAAATACCTGCTCCATTTCTGTTGATATGGATTGATCCAGGTGGCTACATTTAGGACTCTGCGTTTGGACTCTGCTTGTAGGAAGGATGGTTATGAGGACTGTCAAGATAAGCATCTGCACTACCAGATTTACCACTGCCATACTGTGTGCACACACACTCACCCACCCACAAACAATGTGGGAAGCTAAGAGTTGGGAGGAATCCCTGTGGGGATAATGGGTAGTCAGATTTATGAAAAAGAAGGAGGAGAAGAAAGGGAAAAACAGCCCAGATTTATCCGTTAAGGTGCGGTTAGCTGGGGGAATGCGAAAGGCCATTGACCACAGATCTAGCATTACTAAGGAAGATCAGATGGCCATGGCAGATACCAGCAATTATGAGTCTGTAGTAAAGCGAGCAAGCCAATTAAAAGCTCACTTTTCGTTCATACATACTGGATTAGAATCACGAGAAGCTCCCAGAGTTGCAACAGATACTTCTGGTCTTCGTCTCAGGGTTTTGTTTGATTTTAACTCTTAGAAGCATGGATAGAAACAGAAGAAGAGATGGGGGGGGGGGGGCTACAGCTGAATTTTTGGTTGATACGACATTCCAGATAGAGAAAGTAAAGCATTTCTTTGCAAAATACCTAAGAATGCCAGAAAGAACAGCAACGAAAGAATCTTTCCACCTCCGATGGTCCCACCTTTCTAAAAATGGGTTGCCATCTGGGAGTCTGCAAGGCTCCATCGTGGCAAATATGTTGGACAGACTTGAAAAACTGTTGATTTTCCTCTCTCTGTCAAAGTTTAACTGTTAATTTAAGCAGAAACCCTGTCAGAGTGCCTCTCCCCAATGTCATCTACGCAACCCACCAGATCCTCCCAGGCCACGCTCCTCCTGGTAGCCCCTCTGAAGGAAGCCCATAAGTCATCCACAAGGGGTCAGACCACAAGGGGTCAGGCACCAACTTTGTGGAACCAGCTCCCAGTGGAGCTATACCTGGCCCCCTCCCCGCTGACGTTTATAAGGCAACTTAAAAGGCTACTTTTCATGGAGTGAAATGAATGAATGAATGAATGAATGAATGAATGAATGAATGAACCCAGGTCTTTATCACTGAACCAAACATAACAGGTTGGTCATCAGTAATGACAGGATTGTGGCTAACATAGAAGCGATGGTTGCAAACGAACACTTTTTTAGGATCTGAGCCAGAACTTGGAAAACCTTTTCCTTTTCATCCTCCTCAAATTCACAGAATCTCTTAGCCAAAACCACCCCTGGTTGATCATTTTTGCACACCCAGATCTGAGCTGGGTGGTCTTGGGCAGGCTGCAACCCCTCAGCAATCAAAGTCTTGTAGGGTTGCTTGTTATTACGATGAAACATTGTACAGTCCACAAATACATCTCCATTCCTTTTCATGGGTGGGAAAGGTGCTATGCTTAGATGCTTTGATTTCTCACAAGAAATGTGAGGTAAAGGTTTGTCACCCAGGAGATCCATGTGTACCAAGAGCATCCCAGACATGCAGATTCAGCTCGTTCTTTGTACCACTCAGAATGTTACTCTGCTCCACACTCAGAAGGTAAACGTCTAGTTAGCTCTGTGAGTTAGGCATTTGGCTGCAGAGCCAGAGGTTGGGAGTTCAGTTCCCCACTGTGCCTCCTTGACAAGGGCTGGACTCGATGATCCAGAGGGTCCCTGTCAGCGCTGCAGTTCTAAGATTACTGTTGTAATAGAGACAGCTTGGTTTTGTAGCACAAGGAGCCAAAGACTGGGGGAAAAAACTTCAAAAGTTATTTGTTCCCAGTTCCTTGACTCAAAAGAGTAACTAACTCCCATGACTGTTGTTTTTCTTAAAGTAACTCATTGCCTTTTTCATTTCTTGCAAGTAACTAAACTTAACACTTTTCTTTAAGCAGAGCTAAACAGCAGGCTTCCTCTGAAAAAATCTGAATGTCTGACTGACCTACAGCACCAGACAGAGTTTCCCTCAGGGCACCTCATTGTTTATTTAGTTATTTATTTATTTATTTATTTATTACATTTATAGCCCGCCCATCTAGTCATATAGACTACTCTGGGCGGGTAACAACATATCATGTAACAATTTAACAATTTAAAATCATAACAATATATTACTAAATAAACAATGATCCAAGATGGGAGAAAACACAAAATAACAAAAATTCAGACGGTGGGTGGAGGGAAGGCTTGCTTAAACAGCCAGGTTTTCAGTTGGCATTTAAAGATGCCCAGCGACGGGGCCATGCGAATCTCAGGAGGGAGGCTGTTCCAAAGATGAGGAGCCACTGCCGAGAAGGCCCGGTTTCTTGTTTTTTCCTTCCGGGCCTCCCTTGGCGTTAGGCTCCTCAGCCTCACCTCCTGGCTAGATCGGGTGATACGGGTAGATCTAGGTGGGAGAAGGCGTTCCGTCAGGTAACGAGGCCCTAAACCGTTTAGGGCTTTATACGTAAGCATTAAAACTTTGACATCTACGCGGAACCGAACGGGCAGCCAATGCAAGGCAGCCAGAGTGGGAGTAATATGTTGATGTTTCCTTACCCCACTGAGAAGTCTGTGATGCATTGGAAAGCAAACAGTGTAAATTTCAGTAGCTTCTAGATAGCAATTAATGAGCCACTGCTGGGATTCTAGGGGCATGCATACCTGCTGGTTTTTGCCTTACACATGTGTAACTAAGTAACAGGATTGTTGCCTCAACACCCACAACAGAGAATGAAACACAGCACAAGCCAGCACATGCACCATGTAATATTCCTCCTCTGCAGAAGCCAAAAGGAGGAACACTATCCCTTGTTAAAGTTCAGAGCTCTGCAGGAGCCATGCAACTCCCCCTGCAGTTAGACATATTTGTTGTCCTGTGCCATTATCAGAACCAACTTATAGGGACCCTGATAGGGCTTTCAAGGTAAGTAAGGTATTTAAGGAGTGCTTTTACCAGTTCCACTCCCCCAGTGAGTTCCTATGGCCAAACAAGGATCCAAATCCAGGCTTCCTGAGTCCATCACTCTATCCACTACACCACACTGGATATGTACACATAGTTATTTACTTATAATTAGTTCTATGTATCAGTCCACATTATCAGTTCCTAATTAATATAGAACTACTTCACTTTAGGAATATCACTCATATAAGTGTTAAAAACTTCTTTACTGTTAGAGTAGTACGACAATGGAACCCATGGTCTCGGGAGGTGGTGAGCGCCCCAACAGTGGAGGCATTTAAGAGAAAACTGGACAATTATCTTTCAGATCTGCGTTGACTGGGATTCCTGCATTGAACAGGGAGTTGGGCGTGATGGCCTTACAGGCTCCTTCTAACTCCATTATTCTATGATTCTACAATTCTATGAAGGGATAACGTTACTCCTTCCAAAAAATACAGCATTCTCACAACTTAAGTCAGCATCCTTACACTGGACAACTGGAAGTTCTCTGATGGTACCCAGGAACATCTCTACTCTTGTGGAATTCATGTTCGATTTACTAGCCTCAGAATATGAATGGGCAATGCTAGGTTTCTCTTTTGTTTGCAGGAGGGGAAAATATATCAGAGGGAAGATGTGAAGAGAAAGGAGGTGCCTTCTGAATTTTACATGTTTGACATTTTTCAGACCGAGCAGCGTGATTGCCAGGCCACCTCTTCCTGCACTTTTCATGCGTTGCCTTATTGTCTTTCCCAGAATTCCAGAATTTTACCGCTGATCCTCTAGGATAATAAGTAATCATTACTTGATGGTCTGCCCAAGAAGTGCTCTTAGGCCTAGCTTAATCGTGCTTCTTAGAAGAATTAATGACACCAGGACAAACCTTGGAATCTGGGCTGATAGTTTTGCAAAAGCCGCTTTGCCGCTCCATACACTCCACACACTGCGGGCTCATCTTCTCCTCTCTTTGTGCAAATGACTTTCTTTTCTTCCTGGCTCATCCTTCATCAGCCCCAGCTTCAAATGCATGGCAGTTCTGCTTAGCAATATTCAATCAATGCCTGGATTAAAGGTAAAATCAGTCACACAGGCAGAGAAGCCTACTGCGGCTTCACCCCAGTGTGGCTTCTCTAATCTCCTTCCAAGAGACAAAAGATCATAACTGATTTACTTCTCTTCCCTGGGGGACAATTTGCTAGAGCCCGGAGCAATCAGGAAACAACACTGAATCGCTTTCATACCCCAGGGGAAGAGAAAGCCAGCCAGAAGAAGCGAGGTTGTTACGTTTCTATCTTCCTCATTTCTCCAGGAAAAAAAAATAGATAGTTTTTCACTCCCAAGGTCTCCAACTCTACTTGTTACAGAAAACTTCCTGCTCAAGTGGTCATTGTTGGATGCATTTCCAGGCAGGAGAACTTAGCAGATAAATCCAACTGCCATTACATTTCCAATGGAACAAACCTTGGCTGTTTATATACATATCTTACTTGCAAGTGAGATATGTATATTTCTGCACCTAATCAAAGGAACGAAAAGAATAGGCATAGGTCGACCCAAGTGAAAAATGTTTGTCCCACTGATTAAGCATGAGCAAAATCTGGGAAGATTACTTTTATCTAACTACAGATCCCATCCTGGGAATTCAGGATGCTGTAATCTGAGAAGCAACACTTCGAAACACTGTGTGAGTTTAAGAAATCTCTCCAAAGGTATAAACCTGTTGAATAGAAGCTGAAGACCTGGGAGTCCCATTAATTTACTGGTGCTTAGTTTGGAGTAAACCCAGATTGATCATGCCCTATTTTGAAATATACTTGACGCTGGGTTTCACAAGTCAGGATCACGGCCTCCTCCCCTTTCCTTTCAAATAATTTCAAGAATCATCATTATTGCTATTTCCTCAAATGCTTCAATATTTGGGAACAACCATTATCCACTGAACACAATCTGAGAGACGCCTTAGGTACTGCTCTTTGATGTCATTAAGATCACTTTAATAATAATAATAATAATAATAATAATAATAATAATAATAATAATTATTATTATTATTATTATTATTATTATTATTATTATTATTATTATTATTATTATTATTATTATTATTATTATTATGTATCATCAAATCAGTTCAGACTTATGGTGATCCTTTTCAGGGTGTTCTAGGTAGAGAATACACAGAAGTGATTTCCCCTTCCCTTCTTCTGGGACTGTCCTGGGACTGTGCAGCTGGCCCAAGGCTACCCAGGCTGGCTTTTCTTCCTGGAGGCCCAGTGGGGAATCGAACTCCCAACCGTACCTAAACCGCTGAGCTACCCAGCCAGCATAAGATGTCTATTAGCAAATCTAAAACTCCTCCACTTCCTTCAATCTTCTCCCTGTTCGGGGAAATGGAAGAGAATATAACAATGAGGTTCAGAACATGTTCTGAACGCTGAAGGAGGAGTGAGGGCTCAATTCTACTCACTCCTCTTTCTGTTCCCAGGACACTGTATAAACTTCATTGTTATTTTCTCCTCCGCTTCCCTGAGTGGTAAAAAGTTTCAGGGAAGTGGAGGAGAATATCAATAGGATTGCAGTCAACATTTCTATGATGATACCAGAATTTTTTTTTTAAAAAAAAATCTACTGTAAATATGCATGTGTGTATGCATGCATGTATGCATGCATGTATGTATGTGCGTACGTACATACACATGCATCTATGTTCTATAAATGCACACAGATTCACAAACAGAAAGAGAGCAGGCAGGCAGAAAGAGAGAGAGAGAGAGAGAGAGAGAGAGATGTCAGTATCTCTTCCTGTGATTTCTCAAACCGTAGATCCAGCAATATTCACAGTTGTCCATGATCTCGGTCACACATTCACTGCACTGTCAACACTGGCCCTGCCAAACGCTGGTCGAGTGCCCCATTGCCATGTTTACACGAGAAGCAGTACCTCTGGCTATTTCTTTGGCGGGAGGCAGGACCCTCGGTTCCACTGGAAAACGCTTAATCTGGAGATAACGTGGCATCCGTTTGCCACCCGTCCAGAAGGAAGGTTGGTTCGTGTCTGATGGGGAAGCCAAATGGCAAGCTTTGAGATAGTAATTTTGGATACTCCAGGATAGTAATTTTGCTATATCTGTGATCTAACCCTGCCTGTATTTACGCCGAAGTAAGCCCATTCAGTCCCTCTGAGCGGGTGCTATAGGCAATGCCACATCATTGCACTCAATGCATAGGATCTCTTCCAGCTCTGCAGTTCTAAGACGATGATGATGATGATGTGCTTATGCCTCCTTCTCTGATCTGCGGGATGAAGCCAGCACAGTGAGGGGAGTAGTAAAGGAACATTTTGTCTTGGGTCCCCCCCTACCCCCTCCAACAGGCCAGGTTTTTACAGCACTCAGAAATTTGTAGAAGGGAAAAACTAACTACTTTCAGGAAACAATTGCAAAACACAGGCACACCTTGGTTTCTACAGGTGGATCCCACGGCTGCTTTTGGCTTTCTGAGACCAGTAAAGAGTCTCTGTGGAAATAGTAACTATCGTGATAACTTACTGCTTGGCACATTTTGGAACAGTAATTGCAACTAACGACTTTCTTGAAGGAACGTGCCCACGTGACCAGTTTTCCTTTCTTTTCTTTTTTATCTGCTTTGTAACTGAGCAGCATTTCCTCCTTTCAGCCGCCAGGTGCCCTCAACAGACATCTGAACTCCACTAGCTGAAGCCCTGCAGAAACACAGTCCAGAGTGGGCTAATATTGACGCGGCTTTTGTCACATAATCTTTCCTGCAACCACCTTTTGTGTTTCTCTGCTCCTCCCTCCCACCGAGTGTGTTAAATAAATATCCCCGGACTGAAGCAACACCCTGGACATGTGATGCACTAGATGGCAGGATGTTAAAATTAAAATCTCAATGACTTTAGAGTGACGCTGGGCTCTTTGTTGTTATCATATCACATCCCCAGGTTTGCAGGCATGCAAGAAAACTGAATGACAGAGAGGTCTTGTCACTCTGGGTATGTGATCACACAGGGAAGATCACCATTTGGACCATCGCACCCCTCTAAACTGCACCGTTTGCCAGCCAATTTTCCAGGATTTCTGAGTGACTACATTTCCAGGATTTCATGGGGCCCTTCCCATATTCATCCACCAAGAGAGAGCAATTTCACAACAAGCGGAGCAATTTAATTGACGAAATCTTCCCTGGATTAGAACACAGAACTCCCTTTAGTCATCATCTGATCTATTTATTGGTTGCATTTATATCCTGCTGTTCAGCCGCTCCACTTAAGACCACATCCACGGCTCCTTCTCCTTGCTTTATCCCTGCGACAGCCTGGTGAGGTTGGCCAGGCTGGGAGACAAACTATCTCAGTGTCACCCAGTACTTTTCTTGGCTCAACGAGGACTTGCACCTGATCTCATTAAATAGTCTAACCATTATACCACACTGCCTCTTAACCTGCAGGAAAAGACACAGCCAGTGTCACTCTGCCCATGTACTAGAACTTACCACCAGAATTATGTTGCTTTCTCCCAGGGCTCTTCACCAGCTGAGCAAAGCACCAATGCAATAATCTTTGGACAGCTGCCTCCAGTGCCTTGTTTGGATGGGGCAGGTTTCATGCATCTGCTCTGTTTGGTCCCAGAGCCATTGGCTAACAGGGAGAAGCTTCCCTGCAGCCTTTGCAGTTCCCAAAAAGCCCCAAGACATCACAGCGAAGTGTGCAAAACCAGGGTAGAGGGATAAATCAAAGCCTAGAAATTGACTTATTAATGTAGTATGTTTACACTGTTTCATTCTTAGAAAGCAGTCTGTTGTCATTACACACTACATGATAGTAGATACTTATTTCCAAAAGGTGACTTATTCATTATTCATAACTATTCATTATAGATGGCTTGTCATTAGAAGAAGGAATTCCTTAAGTGCTGGAAACATCTGATTGCCACAACAGGAGCTCTTCACACCTCCCGCAGTTTGCAAATTAGATTTCTTTGTCTTATGATTAGCCATTGGGCTTCACTTCCAAATTTGATTGCTCAGCCATGAAGGCCTGTCAAAATCACATCTCCAAAACACTGATGTGGTTTTTTCCCCCAGCTTCTAATAACGTGGTATCCATAATGTATGGTTTTTGACCTTCTGGGGCCCAAAGAAGAGAAAGGTATAAAACTTGAAAAACACCTGTCAAGATGTGTGTAAAATATCTACAAATGCCCCTCTAAAAGTAGCAGTTTAAACTAACTAGAAAACAGTACTTGTTACACTACTGTATGACTTCCCTCAACATAACTTTAATTTTGAGAAGCGTTGTGTACCAGATGTAGATAAATCAAACTGGCCCAAGCTGTACCAATTTGCATGAAGTCTGAATTAAAGCAGAATAAACAGATTGTGTTCTGTCTCAGAGGAGAATTGCATGTCCACATTGATTCAGATCTCAGCTTTGAGGTTTTTGTGGGTAATATGCAAATATTAAAGGTTCATTTGTTTGCAAACCTTTGAGGCTGCCTAAAATCTGGACAAGTTCATTCCCCATTTTAGGAGCAATCATATTTCCAAAATCCATAGGCATCCATGTGAAACCAAACAAACCCTTGGCTGTTGTTTTTCATGTTGATGTTTTTAGCTTTTAAATATTGTCTTTTAATGAGGTTGGGCATCTTGGGTTCTTTTTTTAGGGAAGGAAGGAAGGAAGGAAGGAAGGAAGGAAGGAAGGAAGGAAGGAAGGAAGGAAGGAAGAAAGAAAGAAAGAAAGAAAGAAAGGAAGGAAGAAAGAAAGAAAGAAAGAAAGAAAGAAAGAAAGAAAGAAAGAAAGAAAGAAAGAAAGAAAGAAAGAAAGAAAGAAGGAAGGAAGGAAGGAAGGAAGGAAGGAAGGAAGGAAGGAAATCAAATCAGATGGGTACCAATGACCCTGGATCAAATCGGGGTACAGTCCAAAGCTCCAAACTGGCCCTCAGACCAAACTGTGGGATCCAAGCATAGTCCAGGTTCTGAAATGTGATTTTACCCCCATCATCATCATCATCATCATCATTATTAAAGTGACAAGGACGTAACAAATGTTGATTTAAACCCCTCCCTCCCTTGCTCTGGAGCAATTAACCTGACCTCATCGCATAAGGCAGTTTCTTATATCTGTGACGGCCGTCATTCACCCTAACATCCAAATTTTGAAAGAGTTTGCATCAAGGCAAACGTCCCCGTCCTGTTTCCCACAGCGGCCAACCAGATGTCTCTGGGAAGCCCACAAAGTGGGCTTGAATGCTCTCCCCCGCCTTCGTCACCCCTGCTCCCTAGCAACTTGGATTCAGTGGCATTTCCACAGAACTTCTATATTGCCCCAAACTCAAATCCTTTCTCTTCTGAGCTTATTCAGACACTCAGTGGCTGGCCATCAAAACAGACAGACAGACACACACATCCACACCCCTACAAGAATATATAAAACTGGTTGACTTATTTGGAAGGGTGGTGGTGGAATCCTATCTTTTCAATAAGCCTTTGAAAGCTACATAAACAGCTCAGGGGTTTCCAGTTGTAGCAACCCATGTTTATTGTTTAAATCGTCCGAGCTTTTGATGGCAATATCCTGCACCGTCTTTGTCAGGATTTCTTGCCTTCCCTGACGGAGATGGGGCAAAATATTGCTATTGAAAGCGTGGATGATTTAAACAATAAACATGTATTGTCACCACTGGAAACCCGTGAGCTGTTTATGCAGAGCATTCATCGTGAAAGACAGATCTCTACGTTTGAAAACTGGTTTTTCAACGTAATTCATTCCCATTTTATTCATTTCAGACACGCGTACGTACATAGCCACTCTTAGGCTCATTGAGCAGTCAAGAAAAATCATGAACTAAGCGTACAAAAATGTGCAGAAAAACAGATTTGATCATTTTGAAGTCAAAGCTGTTAAGGAACAAAATAAGTTTTGCTCACCTTGTTTAAGTTTGTAAGTCACAATGTTCCAGAGAAAGCTGCATGGAATAAACAGTCTGATACATTAAATTTCCTCTCTCTGCCTGGAAACTTGGAAAAAAGTTACTTTCCATTTTGTTTACTTCATCCCAACAGCATGTGAAAAACAACCTGTTGATGTTACTTCTTGTAGGGTTGGGAGGAGAAATAACTCATTATCTTCCTCACTATACTCTGTATCCTTTCTTGGTTAATTTCTGTCACTTTTTGAAACTCTTTTCTTTAATTCTGACCCTCCTCAAAGAAATGCTTGTACACAGAAACTGAGGTAAACCTTTAACAAAAATACAGATATAAGCCAAGTCTAACTGGAATGTGTCATTTCAATATTCTCTTTTTTTAATACAGGAGATAGTTCGGTGAATTAAGTCCAATCAGAAGGGTGTTTGGCAATCAGAGAGATTGTTAATATTTGCCCAAAAAAAGAGGAACTCTATATCTATTGAAGAATCGTGTTTTGAAACTACATGAAAAATTCTTGTTGAAGCACCCTTAAAATGCCTTTTGAAACTACAATGTGTTACTCATTCTACCATGTAAAGTAACTCTGTTCCTACGTTTGACATAACTTTTGAAAAGTAATTTTGTTGGCGCTTCATTACTTCCAAGAGTAACTCGTTACAAATAACTTGGAAGTTGTCACCTTCGAGTGACAGTTTTGCCTATTGGGCTGCTTATTGTTCTTGTTTATAAAAGAGAGACTTTGGGGGAATTTGACAGAGAGAATAAAATCTGAGAAATGTCATCGTGAGCTGGGTTCTCTGAGGTAGTTGGGCGCCTTTCTTCCCACCTGCTTCCCCCAACCCCCTCCGTCTCGACTAATAGATATCATTTCTAATATTTGACGAAGTGCCGTGTCTTGGGGGAGGCCGTCATTTATACTGATGTTATGGTGGTGATAAAAATCATTTGAGCGCCGATTTTATAAATTAGGCAGGAAATGTGAGAGACCCTGAAAAATGAAGAACGGCCACACAAATTCCACTGTTGTTAATGCTTCATACTCTTATGCTTCATTAAACCAATTTCATGGGTATATGAGCCAGAAGGAGGGAGCAGGACAGCTTTAAAAGATGCAACAATGGCTTATTGAAGGAAATGGGGCTGAGATTAAATTAAGTGCTACTTGAGAAATATGGAAATACAAAAATAATTCACGCGTCTAGATGGAGGATTAAAAGAAAATGATAACTTAGAGCTTTTAGGTTCCAAAGAGTGGGAGGCATCTTATAATTTCAGCTCCCCCAGGGAGGGGGGAGTACCAGCTGCTAATTAATACAGGATGGGCTCTTTAGTGGCTCTTATAGAGCAGTCACAGAGGCTGGGAACTAATTTATAACAAGTTTCGTTTGGAATTCACGACAACTCTAGGAAAGAAATATATATATTTTGTTACACCTCGCTCTGCCCCCATCAAGTTTTGCTCGTTGCTGTTGTTTGAATTATCCCACACACAAAATGGGCAACCTTGAATTACCTTTGAAAAGGACCAAAAAAACAAAACAAAACAAAAAGGAAGAAAGTTGTAGGAGAACCACCTTTCTTATGGCTGGGAGATTTAACATCAAGTCTCTTCTGAGACCGGAAGAATAACTGATTGCTAATCCAGTTAGAGTAGACTCACCAGATCAATGAGGTTTATCTGTGTTGATTTACCAAGCAGCAATAGATGCAATGGGTCTAATCTATTGAAAATTGGTGGAAGGAACACTAATAATTTATGATATGTGGATGACACCACCTTTCTGGCAGAAAGCAGCAATGACTTGAAATGACTTTTTATAAAAAATTAAAGAAGGAAGTGCTGAAGCAGGACGGCAGTTGAACATGAAGAAGACAAAAATCATGATTACAGAAGAACTACACAACTTTAGCACCAACGATGAAGACATTGAATTAGTTGGAGATTTTGTATACCTTGGTTCAATCATCAGTCCAAAGGGAGACTGCAACCAAGAAATCAGAAGAAGACTGAGACTCAGAAGAGCAGCCATGAAGGGACTAACACTTAAGTGTAAGGATGTGTCACTTGAGACCAAGACCAAGGTCATCCATCCGCTTGTATCACTATGTATGGCTGTGAAAGCTGGATAATTTAGAAAGCTGACAGGGGGGGAAAATGATTCACTTGAAATGTGGTGCTGAAGGAGAGTTTTGTGGATATTCTGGACAGCCAGAAAGATGAACAAGTGGACCCTAGATCAAATCAAGCCTGAACTATCTATCTCTGGAGGCAAAAATGATGAAACGGAGGCTTTTGTACTCTGGGAACATCATGAGAAAACGGCATTCTCTGGAAAAGACTATAATGCTGGGAAAGGTGGAAGGCATCAGGAAAAGAGGAAGACCAGAGGTGAGATGGACTGACCATCTAAAAGAAACCACAATGCTGAGTTTACAAGAGCCTGGCAGAGCTGTTGAGGAGAGGACATTTTGGAGATCTATCCTTCATGGGGTCACCGTAAATCAGATGTGACTTGATGGCGCATAGCAACAAACAAACGCAGATTGTCGGATTACACCGGTCCCTGTCTCAGGATAATCTGCTTCCAAGAGTGTAGTGAGATGAAGAAAAGAACACTAACGGTTCGTAGGTGTGGTGCTTAAAGGCCAAAAAGCCCAAATTCACTGTGAAGAAGAAGAAACATCATGAAAGTTTCATCTCTGGAAACTTGCACGGCTGCTCTTGAGAGCTAGGTTCTTGCTCGCTTAGGCATCTGGCCACCCTCCCCTCAAGGAAGGAAGTGATATGATTATAAAATAGATTAGTATTTTAAAGGTACGAGACAGCCTCCAACTATTGTTTATAGATAAGAAGTACATGGTTAACCCTTGGGTTTTGTGACAGTGGTCTTTCTTGTCTGAAGGTGACCCCCTCTAGCAATGAAGTAGGATCATTTCACTCCAAGACTTGAAAATATTAGGGTTTGTTGGTTTGTTTTTGATGGCATATTCTGGGAACTCCGTCTCAGAAATTAAATTTTCTGAGTCTCTCTCTCTATGGAAAAAAACAAGCACAACATGGATGTAGCTCCAGAAAACGGTGGCAAACGGGATTTGATCAAACCATGCTTCCAACCCCCACTTTGTGCCTCAGAAAATGGAGGTTGAAGAGACTGACTTGAGAGGTTTCTTTCTCTGCAAGAATTTTTCCAGTTTCTTCCAGTTTAAGGGAGCTTCCACTGTAGCCCCTTGTGCAAGGTTGCCAGTTCCTCTCTCTCACCATCTGGGAGCTGGCACTATCCCCCCCCCCCAACAGGTATCGAAGTGCATGTTAAGTAGACGATGGTCCAAAGCCCAGCTGAATTTGAGATTGGGATACCAATCCGCCTGAAGTCATTTACGCTTTCTGCTCATTCCCTCTGCTCACACCCGTTGAATGGCGATCTCATTAAATTCAACCCCTGCGGAGACGGTTGGATTTAAGCCTCTGCGTGTCAATACTGAAACTTTGGTCCTGTTCTTGAATGTCTGGAAAGTAAGGCCAACCATCTCACAACTGTTGATCGAGATCAGGTAAAACTGCCGTAGGAGCAAACTCATTTTTGACACCTCTAGAAAAGACCGATTATTATTATTCTTTTTTTTTCCTGTTTTGGCTTTCTCCCCCACGCCCTATCTCCACCTCCCTTCCCCTTTCCTCTTTCTTTCTATCTTTCGCCCCTAAAGGATTCCAAGTTTTCACTCTTCGGTGACTAAGCCTTCTATTTTGTCCCATGGATCGTGGAACATGTACATACAAAGGGAATCATTCATTGACTAAGGAGCTTATGCATACAAGTTTTCTCTCTGTGTGTGTTTTAAATGCAGATTTGCAGAGCAGAGCGAAGAGGCTGCCACCTTAGCTCTCCGTTTCACAATGGCAACTTTGTACACAACTGGCTCAAGGACTGGGAGTCGGTCCAGCTCTTTGGTTTGCGCCAAGAACACAGAGCGAGACATGGGCTCTTGCTCCTGGGCTTGACTCCTTCTTTCCTCACTGCTTCTCCTCCCAGAGGCTGTGTGACTACACTGGCAAGCCAAATTGCTCCAATAAGCAGCTTGATTCACAGCTTATTTTGCACTTCTGTTCAGATTAGAGGATCACACGGAGGATGCGGATTGTTCTGGTGCCAGTGTCCACACTGGCCCCTCAATCTGATGTGGTTTGAGCTGTGCCACGGCCCACAGCCCCTCTTCCTTTGATCCTGTGCTCTACCAATCCCCGGCTCTCCTTTTACGGTTGATTGTAAAGCCAGTGGATTGTTTAAAGTGTTGCACAGAAAAGGTACAGCTTCCTAAAGTTCTCCATAATGTACAAACACATATACACATAGTGGCCTGCTGTAGTTTGTTGGGTTGTTTCTGTTCCATTTTGATCTCGCTTGCTTGCTCGTTGCAGAAGTGATCTAGCGCTACACTAGTATATCAGCATAGTGATAAGGTGATCTAGCGCTAAACTCAATAGTTTGTTTTAAACAAATTAAAAATACTTTGAGGTGACTACAGAGGGATATTGTTGGGAGTGGATGTTCCTTCTGTCCAAAACATCACATCCAGCTTAGTACGTCAGCAGAATATGACCCACAGTCACGCCCCTTCCCATTCCTTTGGAGAAAGAAACAACTGGTCAAATGGGGTGCATTCAAATCATTCGCAGCTTGAAAAAGGTTTCTCACCTTTCTTCAGAGGAGCCCATGGTAATATATGTGGCTTTCCTTGTCTCTCCTTTATCCTCACAACAGCCTAGTTCAGGTGAAGAAGAGAGAGTGACTGGCCCAAGGGCGTTTGAGGGCACAATGGAGGATTCATATCTATTTAATTTTTATCTTGGGATGTTGATGTTATTTTAATTGTTTTTGTTATGTATGATGTACGCCGCCCAGAGTAGTCGAAATGACTAGATGGGCGGGATAGAAATATAATAAATAAATAAATAAATAAATAAATAAATAAATAAATAAATATCTGAATCGCCCAGGTCCCAATCAAACAATGGATTGATTCCAGAGTTAGAACATTTTCCCCTCTCTCTTTTAAAACTATAGTGAGCATTAGGGGAACTAGGGTCTGAAAACATAAACTTTCCATGTTCTTGAATGATTACCTGTGATAGCACGGTGCACACATGTCAGCAAACACACCCACTCAGATGTTGTTGTTGCCAATTTTAGATGTTATGCTAGCTCATCATCACATCAGAAGTGGTCGGCTGTGTGAAGAGAGCATCCAGTGTGAATGGCATAGTGAGGGGATGTGAATGGATCTAAATGCCCCGAAGAGTCACTTTTCATTTATTCATTTATTTATTTAAAATATTTTTACCCCACTTTCTCCTTAAAAAGAACCCAAGGCAGCTTACATCATTAAAAATACAACATTTAAAAGCTAAAAACAGTAGATACACAAATATTGAAAAAGAATTAAACAAGTATGACATTAAAAAGTAATAAAATGAATACAGAAACACATTCAAAAGCAACAGGGCACAACAATCGATTTAAAAGCCCCTCTCAGGGAGCCAGTCAGTGAGGCCATGCCTGTCTGAAGGGAAAAGTCTTGGCTTGCTTGCATAAGGACAGCAAAAATGGGGCCAGGCTGGCCTCCAGTGGGAGGGAGTTCCAGAGTCTAAAGGAGCAGCCCTTTGGGCAAGCAACAGTGTCCAACCTTACAGGCATGTTGTACGAGCTGCAAAGGTGCGATGCGGGAAACCACTCTGAATACTCTACTGACCTGTTGGATTCTGTCTCACCCTTCTCCCAATAATAGTATTCAGAGTGATGTGTGCTTGTGTTTGTGTGTGTGTGTGTGAAAGCCAAAATAAGAATAAGACAGCATCTTTACACACCTGCACATTTGTGAATGTGGTGTGTGTTTTGTGTGGTGTTTTGTGCAGATTATCAATGGAAAGTGTGGTGTTTTGTGCAGACTATCAATAGAAAGGACTCTCTGTGTGTGTGTGTGTGTGTGTTTGTGTGTGTGTGCATGCAGGTGTATATTTCTTAAGATTTCATAGCAAAATTAAGTGTCTCTTTCTACTACACACAGCACACTTTAAATGTGTTTTAATGTTGATCTGAGTTACCATTTTAATATAATACTTGTTTAATTCTTTTTTAATATTTGTATCCTTACTGTTTTTAGCTTTTAAATACTGTTTTAATGATGTAAGCCACCTTGCGTCCTTTTTGGGAGAAAGGCGGCATAGAAATATTTTAAACAAGCAAACAAACAAACACCATAGCAAGTGAGGAACACTTCTCTCTCTCTCTCTCTCTCTCTCTCTCTCTCTCTCTGTGTGTGTGTGTGTGTGTGTGTGTGTGTGTGTGTGTGTGTGAAGTCCACCACCAACTTTGGTGACAAACATTTTAAAGAAGCAAAGAGAGAGAGAGGTTTGTGGTGTTTTAAACGCAACAAATCTTATTTGCCCCCAAAAGTTACTTTTTAAGGTGCCACAAGACATTCCCCACCACCACCACCCCGCGCAAAGACTAACAGGACTATCCTCCGGACACCTTCTTCCTCTCCAAACTAGGGGAAAGAAGAAAACCATCCTCATTCAGCCCTAAAACCAAAAACGGTCCGACATGGCCACCCGGCTACAGCTCGCTTCCCATGCAAATGGTGGAGGTGGGTGCCTCATTCAAGCCGACTACCAGTAGCCAACCTCCCACCCCCACCCCCACCCCCAGTTTCAGTTGGAAATTGATTATTTTAATACAGAATTCCTGAATGAAAGAGGTTCTTGGCCTTTTCCTGTGCTGTTGAATAATGCATGTGGGAGAAAGCAAACAGAAGCAGAGGGTCTCAGCTGCGGGAACAATGGCTGGCTCACAAAGGGAAGAGGGCATCAGTTTATCCCCGGCCTTGTCAATCCCCGTAGCCTGGGAACCCGAGGAGGAAGCAGCTGCTGAACGTGCCATAAAACTGACCGGGGCACTTTCGAGAGACGAACCCATTTACACATCTGAAAACGAGATATTGATTTTTTTTTTCCCACCCCTTTTCCCCTCCTGCCAAGCTGGGAAGGGGAATGGTCCTGCTTAAAGTTCGGATCGGCCCACTGGTCTCTCCCACCCTTCCTTAATAATAATAATAATAATAATAATAATAATAATAATAATAATAATAATAATAATAATAATAATAATAATAATAATAATAATAATAATAATAATAATAATAATGTTGTTGTTGTTGTTGTTGTTGTTGTTGTGATAGTTCAAAATGGGTGTCAACGATGCTGGCTCTATTTGCGGGTCCAGCCTTATTCTGTAAAGTCAAATATATTTCCACAGGGAGATCTGTGTGAGTTTATGGTCTGTCACAGCAAAGGCCCCCAGGATACTTGAGACACCGTGAAGGCTCCCAGATTTTATCATCATCATCATCATCATTTTAGAACTGCAGAGCTGGAAGGGACCCTAGAGATCATCAAGTCCAGCCCCTGTCAAGAAGGCACAAGTGGGGAATTGAACTCTCAGCCTCTGGCTTCATAGTCAGATGCCTAAACCACTAAACCACAGCAGTTTATTTGGCATATGCTTTAGAAGACGGTCATATCCTTTTTCAGAGCCATCTGAACCAGTGGGCTATATATAGACCATGGAAGCTTACAGTATATGAAATGAAGCTTATAAGTTTTAAAAGTGGCACAAGACTCCCGAGTACTCTCATATCTATGTGGGCTGCTTTCAACGACACGGTGTTCTCCTGGAGCTTTCATAAGTTGGAGAAGATGCGCTGTAGAACGTCAATCAACATTTTAAAACTAAAGTCGGGCAAAGCTTTTACGAGGATCAGTAAAATGTCACAGGAGCTTCTGTGGTCTTGAGAGAAGTCCTGAGAGATAAGAGAAAGAGAGAGGGCATTTTTTTAACAGTTTCTGAGCACTTTAAACTTTAAAATAATAGTAAGAATCTCATAAGTTTTGGAGCTCATGATGAAGATCTTCATGTTCTACTCCAAGACCTCCCGTGGACACCAGTCTCCCAGTTGCTCAACCATGGAGTCTCTTCCCAAACTTCACTCTTCACAGTCCATTTTGAATCACTGCTCTGTGTCTTCCTTGCACCAAAGGTCCAGGAGGGGGTGTAATGGAGCTGAGGGGGCAGGGGACATATCTGTTTCCTTGCCTGGAGCAGTGATGATGATGAAGTCATCCGTTGCATCGACCGGTTAAGGCATGAGGTGGGCAAAAGGAATTTGGTCTTTGTCTTGAAGAGATATCTTAAGGGCATCATCCTGCAGACTCTGAGGAACTGTCCAGACTTCAAACAGGGACTCTCACCCGCCTGTGAAATGGTGCTGAGGTGTTCTCTACACTTGGATTCCATCCAGAGCTTTCAAAAGTCTTAATTGTTGCCAGCTGTCTTGGGTCCCTTATGGGAAGAAAGGCGGCCAATCAATCGATTGATCAATCAATCAATCAATCAATCAATCAATCAATCAATCAATCCCAGAATCTCCCATTCAGCATATTGGTTGGGGGAATCCGAGATCCCACAGTCCAAAACATTAATGAGCCCAGAGCCCACTCTTCTTCCCCTCAGCAAAGATTAAAAAGAAATGGAAAACTTCCTCTCCCTTCCCCTTCTGCAGGGGAGTGAGAAGGAAGCTTCCCGTTTCTCAAGATCATTAAGCGGCTTCAGAAAGGGACAGGATATGCCATCTGTTTTGGTTCAATCCCAGCTATCACATACATTGGGACCAAACCAAAATGGAGTGATCCTACCTGTACCAGAAAAACAGTAATCCCTGAGAGGGACCAAAAAAAGGGGGCAGGTAGGCCTTAATCAAGGACAGGCTGGTGCGTGATGGCCCATATCTTGTGTGGTCACTTGGAAAATGAGCAAACCAGCCCATCGCCAACCTGAAACAAACCATGGGACAAATGGCCAGCTAGTCACACCGATAGGTTCATGTTAAATTACATTTGTGGGGTCTCTTCTTTTTCGTCCAGTTGAAACAGACTAAAAGGCCTATGCCATTGTAAAGCAAAGTGGGCTTTCAGATAACTTTTCATTTCTTTTAGCAGTCGCCTCTTGGAGGTATCATCCCTTATGCCTCACAACAACTTAACTGTCAATTCACACTTCTCCGGCGGCTGCTGGTCACTTGTTGTTTTCCCACAGATGCACTTTGGCAAGCTTTTAAAGAAATCCACTTCTTTTCTCACTCTGTGACAGGGTTCTCCCGCTCCTGGGACTGAACTGAAATCTGGTGGTTGCCAAGGACTTCCTGGACGGACGACAAACGCCGTGGAAATGTGAGGGGAAAGCATTTGGGTTTGTGGCTAGAAAAATTATGACTAAGCAACGAGGAGGTGATCAGGTAGACAGGCATCAGCTGGAGAAGCACTTTGTGATTTACAGGAACTTCCTGTATTATTTCCTTGAGTGGGTTTTTTAGGAACGACAAAGCACCCCTCTCATTCGACGGCCTATAACTCACCAAGAGTCTTTTTATTGTCCAAAGGGAATCTTGATTAACGCTTCCAGGGGATTGGCCCCAACCTATCTAGGGAAATAAGAGCTGGGAACACTTACCGTATTTTTCCGTGTATAAGACTATACTTTTGTCTAAAATCTTTAGACTAAAAATTGAGGGTCGTCTTATACATGGAAGTAAGCTGAGGAGAGAACAAAAACAAGTGGAGGGGAAAGTAGGGATCAAAGTCATCCTGCAGGGCTTTGATCACTGCTTTCCCCTCCACTTGCTAAGCCCCAGTTAGATTTCTTAATTTTGGGTTAGAAAAGTGGGGGGCATCTTATACATGGGGGCGTCTTATACACAGAAAAATACGGTACTTTTCAGGATTACAACTGCAAGCATCCCCACCCTGCCAGCATGACCAAAAAGTCAATAAAAAGGCTTGTATGGGGAAGATGTGAATTTTAGCTGTTCAGCCCTGCAGACACAGATTCAGCCCTTCTTGTCTGAGAATTCAGACCAGCAAACAAAGCTGTACTCAGCTCCCCCAGGGCTAATTACCAAACAAAGCAAGCTAATTTGCCAGGAACAGGAGGTGAGCAAAGCTCCTGCCATGACAATCAGATGCTTGCTGCAGTTAAGGAAATCTGCCTTCTAGTGGTGACACATCTGTAACATATAGTTCAGCCCTGAATCTCAGGCTACAGTTCCTGCTGGATCAGCTTTCTTTTATGAGGTCTGGCTCCAGGATAAATCACCAGGGGTAGATGGGATACTGAGATAACTGTTTCAAGCCACAGAGGCTAAATCTGTCAAAATCCTAACAAGAATACGCCAACAAATATTAAAAACAATGCTATGCCCCACAGAGTGGAAACACTCAATATGCATTCCAATCTCTAAGAACAGAGATGACAAGGAGTGCAGTAAATAATAGGACCATTGTTTTAATTTCCCAGGCAAGCAAAGTGATGCTCCTTAAGTACCTAGGCTGTCTGATTGTCATAGGGGCTTTCCTCACCTCCTTGCTTTGCTTTCTGACTGACACAGGCTTCCCTCATAAATCTGAATCCTACAAAGGCCTGCCCGAATCCTGTCTCTGGACCTCTGGATTTCTTTCTTCTAACAAAATGGCAGCATCTGCTGATGGGCTATGTGTAAGGTATTTCGACCTTGAGCTATACCCAGAAGTTTTAACCTGGTGGATAAAAGTTTTCCCACTATAGCAGGGCTCTCAGCCTTTGCCGCTTAAGATAATTTTGGACTTTAACTCCCAGGAGTTAAAACTAGCATGGGCACCAGTCAGGAATTCATTCCCACACATCGGGAAAGCCAAAAGATGAAGCCAATTCCCTGAAGAACCTCCTGTTTCAAGAAACCTCACAACGCCTTGGGCTTTGTGCCGGAAGTTCTTTGGCTTCACGCAACCTGTCCCATTATTCCTGTTTACCAAACAGCCTTCCAAAGTTGAATGGCACTCTCTCTTAACCCAGCCGTGACAGGAATAATGTGACTCTGAGCCACCATGCCTTGGCTTGCTAAGTAGCCCCGTTCCAAGACTAGGAGTGGAAAACATCCGCATTACCGCAATTTTCCTCCCTCGTTTCCTTTTGTGCTGGCACTATGGCGGCGGCCGTAATACCTTTGCTACGATTTGCTGTAAACGCTGCTTTCAATTGTGTGCTCAGGAGAGCAGTGAAATATTTCTCTGGTCCCCTGAAATTGCCGATAGATGTGGCTGCCTGAAAGCAGAAGAGAGGGAAATGCACGAAATTGCAGCCACCGAGTTTGCGGCTCTGCTTTTTGTTCCTTCCTCTTTGGAGCGTAACCCCTCTCTGGCAGACGAGGGACCTGTCAAGCTGGAGGAGTCATCTAGGACTGGCGAACACTGCCATCATTCTCATCTCTAGCAGCTAGAGATGGGTACAAACCGAACCACGAACCAGAAAAAATGATGAATTTCGGCGGGTTCAGGGTTCGGTTCACAACCCAGTTTGAGGGATCCTGTTTTGCCAGAGCAAAACAAAGTGCCAAACTCTCTTCCCTTCTGCGCTTCATTTTGCTTTGGCCAAACAGATGCCTACCTGCCCCCCCTTCCCACGGCCCCCGTTGCCTCGCTACCTGATCCTGCCGCCACCACCTCCACCACCACTGCCACCCTCAGAAGCAGCAGACTGTCTTCCCTTCCAGAAGCTGGGGCCTGCCACCTCTGCACATGGCTCCACTGCTCAGCTGATAGGCAGTCAAGTGCAAAGAGGCAGCGGGCCCATCTCCTGGAAGGGAAGCTGACCCATGACCTCTGAGGAGGGCAGCGGCAGCAGCAGCGGCAGGAACATGTAGGGGGCAATGGAAAGGGGGCAGGTAGGGCCAAGAAACGAACCAGCAACCACTTCATTTCTTCAGGGGGTTTGTGATGGTTCATGGTTTGTGGTTTGCCTCTGGTTCTGCAGCCAGATACCTAAACCATTGAACTATCCAGCCAGCTGAATAATGCCTTTAATGGGTTTTAAAGTTTAAAACCTTTAATGGGTTTCAAAGTTGCAACTTTAAAGTTGCATTGATAGACAGGTCGTCAAATTCACCAGAAGCGTTCATCTCCAGAAATATTCATGGCAAATCACTTCTGTGCATTCTCTGCCTAGAAAATCCTGGAAATAATTGCATGCTATAAGTCAAAATTGCCTTGGTGGCATGCAGTTATTAAATAACCACAACCCAACCACAACCGCTACTATTAGTACTACTACTATTACTACTGCTGCTGCTAGTAGTAATACTACTACAACAACAGAGTTGAAGATAAAGGATTGGAAAAATTAATAAAATACAGAGACCTGGCAATAGAAATAACTCAGCTGTGGACGAAACACACTTCAGTTGTCCCCATGAGCATTGGAAACAATGCTGCGGAATTTTATGAAATATTAATATTTTATTGATATTTAACTGATACTTGGTTAAAACCCATATCTGTCGTATAATACCAGTCACTGTTTTTTATTATGATTCTGTCTGTTTTTGACTGGTTTCATATTTTTGAATACATTTATTATAATAATTTTATTTTAACAAGTTTTTACTCCAGCCCCATATATGATTGAATTCAATTCGATTTTAATGTTTGTGATCTTACTGCATTTTAATCCTTTATTCTTTTAAACTGTCCTGAAAGCCACCTCCCAGTTCTGGGAGACAGTCAGCCCATATATACATACATACACGTTGTTCCGTGTTGTCAAGTCAGAACCATCTTAGAGAGACCCTAACAGGGTTTTCAACGTAAGTGAGATATTTAAGGAGGGGTTTTACCAATTCCACCACCCCTCGATGGCTGAGAGGGGATTCGAACCCTGTTCCTCAGAGTCCTAGTCCATCACACTATCCATCACTCTGTACACACACACACACAAATCACAAGAAACTTCAACCTACTTAACTGTTGGCCACCTGCCTATTATCCTCTGTATGGCAAAGATTTTGCATGATATTATTTGCTTACTTCGTTTGGACAGAACGAGAGAATGAGAAAGAGAGAGCAAAATGACAGTACAATGACTTCGGAAGAGCTTATTTTTCAACTGCATCTTTAACTAATGGACCCAGAAAGTGTCTCCCCCTGCAGCTTTTTCCTCTCCCCACCCCAGTTCACAGAGGTCATATTGACACCAACCTTGAGGCATTTCCTTGCTTCCTAGATAAGATAAAGCCAAGAGGAAGCCTTCGGTTCCAGGTGAGTGCAAGAACAGGAAGAAGATAAGAGTGTTTGGAACAGGTGGGAATTTATCTAGCACTGGCACTCAAACCCTCAAAGCTAATGTCTCCTGCGGGCATCTAGAAGTGGCATCAGGATCATGGAGGCATCGCACCTAAGCCGGGTTCTGAAAATGTCATGTATTTTCTACCTGTAAAGCAGTGTTATTATTATACTTGAAGATGTTCGGAAAGGGAGTCTCGAAGACGGATGTGGGTGTCTGAGGTAAAGCCTCACTGCATACCACATCTTTGGTTCCTTTGAAATCCAAGGACAGGTTTTGAATTTAAGCGAAACAGCTGAAAACCACAAGAGCTTACAATCAGGGCTAAGTGTGTGTGCATCACACTCGAAAATAATTAAAAATCCTTTTTGTACGTAATCCACGTACAGGACTCCACCACATCCACTCACAGAAAGCCTGATTCCTCAACCTGCAGGG